>OY282502.1:55883074-56483074 GCA_958295605.1 Ajuga chamaepitys
AATGGAAACTGGAAGTGTGAGGATGAGAGTTACCAACCTATACACTAGCAAATAGATTTCCGATTTTCTACTCTTCACCATCCATTGATACAAATCAGAAGTAGTCTCCAATAAGCCAAAATCAGTAAGTTGTCGCACATGATCAAAATGCTCAAATTGAGTCTTTAACTGTAGCATCTCAAATTCTGCGAAGTCTTGTGGATAGAACTTCTGTACCAATTTACAGATTTCTTCAATTGTGAAAGACGTGCATATCTCTCTTGGATCCAAGGCTGAACTAAAAACAATTAACTCCAGCGTGTTATCATTGAACTTATTGTTCAACTCTTCCCTTTGAGTGTCTATCACTACATAAAAATAATATTTTTGTAATGATGTCCAACTGTGAAGTCATCTTGTTGGTGGCGTGCCCTTCCTCTTCTTTCAATATATCGAGCATTAAAATCCGGCACATGTATATTAACTTCCTCACATAAAGATTTGACACTTGCAATTAATTGATCCCATCCATCATCTCTTAGCTTTTAAATGAGCAACTTAGTAGATGACACAAGATGCATTGCATTCAAAATATCTTGATACTGAACTTGCAAAGCTTGGCAAAGATTATTAGAAATCTCCAAAATCTTTCTCATAAGATGTAGAATGAAAATAAATTCAAAAGCAGTTAGTGCCTCATAAGCTGCATCTGCATCCGCGCGTTGGGCAGAGGTATTTCCATCATCAATAATATTGATTAGAACTTTACATGAAGCACTAAACATCTTTATCAAGCTGGATATAGATTTCAAATGAGAACTCCAATGAGTGTCACCTGGCCTTTGTAAAGAACCAATTTGATTAAGCCTTTTCCCAGTTTCAATCTCACCAATACTTATTTAATATTCAATATCTGAGGCATGAGCTTCTTTTAGTTGATCATTGCGCTTACATGAGGCACCAACCATATTGATAATGAAGTTCAACTTGGTGAAAAATTGATGGACATGAATGACTTCCCTTGATGCAGCAACTAGTGCCAATTGCAAGCGATGTGCAAAACAATGAACATAATAAGCATATGAACATTCATCTAAAATTAAAGCTTGCAATCATTTCCATTCTCCACGCATGTTACTTGCACCATCATAACCTTGTCCCCGACTTTTTTTATCATCAAGATGATGGCGAGATAAGACATAAATGATACCTTCTTTATTTAAAGTTGATGCATTGGTGTCTCTAACATGAACAAGTCCAAAGAAGCGTTCTTGTACACATCCATCTTTATCCACAAATCTCAAGACAATGGATATTTGCTCCTTCTTTGATTCATCCCTAGCTTCATCAACGATGATACAAAATTTGAAATCACCAATTTCTTCACGAATAGCATTCTTGACTTTATTAGCCATAACCTGCAGAATTTCCTTTTGAACATTTGGGCATCTGTATGTTGCATTTTTTGGAGCTTTATCCACAACTTCCTTTACTTTGTCATTGTAAAAGGATATGAAGCTTAATAATTCTAGAAAATTTCCTCGATTAGCTGATGTTATAGACTCATCATGCCCTCCTCTCAACCCCTAATAATAATAATAATAATAATAATAAAAATAAAAAAAATAATAAAAATAAAAATAATAATAATAATATATGTGGTGTGGAAAATACTTTAAGTTCTAAGACCTCCTCTCAACCCCTAATCTCTTCCATTAAGCTATTATTAGATCACTTTGTAGTATAGTTTTAGAATAAAAATACATAAATATTTATGAATCTAAAAGATAGAAATGGGACAAGGGATCAAAAAAGATAATAAACAAATTATATAAAATAAAAATACATACATATAAAATAAACAAACCTAAAAAATGGTGAAAATGGAAGAAAGCTCTGCTTCTGCTGTCGCTTCCTACTGTGACTCGTATATGCTGGTGTGTGGAATAAAAAAAATAAAAATAATTATTTATGGGCCTCATTGTTCTACTACTTAATTTAATATATTAATTTAAGTATATTGAAAAGCTGTTAAGACTTTCAAAACCCAAGTCATTTGAAATTGCTGCAAATGCAGCATACCTCTTAAATTAAATGAGGAGGGGGCCCCATAAAATACGTCTGCAACTTTAAATTTCAGTGCTAAAGGAGTATATATACTATTCCCTCCGCCCCTGCCGCCAAGGTTAGTTAACTGCGGATCTTGATTTTTAGTTCGCCGGTCGCCAGTCTCAGTTGTCATTTATGCCATTCGCTGTTGACCAACCAACAAAAATCCTCAGATCTCCAATTTCTGTCAATCCCACAATCAATTGTAATCACACCCAAGGATTAAAATATCTCCGATATTCACCGATATCTCTCCGATATCTCTCTTTTTTGGCGATACCGAAACGAAATTCGGATGTTATAAATTTATGTCAGAATATCTCCGATATATCTCCAAAATCTCCGAAATTTCTCCGAAATATCTCCGAAATCTCCGAAAATTTCGATTTGGGCTATCTCCAGGTATAATTTGTTGTAATTTCGTTGAAATTTTACCGAAATTTCGGTGAATTTCGGTAAAATTCGATTAATTTCGGTGAGATTTCGATTAATATTGGTAAAATTTCGGTTAATATCGGTGAATTTCTGTAAAATTCGATTAATTTCGGTGAGATTTTGATTAATATCGGTGATATTTTGGTTAGTATCGGTGAATTTCGGTAAAATTCAATTAATTTCGGTGAGATTTCGATTAATATCGGTGAAATTTCGGTTAATATCGGTGAAATTTCGGTGAATTTCGGTAAAATTTTCTTAATGCAACCTTAGTTGTAAAAATTCGGTTAATATCGGTGAAATTTCATGATCCTTAGTTGTAAAATTTCTAAATTATTCATAATCCACTAAATTATCTTAATGCATCCCAAAGATTTAATAAATTAGAATATTATTGTAAAATACTTGAACATCCTTAATGATAATAAGAGTTCATAATGTATCTTTGTGTGGCCTGATAATGTTTCTATTGTTTATTATTTGTCAACTAGTTGTAAATATGTGAATTTCACTCAATATTTAGATTAAATATATGAATTTAAGTAGGTTTATAACAATCTATAAAATATCGTGATAAATTATTATTTTAATACATTTTCCGACATTTTAAAAAAAGTTGCACCGATATTTCGATATTAATCGAGATTTCACCGAAATCTCTCTAAATTGAAATATCGATATCTCCGTAATTACCGATATTTTCGTCCTTGATCACACCTATAAACCCACTTAAATGAGTGTTCATCCAATAGACGATTTAATCATAATACGGGCGGGAGATGAAACAGAAAATGTTTTCACATAACTCCTGCCGGTGATGATAGTCTCAAGAATTTCCCCGAATCAAAGATTCAAAAAATCCTATAAGAAAATCAAACCTCATCAAATAAAATATGTATGCGCAATTCTTCTGCCTCGTTTAAATATGTGAATCTACTAAATATATCTTTTTTGTTCACTAACTTTAATTTGATTTCTTCAGTTTCGTAGGCAGTTATCAACTATGGTGCATCCTGGTAGTTCAGTTTTTCCGTTATCGGCGGAATTTGTAAATGAAATTGTTACGGGAACGTAGGCTAAGTGTTCGAGGAAATGCTTAGCTGACTTAAGTTCACGGTAAGACTTCCATCTTTACATAATTTGATCAGGAGATTATGGAAGACAGCGGATGGGGTAGATTCCCGCAAAGCCCCCACCACCGAAGCGGAATAAATAGCAGGAAGAAGGGGATGAAGAAGTTGTTTGCTTCATTTGCTTCGATGGGGGTTCTCTCGTGCTTTGCGACCCCTATAATTCCACATTTTTTGAGGATTGGACTTATTGCTGTCAATTTCAGAATTATTACTTATAATGTCCTCTTAACTAGCATGTAGGAAAAGCTTTAAGTATATTGATCTTGGAGTTCATTGGTGATGCATAGGGGCTATACAAAGGCTTATCATCCTTCATGTATTAAGTGTGACAAGGCATTTTTTAAATCAAAAGCCCGCTGAGAACTGTGGCATGTTGCCCTTTTTCATCTATTTGAGCATATGAAGTTGAAGTCTTAAAATTACTCTTCTTTAAGTAGCTTATTCTTGTTTATGGTAAAACTTGCTAGCCTGAGTTTATCTGTGCATTAAACGGTTTGTTTCACTTAGCAATGTAATGAAGATACAGTCTCTAATGTATGAAACATGCAAAATACTTTAATTTTCTTGGTTTTTTTATTTATTTTTATTTAAAATCAATCCATACCTTAAACTTGTTTTAGGGTAAAACTTCACACTCAGGTGTCTCTTTGCATTCAGTGACTTGTATTTCTATATTTCACTAAGTAATCTAGTCAAGTGAATATGTGGTCATGAATTTATGGAACACGCAAAGTACTTTAATTTCCTTGATTTAAAGAAAATAAATAATGAGGGCCCTAATTTGCGCAGCATATCAAGCTTCATACTAATGTTATTTTTTTGCTTTCAGGTTGGCACATATGTAATATGTGTCGGAAGCCTTCGTACTATATCTGCTACACCTGCCCCTATTCATTGTGCAATGGATGCACTAAAGATGTAAAATACTTTCGTGTTAGAGGAAATAAAGGCTTTGATGTGAAAATTATCATGCTGATCGAAAATAAAGACTAAACAAGCAATGAGTCAGCAGTATGAAATTTTCGGTTTCTGATGCATTGTTGAATTGAATAATAAATTCACATAGCGTTTTGTGTTATCTTGGAAGTTTTTTTGTTACAATGTGATTTAGCAGGGTTTTCTAATGCTATATATATGTATTATGTTTCTGAGTTTTTCTCTTTCTTCTTGTGCTACTAAGAAAAGACGATATTTGTTGAACTTTTTATTTTTTGGATTTAGTCCTATAAGTTATCGTTTTTTCGATTTAGTCTCACATCTCTAGTAATCGCTCAATTTTGGTCTAATTTTGATCCAATTTTAATTAGCTGACCGAAAAATGTCACATGACCCTCACATGCCGGCGTGATTTGGGGAATTGCCACAACTTATGACACGTGTTGCCTATTTTTTTAATTTTTTTGTTAGGAGACACATCAACTTTTCATTTACTATGTCAGCTAAAATAAAAAAAGAAAACCTAAATTAAACACTAAATAAAAACTCAAAAATAGAAAAAAGAATTAATTAAGACCCATTCTCTCTTTCATTAGAAGGCAAAAACACTAAAAAACGTGAATAGTGCATATCCTTTCGAATTCAAACAACTTCACCAAATTGCGACAAACCCTACATATACCTTTTCGAACTCAAACCCTAACCCCATTCGATTAACGCAAAACCTTGTGCGCATATGATGCACCATAGGCTTATTGTACACCAGCTCACATTAAGATCTGCGCGCGACCCGTTGCTGTTGGCCCGACCCGTGCGCGATTTTTTTTTTTTTTTTTTTTTTTTTTTTTTTTTTTTTTTCTTTCTTACAGTAGACTTATTGTGTTCTTACAGTAGACTTATTATGTTCTTGTAGTATAGTAATTTTGTGTTTAGAGTAGACTTATTGTGTTCTTCAGTAGACTTATCGTGTTCTTGTAGTATAATTATTTTTTGTTCAAAGTAGACTTATTGTATTCTTACAGTAGACTTATTGTGTTCTTGTAGTATAGTAATTTTGTGTTTAGAGTAGACTTATTGTGTTCTTCAGTAGACTTATCGTGTTCTTGTAGTATAGTAATTTTGTATTTAGAGTCTTATAGTATAGTAATTTTGTGTTTAGAGTAGACTTATTTTGTTCTTCAGTAGATTTATCGTGTTCTTGCAGTATAATTATTTTGTGTTTAGAGTAGACTTATTGGGATCTTACAGTAGACTTATTGTGTTCTTGCAGTAAAATATTTTTTAAAAAAAGGCGCGACCCGGGCGCTGATCCAGTTCGCGGATGCGAATCTTTTATAAATTATATTTCAGCGATTTTTTTGAGTCCATGTATTAAATTGTAGTGATGTACCAAGTGTTACTCTTGGATTAAACCCTCAATTGCGAGAACTTGAATGCTTGGGCGAAAATTATTTTCAAAGGAAAAAAGCATTTCTTTGTTTTTGTCTGTGTCAGATAGGGATAACGTTGCAGCCTCACTTATTTTAAAATGTTGTGGTACCTAGTGGTATATTGTAATATTGTATATTGTGGTTGGTGGAAAGGTGATTCAACCTTTATTTGCTGCATTATTACCCTGTGTATTGAAAGTGGTCTAACCTCCATATTTTAAATTATATTGAGCCGTTGTTTGGCAGTATTAGATGCTTTGACCATATGTTTTAGTGAACTGAGGTCTTTAGACTTGTCAATTAGTTTTGTTTTATTTTGTTTATTTGTTCTGTACTACCTTATTTATTGTCTGAGATCAATTTGCTCAGTCCTTATTTTGTTATTTTTCAGATCCAAAAATTAAGTATTTAAGCGTGGTGCTGCACTTTGACAGGGTGTTTGCGGATATGCCAAACACTAGGTATGTAGGTGGGGATCAAATTTTGATTGGTTGGAGTTTAATTCAATCCAGGCAAAAGTAAAAATATAAGTTGACATGGTAAATGAAAAGCTGGTGTGTCCTAATAAAAAAATTAAGAAAAATATTCCACCTCGGAATTCCGACGGTATGTGTCATAAATCGTCGAAATTTTCAAAACCGCATCGGCATGTGAAGGTCACATGACCTTTTTCAGTTAGTTGGTCAAAATTGGGTTAAAATTGGACCAAAATTGATCAATTATTAGAGATGTGGGACTAAATAGAAAAGCGATAACTTATGAGCCTAAATTTGAAAAAGTAAAAAGTTATGAGACATTTGGGTCAATCTGGAAAGTAAGCAGTAGTGAGTAAATTTGTTTAGACAGATCGCCTTTCCACGAAATGGCTTGAGATAATCAATTTTGATAATGGGTTCCTATCATCTGAAAAACCAATCCCATTAGGGAGAAACTTTTAAGAGTAGAGTAGTAAATAAACCCTGAACAAACATAATATTATTTTGGTTGGTTTGCTTACATCCATTTTTAGAGTGCATACTATGATGGATAGACCGGTTGAATGTGTGATTTATAGTGAGGATGCACATTAGTTTTTGTTGTTGACTGGAGAGACTGCTACGTCTCGTTAAGATCATTTAATAACTATCCCCATTGTAGAGATGCTGCTGTCTGACAAGCCATTTGATGAGCCTATTCAAATGCCAAAGCTCCTTGCATCTCATGAACCTGTAAGGAAGTCGTGAATTTGGTTGATGTTGGACAGCAGTCATGCATCATCCCCAAGATCGGACAGTTTGTAGGCACCCTTTTCGATTTTCTTGTTGCGAATTTCCTGTAAATTATAAACTTTAAGTAAACAATAATAAGAAAGATTCCTACGTACAATTCTTCTTTATTTAATCTTGAGAAAAAAATATTTTTAATCCTATATGTTAAGCCTTGTCTAATAAAAATCATGTATGTTAGAAAATTTCAATTTTGGTCCTGTATATATATTTCAAAAGTTGTCAAATTTAAGGACACTGATCATCACCGACGATCAATTTAGCCGGAATTAGACTAATACATTTAATGTTTTCGAGTGCTAATACTTATGTGTCAAGTATTTCACTACAAGAAAAAAAGGTATTTGTCGCTAGTTTTATGCAACTACAAAAGTGGTTACTAAAAGTAACTCATTTTGTAACTATTAGTAGTTATATAAAATATTTCATATAATTTTTAACCAAATTTGTTACAATATGACAAACACTTTTGCAACTATTTGTAGTTACAAATACATTAGTATCTACAAAGTAGTTGCAGAAAATAGTTACAATTAGTAACTAAAAAGTAGTTGCAAAAACAAAACATTTTGCATTTTATTGTAAGTGACTATTCTATAGTAGCTACTTTTAGATTTGGAGTTACTAAAACTATTTTTGTGACTACTCTTTTTTTTTGTAACTATATTTTGTAGTGGCAAAAAGTCTTATTTCTAGTAGTGAGAAGAGATTTAATTAACTATGGTTTTTTTTATTCTTTAATAATCGCCAGCAATCATTTGTTTTATATTCTCTTTATCGGATTTTAGTATATACAAGTAATCTAAAATCTTTTTTTGTTATGATAAAGTAAGAGGGTGTTTGACTGAGCTCAAAAACTCCTAAAAATATTTTATAAGATGTTTAGGAGCTTATAAGCTCTTGCAAAGTGTTTGGCAAAATAAGATGTTTAGGAGCTTATAAGACCAAAAAATAAGCTCTAAGAGCTTATAAGATCTAAAAAAAATAAGTTGCTATTCCCCAACTTATTTTCATCTTATTTTTTAAGATCTTAATTATTACACTCAAATTTCACACACTTACACACACTACACACATTTCACACACTACCACTACAACAAAAGTGATCTTTTGCATAAGACCTTTTGACACCACAATTGTGGTCACTAATAATAAGTTATTTGTGACCACTTGTTGTCACAAATCTTTGTACAAATTATTTGAGACAACTTTAAGACTATATTTAGAGACAACTAGTTGTTGCAAAAAATATTTGAGACGCATTTGAGACCACTTTTGTGGTCACAAATATATTATTTGCGACCGAGTTATTGAGACCACAATAAAGTTGTGACAAATACTCATAAGTTGTGACAAATACTCATTATTTGAGACCACTTCTCATAAGTTGTGGCAAATACTCATTATTTGACACCACTTTTTGTGGTCTCAAAAGATCATTTTTGTTGTAGTGTACACACACTACACACATTTCACACACTACACACATTTCACACACTTTACACATTACATACATTTCACACACTAATCAAGATGTGTGTTTAATATTAATTTTTAAATTAGACCCCAAATTTATAGCTAAATCATTATATTCAATTGCAAGCTTATAAGTTCTTTTATCCAAACACTTTGTTAACTTATAAGCTCCTTAAAAATAACATCTTATAAGCTCTTGAAACAACTTATAAGATGTTGGAGCTTATTAAATGTTTAAAATAAGCTTAGCCAAACACCCTCTAAGTCTATTCCAAATTAATAAGATTTCAAGAGATCGCGGGAACCACATGAATGATTTTTAAGGTAGCATTTCTCAAACATTTAGAATTATATTCGCTTTATATCCACATGTTTATAGGTAAAACAGATGTTCCGTTATCTTGTTGAGTCTATCTACAGATCATAACAATCAATTGTATACTTTTTTTTTTCTTTTTTTATGATAATATCTATTTATCTAATTTATAATCAAGTAAACATAAAATATATTAACTAATATAAGTAAAAAATATTGTTGGAGAACAAATATTTTTAGCGTTTTCCCTTGATCCCAAGAACTTGTATAGTGAAATGAAAAATCATAAACAAAATGGAATTAAATAAATATAGCTATACCTAACTTTTTTTATTACTATCACACAATTAATAATAATTTATCTTGTAGTTATGCCTAACAAATAAAAGAATAAATATATAAATTAAATTGTTTCTTTGAAATTCAGTGTTGTCTATTAATTTGGTTAATGTTATGTTACATGTTATGGACTATATTATACTATATACTAGCTACCTATCATTTATGTTACAAAAGAGATTTAAATAACTCTGATATTTTTAATTCTTTAATAATCGCCTTAGCAATTATATTTTCTTTACTTACACTGTAGTATATGCAAGTAAGCTTAATTTCTTTAAACTATGGTAATATTAAGTCAATTTTAAGATTTCAAGAGATCGTGGGTACCACACTAAATGAATTGTTCATGGTGTAGCATTTCTCAAACATTTAGAATTATATTCGTTCATATCTACTTATTTATAGGTATAAAATTGATGGTTGATTATCTAATTAAATCCATGGATAGCATCGGACATGTCATAACAATGAAGTGTAAATTTTAACATATCTCTACTCTATAATCTAGTAACATAAAATATTTTAACGAATATTTGTAAAAGATTGTTGTTAACTTAGAGGGTGAAAGCTTTTTTCATGACAAATCATCATGGAAAATATATGTAATTAAATATCCTAATAAAGTATTTGAAATTTAGATATTTGGAAGGATAAAATTACATTTAACGTTGTTATTGTTATTTCAAATTCAACAACAGAAGCTGAATTTATGGCAATGACAGAGGCAGTGAAAGAAGCAATCTGGTTGAGGGGTATTCTGTCTGAATTTGGAATTAAGCAGAAGTCAGTTAAGGTGTTGTGTGACTCTCAAGGTGCATTACACTTAGTCAAGCATCAAGTTTTTCATGACAAGTCTAAACACATAGATGTAAAGCTGCATTATGTGAGAGATGTAATTGAAAGAGGAGATGTGGAAGTTCATAAGATATGCACAAAGGAGAATGCTGCAGATATGCTCACAAAAGCATTACCCTCGGAGAAGTTCAGATACTGCTTGGAATTGATCCAAATAGTACAGTGTAGCTGATGTTTTGTCAAGGATTCGAACATGTCCAAAGTTTGGACATGAATAGAGTGGGGAGAATTTTTATTTGGAGGTTTTTGGTTGGAAAGATTATGGTATCTTCATGTGTTGAGTCAGGTGGAGATTTGTAGTGAATAATGACTCAAACACATTCAGAAAAGCTTAATCACGTGGAGAATCGGATTCTGGAATCAGTTTTAAGCTCAAAACAGAAAAATGGAAAATTTTGTTAAAAACGGTTATGACAGGATTTCACAATGGTTTTAGCTAAAACCGTTGTCTTTCAGTTTTGCATCAGTTTTACAGTTTTCTGTTATGGTTTTTTGGAGCTGGTTTGATCAGATTATAAGGGATAGTTTTCCTGGTTTTCAGAGGTGATTAAGAGAGATCATTCTGGAGAGTTCTTTGCCTATCTAGAGAGAGAGAGAGAGGTGGATTGTAGTGAGAGAAACACAAGAGGAAATAGCTTGATGTTTGAGCTTGTTCTTGTGATTTGGTTTTCATTCGATCTTGTTCTTGAGTGAATGATCTTGTAAGTTTTGTACTGTTTTTTACCATGATGATAATGGTATTCTCTTCTGCTCCGTGGATGTAGACTTTCCAGTCGAACCACGTAAATCGTATTGTGTTCATTTACATATTCAGTTTTCATTTCTTGTGATCATCATTTTATGTGATTCAATTGTTTCCACAACAGAAGAATTAGTCGATCTATTTCTAGCTTCAGAAAGTGAAATTTCATATATTATTTATCATCATCGTCGTTGTTGTTGTTGTTATTATGTGATTAACATAGTAATCGAAATATGGCATATTTATTTTTATTTTATCACGTCTCGTTAACGTTGATATATGATTTAAGTCATAAAAGTAACAGGATTGAAACATAGTCGTATGTACTATTGTTGGGGAATAAAGATTTTAAGCCTTTTCTCTTGATCCCAAAAACGAAGAATATGTAAAAATCTTTATTCCCCAAGAACTTTTTACAAATATTAGTTAATATATCAATTCTTTGTTATGGTATAGCACTATGGACGGATTCAATAAGATAACCAAACATTTATTTTACCTATAAAACAAGTGGATATGAGCGAATAGACTTCTAAATATTTGATAAATGCTACACCATGAACAATTCATGTAGAGAGAGAGAGCGCGCCCAACTAATATATAGGTAACTAGTATAATAGTAAAGACAATTAATTAAATTAATGGACATAACTAATGTTCAAATAAACATTCTAGCAATAGCTCATACGTAAATACCCTAATATATATATTCATGATTCATCCTTCTAGAGACTAGAGTAGAATAAAGCTGCCCATATGCGTGTTTATATATATATATATATATATATATTGCTTTAAATTAAAATTACCTGAAGTCCGTTGCACAATTATCGATTGACATATCACCTGGAATGAAATAAATCAATATAATTAGTAACAAAAAGAAAAAAAACATATAAAACCTATATCTAAGAGGACATCACAATAATTTATTAGTTAGTGTGGTTGACTCAACCATCTTTTTATTGAAAAACAACACAATATATAAGTTCAATTTCTAGGATTTAATCGTAAGAAGTGAACTTATATTGAATTGAGCGAAAAAAAGAAACATTACCACATTTTCTATATTCTCTGCCATTTTCTTGAACTTCGGTTCTCCACTAATTTCTTCGATTTTGGATTATGCTTCTCTACATTTTCTACTAATTTCTCTAACTTCGGACCTCTGTTTATTTTTCCAACTTCGGAGTATGCAAGCTTTGACCAATGATTGTTAGGCTAAGTTTATTAAATAGGTTTATAAATTAGATAGTTTAAAGATTAAATATGATTAAGAAAGAGATAGTTTGGATAAGTGAATTTCTGTTGGATATATTGATATTAAATAGAATTAAAAATTAGGTAGTTTAGATTGTTGGATTTATGTTGGATAAATGATATTTAATGATATTTTCACTATTTAATAAAAAGATAAAAAAAAACTATTTTATTTTGGTAAGTTCCCATTTGTTTGATTACTCTGGGTTTATTCGATTTTGAATTAATATTAGGAACCTACCTGCCTACTTTTTGTGCGAGCGTGTGTGTTTTCCTCAAAGATTCAGTTTTAATAAGGTGTTACGTTCTACTTTGTGATTAGAGGTGTAAATGAGATATTAATATTTTTTTTATAAAGTAAATGTTAGTTTTGAAAATGGTGTTAAATTTATCGTACGACAAGCTACACATGTGTCTTTGTTCTTATATAAGATTCAATTTTGATAAGAACGTTTGCTATCAAGATTCTTCATATGTTAATGTTTGTATTAGATAAGATTTATCACAACAAATTTGCTCACTATTTCTTTTTCTCATTAAAATATTTTAGGCTTTTCATTCTTTGAATATGAACTAACTCAAATAAATAGTGTTAAGAAAATACAATATTTTTATTTTTTCTATATCTATATACCTTTTTCCTCTTCGTATTGTATTAAAATAATTTTAATATATAGTCACATTATATGCAAGAATAATATCTTAAATTATGTTTATTTTTTAATGGTCAATTAAATAAATTTAACATGTAAAAATAAAAATTGTAGTACAATATCTAGTCAATAGTAAAAACGTAAAGTTTTAAGATTATGCCATAAGATTTATCTTAATTTTTTAAAAAATAATTGACAGTGTGATTATTATAATATGGTAGTTTAGATAAGATTGAAAAATATATAAATGTGATTGTTTTATAATACCTTAATGTAATATTATCTAGTACAATTGCTTAAAATAAATGCAAAGAACATATCACTGAAAAACTCTATAAAAATGTTTTAATATGATATTAATTTCATTTCAAAATGCAATGTATTTGAAAGTTTAAATATATAGTTTTTTAGGAGGAGTTTGAATATAAAATGACTCTTTTTTATAATCACGTAAGGAAATATAAATTATTTTAAATTACTTAACCACCCTTAAATTTAATACCTATTAAGAATATTATATGCACCAACAGACGAAACATAAAATAAGACAAAAAAATCCATACTTTTATATGTAACTATTTTTTTATTCCAAAATTCAATGTATAGTGTAGAAGAAGAATAATTTAAGTAAGTATTTTCTTAGGAGGAGTTTGAATTAAATAAAAACTCTTACTTTTTATATACAAGTAATTAAATAATAATATATTTTAAGTTACTTAATACTACTAATGCTTCGTACGAAATATATTTAATTTATTTATAGTGTATGACCAAAGTATGTGTTTTTAAATTCAACTATGATCAGAAAACATTATTTATTTTTGGTATACTACATATCTATTCTATTATGGTTAAGAATCCTTGAATTCTATTTTAAAAAAAAAAAAAAAAAAATTCTTAATATGATTAATGAAAAATATATTCAATCTCGCAAGGAAAGATATTTGAGAACGACACTATGACAAATTTTACCAATACATGTGAAATAATTATTGAAATCTTGATCGGGAGCTTTAATTAATTCATTAAACTAAATTATAAAGTTTAATTTTCATGTTTGTAGATATATTGTCTAAAAACGAATGGATCTAAATTAATTAATTAATTAGACTTATTTTTTTACAAAAAATAATCCAATCACAATTATATACTCTTCTTAAAATAACTATTAGATATATTTTAATATGAAACAAATTTTATTTTAAAATTCGAAGTACTGAAAGTATAGAAGAATAATAATTTATGTATGTAGTTTTTAAGGAGGATTTTGAAATATAAAGGAACTCTTGTTTTTTATAATGAAGTATGAGAAAACATAATTTATTTTAAATTACTTTAACTATCCATAAATTTAATACTTAGTAAGGATATTACAGACATCACGAGAAATGACGAAACGAAATAACAGGACGAAAAATCCATATTTTTATATTTATACTATTACTAATTAGCAATAATTAGATGAGTGCCACTCATGTGCATAAGATGCACATTAGTGTTATTGTACACCTTGTGGGGCCCACTTAAGATTTTTGCGCGCGTGATATATATATATTAAGGTGTGTTTGAAATCACAAAATAGGCGCTGACTTAATTGGTAAAGGCGCGGCATTGTACCCTTCAGTGCGCGGGTTCGAATCTTAACAACTTTTTATGTTTCACGAACAGTATATTCAAATTCCGAGCATAGTATATGTTATAAAGCCTGAGAGTATATGAACACCACCTTTTTTTATTTTTCACCAGCAGTATATTCAAATTTCGAGCATAGTATATGTTATGATGCCTAACAGTATATATTTAATATTTCGATGTAGTATACGTTATGTTGCATGACAGTATACGTTATTTTAGTTAAATTTTGTTTTATACTGCGAAATATTTATTTTTTCCAACTTACAATACTCACAATATATTTAATATTTCGATACAGTATACGTTATGATGCTTGACAGTATACGTTGTTTTAGTTAATTTTTGTTTTATTTTTTTCCAACTTACAATACTCACAGTATATTTAATATTTCGATACAGTGTACGTTGTGATGCCTGACAGTATATGTTGTTTTAGTTAATTTTTATTTCATACTGCGAAATATTTATTTTTTCCAACTTACAATACTCACAGTATATTTAATATTTCGATACGGTGTATATTATGATGTATGACAGTATAGGAAAAAATTAAAGGGGGAAAAAAAAAAAGAAAGAAGAAGGAAAAGGAAAAAAAAATGAAGGAAGAAGGAAAAAAGATGCAAACAGAATTGAACCATTGACCTCAAGGTTGAGATATTTAAGACTACATTAAATACCACCAGACCACTTGCTTTTAGTGTTCAACAAACAGGCCATTAAGTATATAACACGCGCGCGCAAAAAAAAATATAATAATAATTGGCCAATTCAGACCGGTCTGAACCGCGCGTTTTTTTTTTGGGCTGAACCGGTGGGCTCACAAGGTGTACAATAACACTTGCATCTTATGCACCCAAGTTTTTGCCTAATTAGATAGATATAGATATAGATATAGATATAGATGTAGATATAGATGTAGATATAGATATGTTGGATTTACGTTGGATATATTGAAATATTTTATTATATGATAAAATTACTTAATTATCCTTGATATTTAATATTTTATAGGGATATTATAGTCGTCACAAGAAAAGACTCTAAGGATATTACAGACATCACGAGAAATGACGAAACGAAATAACAGGACGAAAAATTCATATTTTTATATTTATACTATTACTAATTAGCAATAATAGATAGATAGATAGATAGATAGATAGATAGATAGATAGATAGATAGATAGATAGATATAGATGTAGATATAGATATGTTGGATTTATGTTGGATATATTGAAAGATTTTATTATATGATAAAATTACTTAATTATCCTTGATATTTAATATTTTATAGGGATATTATAGTCGTCACAAGAAAAGACGAAACATTCACACTTTTATATTAGTAATAGATATATATAAAATAAAATAATACTACCTTCGTCCCGATTTATTTTGCACATTTTCTCTTTCCAGCCGTCCCATCTTATTTTGCACACTCCAAAAAAGGAAACTACTCCCACAATCTTTACCCTCAAAATCTCACCACTCAATCTCCACCTTTAAAAAAGTAAAAGAAAAAGCAAAATTTGATTTTTCTTAACATCCGTGCCCGGTCACCTGTGCAAAATAAGTCGGGACGGAGGGAGTATAATTTTTAGTGGTTAGGTAAATCTACAAGAGTAATTGTTACTAGTTGTTTGCTAGCAACTTAGTAAATTATAATAAAAAGAGTTAGGTACTAACTATATTTATTTTTTTCATTTTTCTAAATATTTCTTCGTTTCACGATGTAAATCCTGTATTGAATCTTGCAAAAGCATCATTACCTAATTCATATAATAATATCATATTATTAAAACATAGAATGGCTTATGCACGAGTTTTTTTTTTTTTTTTAAGTTTTAATGTTTATTGGAGTGCATATATAACTTAATTGTGAGGCTCGTACTCTTCGTGAGGAACACTTAGATCTCGTTGTCTCAAATCATCTTGAAGGAGATCAGATACACCAAGATTCTCTTTGTTTAAGCCCTGGTGGTTGTGAGCATGCATCCACGTCACCAGATAGTGTTAGTCCTACAATCAATAATGAAGATCAGATAAACCCAGATTCTCTTTGTTTAAGTCCAGGTGGTTGTGAGCGTGCATCCACATCACTAGATAGTGTTAGTCATGCAACCAATAATGAAGACCAGATACACCCAGATAATCTTTGTTTAAGCCCGGGTGGTTGTGTGCGTGCATCCATGTCACATGTAGTGTTAGTCATGCAAGCAATAAAGAACATCAGATACACCTAGATTCTCTTTGTTTAAGCCCAGGTGGTTGTGAGCGTGCATCCACATCACCAAATAGTGTTAGTCATGCAATCAATAATGAAGATCAGATATACCCAAATTCTTGTTTAAGCCCAGGTGGTTGTGAGCGTGCATCCACATCACCAAATAGTGTTAGTCATGCAATCAATAAAGATGATCAGATACACTCGAAGCAATCATCTATCTCATCAAATAGTATTAGTCACGTAATTAATAAAGAGAACAAGGACATGCACTGAGCCAATCCAAGTAATCTTAGAGTAGAAAATGTACCACCAGAACTTATGTGTTTGCTTATGGTGGGTGTTAATCTAGGCTCCTTTGCCAAATCAAAACATCGAATGTTTTATATAAAACAAGTGAAAATAAGTTATGTCATTGCCTTTAAATGTTATTACGCAATATGTATGGGTAAGGAATGACAAGAAAATAAAATGCACGTTTTAGTTGTGTAAGTTTCGTATGATGGACATTTAGGTAACTATGAGTGCTATAAGAACATTTTCTCACTTTTGATCTAAATTTACGCCTTATGTTTTCTTTTTCTTACGCTATGTTTCAGAAATCATTGAATGTAAATCACAAGTACAAGTTCTAATAGGGTTAAGATAAAAAATGATTATAATAAAATGAATAATATGGAAAGTTCACAGAACTAACAAATACAATTGAAAAAAAAAAGAAAATCTCACTCATTCAAGAGAAATTTTCCATTTACCAAGTTGTACTATAAAGTGTGTAAGAAATTTCTCATCATCTTCTTTTAAAGTCTATATTTGTAATGAGATGAGTTTGATACTCATTTTCTTAAGATTATCCACAAATAGGAGAATATCAAGTCTGACCGAAAAGGCTACAAGCTTGCCTTGTGGTTATAATTTTGTTCAAATAATTAATATTCCAGATTCTCTAAAAATCATACTGAGATTCCTATAGAACAGAAAGAAGTGGATTACAATGTGTTTTCCTAATGCTTAATTCCTTACTCTTCATCCACATGCACTCTCTACAATTTGCTATAAGAAAAACTTTGACTAGCGACTTAAAATTTCAAAGAAGTAGGAAAAATATGTCGAAGGAGGAGGAAGAGAGCATTATGTGGCATTTCGAACACCTTATGTTATTTTTGGGAGAAATATAATTTTAGTCTCTTATAGTTGGGTTACTTGCATTTTTTGTCCTCTCTAATTCGCTTTTTGCAATTTTAGTCTTTCATTTTTTTGTGATTTAAGGACTTTTTTTCCCGAAAATATTTTATGTGGCCCCAAAATATGTCACATGACTCTAGCATGAGATACTAATTTGAGTATCATTGTTCATTTAAATCACCTGGAGATATCTAACGTCTAAACTATTCAATAAACATATAAAAAATAAAATAACAATCACATTGAAAATACAAAAAAAATAGAAAAATTGCTGAAAAAAATCAGAAAATAAAATTTAATTGAACCTATAAAAAATGAAAATACTATAAACTAAAAAAATTAAAAATAATCAAAATCACATTAAAAAATACATCTAAAATGTGTTATTATTTTCTTTATTTTATGTTCTGCATTATTTTCTATGTAACTTTTTAATGTGATTATTTTTATATTTTATATGTTCAATTATTTCTTAGTATTTGATTTTCTGTTTTTGTATTTCTTTTAACTTTTTTCAATATTTTTTCTCTTTTTTATATTTATTTATTTTTAATGGAAAAAAAAAAATATATATATATATATATATATATTTTGTAATTTCTTTTCGTTTATATATATAATTGAATGGTTGAGATATCGACACGTGATTTGAACGAACGATGATATCCAAAATAGTACCCTATGTGAGAGTCATGTGATAAATTGTGGCGAGATCAATTTTTTCTGGCGAATAAAGTCCTTAAAACGCGAAAAATCAAATGTTAGAGAATTAAAATTGCAAAAGGCTAATCGGAGAGGACCAAAAGACAGTTAATTGTTGCAAAAAATATTATTAAATTTTTTTGTTATCTCAAATCTACTACTATTATAAAGTGTGAATAGTTTCTTACAAAGTTTAATGTGCCTATTATAACCACAATGGGTTTTAATTTTTTAGGTTACTTTAGTAACTTTATTTTTAAAATTTTATTCATTGGATAAGAGCATTTTTTACCTTCAAATCTCATTTATTAACTCATGGAATGTTATATTACAAGGCGTTTGATATTTAATTCACCTAATAGCATAAGTTGAACCTAAATTATTCATACTATTTTCCATCATTCTTCATTCTTAGTAATATGTATAATAATATTCTTTTTACTTTTTAAGATCCTTCATAAATTTCTTATCTCTTTTATAATGGGAGTCTTTTATAATTGTAGAAAAAGAAGAAATATCGATTACTGAAAACTTTAAAGATAATTTAGTGACTTTATTTTTAATTTTTTATTTGTTTAGTAAGAGTCATTTATAGTTCAAACTCATCTATTACTTCATGAAATTTTCTATTGTACTTCGTATCATATTTAATTCACCTAATGACGTAAGTTATATATATATATATATACTTTTATTCCTTTTTAGTGAAACACATAATATTATTTTATTTATTTATTTATTTTCAATTTTTTCATATTTTTTCTTTATCTTTTCTATGATTAAATTATTATATAATTGTAGAGAAAGGTGCAAGATTAATTAGTAAATATATAAGAAAAATAATATACATAGGTATAAAAAAATTACTTATTTATCATTAATAGTTTAAGTTAATAAGAATATTATAGGCATATAAAAAAAAATGGCCGAAATTTAACATACTTTTATATTAGTAATAATATTAATATACTACTCCCTCCGTTTCGTATTAATTGACTTTGTAGCTAGTTATTCTGTTTATCAATTAATTGGTGTTTTATATAGTTTTCACGATTTCTATCAATTTTCTTCCTATGCTCAATCTTAAAATATCTCTATTTTTCAACCTATTATTAATATGTCAAATATTTATCATCCTAAAATCATCTCGTCTTTCACTATATTATTGTATAGTCTCCCTCCTTGATTCCCTCTGTCTCCTTTAATTCACAATTTAGTCGAGAATATATTGGTCGATTTACTTTTTTCTTATTTCTTTAATTTTTTTTAAATCGTCAATTATTATGAATTGGAGGGAGTATAATATAGATAGATATAGATTTATAAAATGGTATTCAAATTAATTTCCCCGTGAATAAATAGGTGAAGTTGAGTGCCCCTAACGAGATTTTTTTCTTTTTTGCCCCATTTGCATATTGGATGTAATTTTGGAGTTTTGATCATTTGTTTTCGTTTGCAAATGTAAACACTGAATCACGGGGATGGATTTAGGGAGCCACGGACACGGACTGGCAATTTTCTCCTTGAACTCTAAATATAAAAATGATATATAATTTGTTTAATAATTTTCGTTAATATTCTTAACATACAAGGGCTCGTCCTTCTTTAAAGTTTGTCCATCTTAACTAAATTTCGTCCCAATACTTTGTAGCATAGTTAAAAAATTATCCCTAAAATGAAATCCTGGATCCATGTTTGCAGAATCATTCATTTGAAAATTACAGCTATTTGGTGAAGTTGTATCTTGAAAGGCGTATTATCCTTCATTTAATTTATTATATTTTGATTCCTCCTATTTTATAATGGGGGAATAGAAGATTCCATTTATGATTAAAGAAAGAATGCGCATTCTTTATTTACAAGTTATCAGCATATTAACGCTTCTCTTTTCGAGTTCACTCTTTTGACAAACAATAAACGAGGACATAATAATAGGTAACTGATTTTTTAATTTTTTGAACGAGATCATATATTAAATGTCAACCTTTACTAGGAAATACTTGGTTTGGGATGTAGTGACATGTGTCATAGTCGATGAGATACATCCACAAACGCTACATTTAAAAAGATATTTTAGTTTAAGGATATAATAGGGTATGATATGTGTATTGAAATTTGTAAAAGGTGTATTAGACATTGTAAAAAAGTATATTGAAAATTGTAAAAGGTGATATATGCAATAGGGTGTGGTTCGAAGGGATGGATCATCCGGTGTAAAGTGAAATACGTTGAGGATGACCCATGTCACAATTGGATGAGGACATCCCAAAATAAATATCCCATAATAGTTTGCCGGACTACTGAAAAGTTGCATTTTACAGGTGCCGACCAATTCTCTAGTCAAACGACAGTCACGTCTTGCACCAAAAACCAAGAAAAAAAAGAGGAGGCATTAACCGTAGAACTCTTGAGATATGTTTGGACTGGTATGGTCCTATCAAATGTGTAATGGCCGTTCAAACATTAAGATGGGGCTGGAGGGGATGGGACGTAACACATTTCTACTTAACACTATTCTCAATCAACCAATCATTCTATACATCACAATTTCTATTAAGACGGCCATATAAAATCACAAACTAGCCTACTGATTTGACAGTGACAGCTACAGTACACATCCACCCTTGTACATCTAAAAACTAATTCCAAAATAATGTAACCATCCGGAGGATGTTCGAGTCCGAATGTGCTACGTTCACTTAATCCCAGCACAAACATAACCCTGCTGTCACTCATTGATAAGTTTGGACTAAAATAATTATGAGTAGTCATTTTTATGTGAAATATTTCGTATTACCAAGTTTGATACAGGATTAAATTTACACTAAGTTTGCAATGGTTAACATGAGTAGACAAAAAGTTGAGATAGCAGATATGTTGAAATATTTTTATCTCACAACTAAAAATTTCAACTTCCAAGCATACCCTTGTGTAGTGCTCTATATGTATCTGCACTCAGAATGTGTTTCCTAGTTACCACTAGGCTTACAATACTCCCATTAAACAGCAGTTCTGGAAAAAGAATTGCCTGGAGAAGAGACTATTAATCTACCACATGAATACTTAATATAAACACCTCCCACCGTTGTGTTAGCATATTACAAACCTATGGCTGTAAATGTACTTCATTCTCGATGCACCGTCCTTCCACAGAACACATTCCTGCAAATTCCATGTTTTAAGATTTCAGAGTTTAGTACAGTTTGCATAGGAGAAAGGATAATTACACAGCTTAATTAGTCTACCTGTGAAAACCCAATTGCCTGAAACTCATGTGTTAAAATAGTAAAACAAGGTCGGGGACAGACTTATATATCTTTCTATCGAACAACATAAAGTTTGAGCACAAATAAGCCGTCGAGAAAGTGAACTATTTAGTGGCAATTCACCCCTAAAATAAGGAGATGAAAATTTTAAACTACTGTTAATACCAAGAACCTTCTCCCCTCCAAGGTGAACTTATAAGAAAAATAACCTCAAATGAAGTCTCACGTACAAAATATCAGGTAGCAAATAACATAAGGCAGTGACATGATTACGTTAGAGCCGATGGACTTACATAAGACATCCTTGATTAGGCTTTTTCTTCTCCTTTGGCTTTTGTGGTGGCTTGATAACTACCTTGATAGCAGCATCGAAAACTGCTTTTACATTCTGTTATTGCATTGAGAAGCAGAGGTCATTGCTCTGTAGGACGTGTGTGTGTGTGCGTGTGTGAGAGAGAGAGAGAGTAAACTCCTTGTAAGAAGGACCATGATGCAACTACCACAAATACATAGTATGATCAAACTTGGATGCTACGTGCATATAGGAACACCACACAATCAACAATCAAAACTATTTTGCTTTGTACTTAGGATATTGAATTAGGAGAAAAGAACAGTTCTTTGTTTGACAAAACAGTGCTTAAACTTTCCAGTCACTTTTTTGCTAAAAGATTCGGTTGAAAAAGTAATACATAATGAATGCAGAAACTATGGTTGCTCTACAGTTAAATGAAGAGCTAACGTTAATTATAGACTGGTCGAGGCAACATAAATATAATTTAGCATGAAATATCAGAGGTGGTTCCCCGGTCAGACTACCTACATTAAGTGATGTTCGGGAAGCCTCGCAGCTTAATTAGAAAGTGAACTCTATTATGGAATATACAAAATTAAATCAAATTGGCCAATTACCTGTTGAGTTTTAGAGCTGCATTCAATGTAGTAAGCAGCGCCGATGTGCTTACGGAGCTCCTCCCCCTGATTATGCACAGGCCATCATCATTTCACGATGTAATTTTCTTCATAAAAAGTGTACAAAATAGTAGTGATGAGACATCACACCTGTGCAGTAGTAACAGGAACCAATCCAGGATGATCAGCCAAGTAGTGCTTATCCTCGCGAAGATCTATTTTAAATCATTCACAGCATTTCATTCAAACAAACTAAACAGAATAAAGTTTTAGATAGACATTTCAATATAAGTCAAATAGGAAATTGTTGGAGCTGAGAGCAAGATCGTTTCGTTTGGCAATTCAAGTAGAACCTTAATTACTTGAGCTACATTTTCCAGTAAATATTTCATATTCATGCCATATAAGCGCAGGTTTCTAGGTAAGAACGCTTCCGTGTTCGTAGTGGTATATTCAATTTCAGTATATAAAAAATAAGAGATTAACTTATTTCCTATGTACCATTCAGTTTATGGGTGGCAGGAATTGATAATTGAGCATACACTCCCTCAATTACGTAACTATAATGAACAATGAACCGATGATTACTTGTTTGGGAGGCCTTGCACTTTTCTGCAGAATCATCATAAAGACTTTTCTAGCCTCAAGCATGCTTGGAATGCCCTTAGTCGATAAGGATCTTTTTTTTTTCTTTTTTCTGCGGATCTAAACCCGTCCCAGAGCCTCGGATCGTTCAATCCAACCATTAAGTATCATGGATCTGACCCAGATCGGGCAGCTCTGACCTGATCATAAGTCGTTTGTCATGTAAGGGAAACATTGTCTGAGAGATGCCACGCGTTGTCTGAGCACACACCAAGATAGAAATACCTCATTTATAATGATAACAAGGCATTAACTCTCATACCACTCTTCCTTACTTTTCTGCTTATTTCCCTTCTATACACCAACGGTTAGCCTCAGAAGGGTTATAGCAAGGGGCTACTTTAATAAGCCTAATGACTCTGTTTTGTAGGTCCCACCTCGACAGGTGGATGATCGTATCTAGCTCGAAGTGGACGGCCCAGAACACACGTTATTCCGACCTGCCTCCAAACCAACCGGAGCTCATTATTGCCAACGGAAGGCTCTAAAGGAATCCCTAATGTCTACATGAACAAAACTATATCAGGAATTTAGGGTATGCTCAAAACTGTGACGATGTTCAACAAGTATCCTTATCTTTCATAAGAAGTAGCATTCATTAGGCTCTTTACTCTAGGCTTCACTAATTGCAAAATCAGAAGCTAAAAACACTTCAGGTTTGACGAGGATGAGTTTAGTACTCGATTCATTAGTTTCCGTTCTGAAAGTGAAATTGAAACACAACAGCTTGGACCTTCAGTAACCCTCCACAAACATTACGAATCAAATCCACATAAGTATAGCCCATCAAAAAATAATATAATGAGGTAACCAAACATTCTTCTCATATATTCACATAATATAAAAAACTACCAACACACAAAAAAGAATGTAACAAGTTTCAATGCGCGATTATTTTTGCAACATACCTAGTTTGGTGCCGACGAGGACTATTGGCACCCCCGGAGCAAAATGCTGAAGTTCAGGAATCCACTGCCGAATAAATGCAACATTATATTGTAATTAGATGCATACTTATTATTGAATTGTCTTAATAAGTACCAAAGAGAAATTACATAATTCACTGAATCTTATTGAGATGTTCACCTTTTTAAGAATGTTCTCATAACTAGCGCGACTGACCAACGAGAATGCTAAGACAAACACGTCCCCTCCTCTGTAGCTCAAGGGCCTTAATCTATTGTAATCTTCTTGACCTGTTATATGATCACAATCAAGAAAACCAAATATTTTGTCTTAATTTTAAGAAATGTTCTCTTTTCCTCTTCTTTTCTTTCCTGGAAGAAATTTTACAGCATTTATGAAAATGTGAAATGATTATAAGCTTACCTGCTGTATCCCAAAGGCCTAAGTTAACTGTAGTTCCTTCAACAACCACATTTGCACTGAAGTTATCAAACACTGTTGGTATGTAGTCCTAATTCCACCAATTAAAAAAAGAGCAAACAGCAAAAACAAACAAAAATTAGATTAGATGCCTAAAAGTTCTAAAAACAATAACCTAAATACACAAAAAGTTAAAATTGGAAAGAAAAAATAGATATCTAGGGCAAAACAACAAACCCAAATCACAGATTCCAAGAAAGATACCAAGAGCAAAAACCCAGAAGAAAATGAAAGCAAGATGCTCTTTTCTTTTGCACAAAGCAAGGTAACAGAACCATAAAGCTGCAATCCCAGATTTCCCACAAACATTAACATAACAGAAACAGATTCCACCAAATCATTGAGTAGTAAATTGTACCAAACAATTTTATTTAATTTTCAGTCAATTTTCAAGATAAAGAAAGGAGAGAACTAACTGTAGGGAACTTGTTACTGGTGTAGCAAATGAGCATACAAGTCTTGCCAACAGCCCCATCACCCACAGTCACACACTTGATGAATCTTGAAACACTTGAAGCCATTGTAGCATCACACAATTCAACAACAAAAACCTACTCAAAAGGAAGTCAACACAGATAACCCAGAAAATTCAACACTAATTCAGTGAAAGGGATAACAATTTAAGAAGGCCTCTGGTGGTTGAAATGGTTGGGGAACCAGCCTTTTTTTATGGGCTTTTATGAGAGAGAGAGGGTCAATCCAGGTATAGGTCACATGATACTTACTGGAAACAAATCTTTTTTGTAGGCAGAGTTTGTTGAAACTTTTACTTGCTCTTGCGGTAAATCATTTTTTTAAAGCTTAGCACTAAAAAGACTGGCCCTTTTTAGCCGTCCGCACATAATTTGACTGTACTGCCATCTGTAAATATGATGCAATTGTTCAAAATAGAAGGAATATATAAATATAGCATATATACAAACGGATATATAGCTGATAATATAGGATAGTTATTTGTTTGTTTGAAACAATGAAGACTGTGACAGGGCCGACAGCACTTAATAGTCCTATAATAATCCTTCTGGGACTGCACCGGAATCTTTCTAATCAGCGCGTTTGATTGCTTTCAACTCCAATTACAATCATAATAGAAATATATTGAACTTTATTATATTAAAACATTTGACTTCAATTCGTTCCATTAGGGCACCCACAATGGGTGTAGCATTTGAATTAATTGAGTGTGAAAAAGGGGTAGGAATGCATTGGAGGGGATGGGTAGGAAATGAAATAAATGGGTTGGGGTGTTTTATTTGGACATGCAGGGGTTGGGGGGAAAGGGGGGGGGGGGGGGGGGGGGGGCGGGACAGCTGGTGGGGGGGGGGGGGGGGGCCGGGAGTGGGCAGCACTCGCGAAATTCAAGCTGAAGCCATGGCGCGTGGCCCGCACGCGCTCCAGAAGGGCGTGAGCGGTGGGGCCCGCGCCATAATGGCTGTCGGCCACTGCTCCTGAATATCCCATTTTCCTTTTTTTTTTTTTTTTTTTAAAATTCAGATTTTGTTTTTAATTTGCAATGCCTTTTTGTGAATTGTTTTTAATATATTTAATACTATTATAATAAAAAACCCAAATTTTTTTTCCCGGATTTTTTTATTTTTTCAAAAAAAATTCGATAATAAATTATTATCAACAAATTATAAATATTAATTAATTAATTATTAAAAGTTAAAATTGTAAAAAAAAAATTAATTAAATTGAAGATGAGAAAATAAATAGGGTGGTTTTAAGGTGGGACCCCCAAATAGTGTCAAATAGTGTTAATTGGACCTGAGTTGCATTGGGGGAAATAGGTAGCATTTGAGTGAGGTTTAAACTTTTGATGTGGCAGTGACGTGGCGGTGATGTGTTGGGTAGTAATTGAAGTTGCATTGTGGATGCTCTTAGACTAGAGCTGTCCATTTAAACCGGGAACCGTGAAGTCGTCATAGTTCGAACTGTCGGTCAATGATTCTGAAATTGTTGATTCGATTTCAATTCGAAATTGAAATCGAAATCGCTGTGTATACGGTTTAGTTTCGATTCCTCCTATCTCCAAACTCGGAATTGACAATTCGGAATCGGCGGTTCTATTTTTTTTTTTTTTTTTTTTTTTTATGTTTAACTTAGAATAAAACTCAAGCCCTTTATATTTTTTCTTTTCCTATTCAACAATTAGAAGTTGTAACTTGTAAATTTGGAGAATTAGAATTTTATATTCTCTATTAAATAATTATTGATTCTTTTTGTATTTTTTTCCTTAGATATATTATAATTTAATATTATCAAATTGTGATTGTAAGTTACACAATTTATATTATCAATTATCAAATATTGTGAATTGTTATGATAATTTTTATTAATAAAGGAGTATCGTTTTTATTAGTAACTTCTCAATTTTAATTTATAACTTAAAAATCTATTATTTTAATCTATAAAAAATAATATTTAAAAAAAAAAAAAAAGGAAAGAGGAAACAACGGTTAGAACCGGAACTACCGGTTTTCTCCCGGTTCCTACCTCCCATGGTGCCGGAACCAGAACCGGGCACCGGTTGGGCACATCTACATTAGACTGAGGGGATATTTGGGTTGACATGTCCTCATCCAGATGGAGCATGACCCATCCCCAACGTATTTTATTTTACATCCGGATGACTCATCCCTCCACATTCACACCCTATTACCTACACCACTTTTTCAATTCTCATTACACTTTTTCAATACACCTTTTAAAATTTTCAATACACATCTTACCCTACAACTCCCTTAAACAAAAATATATTTTTACTATTTAAGTTGATGTACCATCCGATGATGTGCCACACGGACGTGGCATATGTCACTACAATCCAGCACAAGTATCCCCTAAAGAAAACTAAGATATGTTTGGTTAGGGCAAGGGGTGACTATCATACTGTTGACTGAAAAAAGTGGTTGGGGAAGTAAAAATGTGGTGTTCGTTTGGATGGTTGTAGAAGTGATTGTAGTATTGGATATATTATTTAGTTGTAAAATGTGATTTGATATGATGTGTGAGGGAGTTAATTGTTGATTCATTTAATGATTAATTATAAAATCTTTTAATATGATTTCTTAGTAAAATATATTTAAAAATCGAAATAGATTAAGTATATAAATATATATATATATATATATATATATATATATATATATATCCAGTTCAAGATTTTTTTCATATTTTTCTGTACTTCTTTCCAGATTTTTCTTCTCTCTTTTTCTGTCTCTCCTCTTCTGTCATTCGTCTATCCTTTTTGTTTTCTCTTTCATCTCTGTCAAAATTCTTTCTTCAATTCCACTTCAGAATAAATCGCAATAATTTTCACCACTGCAAACATGTATCCTTTATTTTGAATTTCTGCGATGCCCAAAAAAAATAACAATTGTTACAATGGAAAAAATTCAAGTTTTTCCTCTGCATTTCTTGGTGGGAAGTTTGTTGTTGCTGCAAGCAATGGGAAGTTAGGCTCTTGTTCAGAGTGACAAGCAAGCACTGTTGGATTTCGGTAGTGCGATGAGCACACATGCCGCCCGTTGAACTGGAACCAAGTAGTACTAGAGTAGTATCAGTTGGACCCGTTGGAGTTGGGTTCCATGGTCTAATTCCGGCGAATACTTTGGAGCCCTCGAATGTCATTGAGAGGAAGAATTATGTACCATGGGGGAAGCTTGGTGCATTATGTGGTTCTGGAGAGAGAGAGAGAGAGAGAGAGAGAGAGAGAGAGAGAGAGAGAGAGAGAAGAAGGGAGAGAGAGGTCTTTGTCTGCATTGGGAAGTGCCCCCAACCCCTACAATCTGCGGGTTTGGGCAAACTCTAAGCAAATATTGGTTTGTGTTTAGGCCGACCACTTTGAGTTCGATATAAACCCAACCAAACATGGCCTAAGAATAGACAAAGCACGCATAAGAAAATACCTTACACGTAACAATAATTAGGTAATGCAACAGGAGATGTATGAAGATAATGTAGAAGAAAATATAAATCGCTAAACTTCTAAGT
Organism: Ajuga chamaepitys; assembly: GCA_958295605.1. NCBI lineage: Eukaryota > Viridiplantae > Streptophyta > Magnoliopsida > Lamiales > Lamiaceae > Ajuga > Ajuga chamaepitys. Next base: position 55,911,958 of record OY282502.1, read on the forward strand.
TAAAGCATCTAATGTAGAGAATAGTGATACAAATGTAAGAATTGTTTTATTGAATGATGGCAGCTTTAACATCAGAAATGAAATAGCTCCATTAGAGAGCTTATGTAAGAAATTGAAAAACAATACAATGAAACATTACTATGTTAGTTCTATTTATAGACGCTGCTAAGGAGTGAATGAGCAAGCACTATCCGTGTGAGTGTGTAATGGACGAATTGAGAGATGTCACCTGTAATAACTTGCTCACTACTCCATGCTACAAGTTTATTGTTCACGTGCTTGTTTTAGTAATGCACATGCATGCTCTTTTTTCTACAATTTCACTTGGTCAACTAGATTTATTTGAACTTCCAGCTGGCATCTTCTTTTGATAACTTCCAGCTGGCAACTCTCTTATTCCATTATTCCCCCCTGCCCCCAAGTTGAATTGTACGGATCAAGTAACCCAACTTGGAATGTAGAAGAGTAAACTGTGAAGGGCCCAAGGATTTGGTGAACAAATGTGCCTTTTGACAATCATAAGAGACATGCGCAAGGTGAAGGAACCTAGATTTATAATGAAGGCGTACCAAATGGCAGTTGATTTCCAAATGTTTTGTTCGTTCATGGAAAACTAGATTCTCGGTGATATGAATGGCTGCCCTATTGTTATACCAAAGGGTCAGTGGTTTAGGAACAAGAATGTAGAAATCTGTAGCAATATAGGAAGTCCATATGAGTTCACATACAATGGAAGCAAGGGCACGATTATCTGCTTATGCTGAGGAGTGGAAAAATTGTGTTCTGTTTTTTTATTTTCCAAGATATGAAGCAGTCACCGAAGTAGATACAATATCTAGTGAGAGATGTTCTTGCACCTAGACAAGAACCCCAGTCCGAATCACTGTACCCTGTTATGGTGAAACCAAAAGCAGATGAATAAAAAAGACTGAGTGAGGGACAACCTTTGAGGTATCGAATGAGAAGTATAGCAATGTCCCAATGAGATATAGTTGGTGCAGCAACAAACTTGCTCAATTGTTGGATTGCAAAGGTGATATCAAGCTGGAAAAAGTTAAGATATAAAAGTCGTCTAATCAATCTTCGGTATGACTCTGGATTGGGGTAAGTTGTACATGTAGTAGTTGTAAGTTTTATTCCAGGTGGTAAGGCTGTAGAAGTTAGCTTGCAATCAAGACAGTGAGTATCCTTCAAGATGTCCAAGACATATTACATTGGTTAATATATATACCAGTCTCATCCCTCTAAATGTCAAGCCCAAGAAAATATTTAGCAAAACCAAGATCCTTGATTGTGAAGACTTGATCCTAGAATTTTTTTTCACTCAGTAATGCATGTCACATTTGATCTAGTGATCAAGACATCATCCACGTACATTAAAAGAGGCATAAAGGCACAATCTTTTTTCAAAGTGAAGAGGCAGTGGTCATGTGAAGACTGCAAGAAACCAAAAGTGATTAGTTTGCTGCAAAACTTTGTGCTCCACTGCCTTGAAGCTTGTTTTAAGCCATAAAGACTTCTTAGCATTTTACATACTTGGCCCGGCTGAGCTTTTGAATATCCTACTAGGAGTTTCATGTATACCTCTTCATTGAGAAACCCATGTAAAAAGGCATTATTTATGTCTGATTGGCATAAGGGCCATTGGTGTTTTGTAGCAATGGTAATAAGAATCCTTACCATAACAGGTTTAGCCACTGGAGAGAAGCTATCCATATAATCAATACCTTGGAGGCCACAAGTCTAGTCCTGTGACTTTCAATGCTCCCATCAACTTTTAGCTTTGTTTCGTACACCCATTTACAGCCTATGTCTTTCTTTCCTTATGGAAAAGTTGTCAACTCCTAAGTATGACTCGGTTCTAGTGCCTTTAACTCTTGTCTCATAGTTTCCACCCTTTATGGGTGCCCTTTTGCTTGCTCATAGGTATAAGGATCCTTAAAGTTGTTTATATTTGCTAGGAAACAAACATATGTGCTAGAGACCCTTGTAGCATGAAATGAAAGGATGTGTGGGAGGAGGATTAGAAATACCTGGTAGGACGCTGCAAGAATAAGCTGGTTGTTCCCCAACTATTGGGAAATCTTCCAGAATTGCTTCTGTGTAGTAATCTGACGACCACATAGGTGGTCCTCTACTCCTCTGACTTCTTCATGGTTGGATATTTGGATGACTGGTCTCAGATTCCGTTGTGGAGAGTGTGATGAAACTACCTCGGAATTTTCAGAATAAAAGATGTTTGGCAGAGGTGAAGAATCAAGAGATTTCTCATGTCTTGAGTAAGGGAACTGGTTTTAAAAAAATACTGCATCCCTTGAAATCACAATCTCATTTCTCTCCATATAAAGAAGTCTATAGGCCTTTTCCACTAACATATCCCAGGAAAGCACACTTATATGATCTTGGAGAATTTTGCCTTTTTGGTGTTGTATTGGTAGCAACTACTGAACATCCTAACACCCTTAGCTTGCCATAGTTTGGTGGTTCAAAAGACAATATCTCATTGGTGTTTTCCACTTGAGGAGTGAAGAAGGAGGCCTATTGATGAGATATGTGGCAGTGAGAATAGAGAAGGGGCAATAGGTTGTGCGCAAGTTGGATTCAAACATGAGTGCCCTGGCTGTGTTAAGAATGTGCATGTGTTTTCTCTCCATAACACCATTTTGTTGTGGAGTATAAACACAGGTCTTTTGATATATATTTCCTAAGTCATGCAATAGTTTTTGGCAACAAAAACTTGTGAACTCAGACCCATAGTCCATTCTCATAACTTTCACGGTGGTGTTAACTTGATTTTGTATTAGTTTAAAGAAATCCTTAAGCAACTGCAGGCATTGTGACATATGGCTCATCAAATATACCCATACTCCTCTACTGAAATCATCTACTATAGTTAAAAAGTATGGTGTGATTGTAACAGAATTTTCATGGTAAGGTCCCATATGTCAACATGAATTAAATCAAAGATGAAAGTAATGTGAATTTCATTGATTTGGAAATGAATTCTGGTTTGTTTGGAAAACTGACAAACACAAGCTTTATTTATGTTATGTACAACGGAGTCACACAAATTTCTCAAAGTTTCAATAAGAGAGAAAGTAGAAAAGGAAGTGTGTCCTAGTCTACTGTGCCGTATACCATGGGAAATGTTACAAGATAAAGTTGACTTTGTAGATGCTTGTGAGGAAACAACAGTATTGATGGATGATGGCCCGGTCTTGTAGACAAACAACCTTTCCTTCAATTTGCCAACAACTAGGGGCCTACTATTCTAGATGTCCTGCAATTCACAATGAGTGGGCATAAAAATAGCTTTCAAGTTAGAATGATGTGTTATTTGAGCAATAGAAAGAAGGTTGTATCTAAAGCAAGGGACATAAAAGGACATTAATCAAGGTTAATCATGTTGCTAGATGCACTGTCTGTGTGTGACTCTGCCTTTTGAGTTCCATCTGGTAGATACACATACACATCATCTAAAGCTAGTTGGGTTTCTGTCATCATCCTTATGTTGTTACATATATGTCTACTCACCAGTGTAAAAAATCCATTATCCTTGTTCAATATTTCCTAGGACTATTAAGGAAAAGTGTATGTTCTTACCAACATATTCTGCAAGATGTGCATATGGAGGACCTGATGCAGTTTATCCAGCCTTGATATTGCTCAAGTATTTGTTGACTTCCTGCTGAATAATTCTTGTAATGTCTAAGGAGTTAAACAGACTTCTATGGCTCATGAAAAATGTTGGTATGCTCTTTTTGTACCAAATTTGTTTATGCCTTTCCCTTTTCTATCTTATTTCCCATGTACTAATCAGGATAATCGATTAGCTGAAAATAATTTTGCACTTCATTGCCTGGTGCATTACAGTAAGAGAATTTTAGCAAAGCTTTCTCTTCCTTCCTTTTCTAGAAAGTCTTTCCTCTTCCAAAGTTACCAAATATATTCTAACTTTTTCCTAAATATCCTTTACCAGTTGAACTACCAATAGATTTAGAGAAAAATGCAGCAGGTTGATTGTTGTCAGGATATATTTGATGGATGCTTCTCTGTTTCTCAACATGAAGATCCATGGAGTATGCTTTGTTGCTAGTAGGAAGTGGATCAGTAATCAGAATTTGGTTTCTAACAGCATCAACACTTCATTTAGCCCCATCAGAAATTGTATTAACTTTGTATTTGTCTCAAAGTCATTCATTGCCTTTGAAGCTCCACAAGGGCAGCCTGGAATAGGCATTAAAATTGCATACCCATCCCAAAGCTTTTTAAGCTTAGTAAAGTAAACCATAACTGGATTATTGCCTTGATTCATGTTGCTTATGTCTCGTTGTAGTTGATACAACTAAGGGCCATTACATTCCCCAAATCTCTAAGTTAGATCCTCCCAAAGGGAACTTTGCTAAGTCGGTTTACAAAAATGCATCTAATATGTCCATAAAAATAGAATTCAAGATCCAAGCCACTACTATGCAATCGACTCGTTTCCATTGATTATTGGCTTCATTGTCACACTGTGGTGGCTTAATTTCTCCAGTAATGCAGCCTAACTTATTTTTTGCAGATAAAGATATCTTCATAGATCTGCTCCAAGGTAGAAAGTTTGTTCCATTCATAGGATTTGATACAATGACCATGCTTGGATTGTCTAAGTCGTTCATCACTAACGGATTGCTCTCCTTACTTTCATTCGCAGCTACTTGTTTCGATCCTGAACTAGATCTATTAATATTAGTTGCCAAGGCAGGCCAGTCCTCCTTTGTTTGCCACGCCGGAATGCACGCCATTGTAGATTCAAGTGTGCTTTAGTCACTCTGCTCCAGATACCATGTAGAGAATAGTGATACAAACGTAAGCACTGTTTTATTAAATTATGGCAGCTACCATCAGAAGTGAGACAACTTCATTAGAGAGCTTATATAGGAAACAAAAAGACAATGTAATGAAACATTACTATGCTAGTTCTATTTATAGACACTGCTAAGGAGTGAAATGGACGAATGGAGAGATGACACATGTAATAATTTGCTCACTACTCTATGCTAAAAGTGTATTGTTCACGTGCTTGTTTTAGTAATGCACATGCATGCTCTTTTCTTCTGCAACTTCACTTGGTCAACTAGATTTATTTGAACTTCCAACTGGCATCTTCATTTGACAACTTCCAGCTAGCAAGTCTCTTATTCCAGCATCTAAAGGCTGGGATATCAGCCTCTTATTTTCAAGAATTTATCACGAAATCTATCATTTTATGAAACTAATTAAGTGAAATGATGCACTATTTCAAACCTAGTGTTACCGCAAGTGTATGGATTTAAAGTAGATAGTGGCAGACAAGGTCGATTCACAAAGACTGTTAATTACATAAGATTAGTACCCTAGTTTTAATTTCTCTACTCTATCTAAACTCTCGAGTTAAGGATGAATTTTATGTTAACTAAACAAATAGCATACAATAATTAATTAATAAGATATGCTTGGAAAATAAGTAACCGAATAGTAAGGAAAACTTAGATAGGTAAAACTGTATTCTAGGGTATAGATTTCAATTATGAACTCCTATGTAGGATTAACCTAAAATTCTAGACTTTTACACTAATTATGTGCTTATTAAACGGTGCTACTCTATATCAACCCTTCTCCCGAAGTGGCTAATATGTAGTGTAACAACAAATTTTTTGAATAAATAATTAAACACAAAATACTTGTACAAATTGAGAATATTGAATTAAATACAACTTTTTGGTACAATCTCTATTATTCCTCTAATTCTCTCTTTGACAACTTCTCTTGGATTTGGAATTTTTTGGAGCAGAACTTCAATTAGATCTTCTCTGAATCGGGGTTTTGACTTTGATAACGCTAATTCGAGGGTTTGACCTTAATTTTGAATCAAACGTTAGTATTTGGAGATCTCGTGATGAACGCCTTGAATTGCGCCGAATCACGAAAAATGCCTTTGAATATGAGACTTGAATAACGACGGTCTGAGGGGCTTGACACCTTAATCTCGGATCTAACGTCCTTTTTATATGAGTATCTTGAAGAATGTCTCGAATGCCTTGAAGAACGCCTTGAATTGCTCTGGAATTCTTCAACTTCTTCTTGTACTTGTGTCTTCACCTCCTGACTTGTGTTTTGAATTATGAAGAGACCCCTATTTATAGGTGTAGGATTGGAGTTATTTCCATATAGACTTGATTAAATGGCGTGATTTGATTGGCCATCTTTGATTTGTTGATCCTTGTTGCCTTTCATAGGAGATTGATTTGATTTGTTGATCTCCTTGCCTTGGTAAGGAGATTTGATATGATTTGATTTTATTACCAAAACCTTGGTAATATCCTTCCTTGTAGGTAAGAAAGTGTTTTGATTGCCAAAAATATAATTTGGACACTTGACAATATTTGACTTGGTGGAAAATATTAATATTAAAAATATCAATTATTTTATCTATACACTTTAGGAATTAATTTGGCAAACTCCCAAAATATAGATATAATATTTAATTGTTATTTGACATTTATTATTTCCACGTGGCATTATTTCATTGGGCATAAAATTTAAATGTCTACATGTAGATCAATTAAGAATAGCCACTCTCTTAAGTCGACCAAACCTAAAAGACTCCCAAGGGTCCCCTAAGTCAATGTCTATGCAATTTCCTCACTTCTTTCGGACAATTTCGACAACTCTGCTATGTTTCGTATGTCTATTAACAACCATGCTCGTTCTGCATGCACTTCGTGCACAATTGGCACTTTGCTCTCCTCTTATTCTTCATTGGACGGTTCGGATGGACTTCGTTCCCTCCTCCTGAAAGCGAAATTGCTAAATGTGTAGATGTATTTAAGTGATTAATTTAAATAAATCATATGAAGAAAACAAACACATGGATAAGCAAACATAAAATTAGAGTGTAAAATTAAAGATAAAATCAAGCCATAATCGCACAATCTACTTTCTACCCCTGCAACACAGAACGTGTTTAGCTACTCATAATCAACGTCAAAATCTAATTATATTCATAGACAAACATATTGAAAAAATTAACTAAAGAAGAGACTAGAAAAACCCAAGTATCAATCGCAGATTTTCACATTTGTCACGTCCTTGCTCTTCGATCTCGTTTCTAAGACTTCTCTGAATATGTATTGTGTGTTATTTTCGGACCTAGAGACGTGTATTTATAAGTTTGGAAGGATTGGGGTTGAAACGCTCCTAAAATAGGCAAAAAAACACATACAAAATGTGTGGGAACGGGCATCGGACGCGACCACGTTTGCGAACGCGATCGTTTTGTCCAGACAAGTTGTAGGTCTAACTTTCAAGCCATTTTTAGGGTCTTATGGTCCTAATTAGGATTTGTCTATTTTTGGAAAGTTGTAGCTCTTTGAATCAGCTTTTCAACGTCACCAATTGCACCTTAATCAAAGTTGTAGATCTCAAGATATGTCGAAAATACTAGAGGTGTTTCAAGCTAATAAAAAACTACACTTTCGGAAGCACTTTTGATGTGGTCGCAATAGTTGAGTTGAAAGTGTGTTTTTCACTTTCCAGGTCACTTTTGACGCGGCCGTGGTCGACCCTTTCCCTCTGTTAACTCCCTTTTCGTCCGTTTTTGCCGTTATTTTGTCTTGTTTCTTATCTGAACTTCTTCCAAATGAACTTTTTAGCCTTCTTACACCTGATTATCACTAAAAAAAGTATAAACACGTCATATAGCTCAAGATAATGAATTTGAGCACATTCCGACTAAATACACATGCAAATGATACCAAATATATCTCTAAATTGGCCTAAAATGCATGAATAAACGACGTGTATCATGAAACACTAAACATGAAAAACAGTAGTAAAATTATTGGTAGCATTTAGTAGTAGGGTGGAAGCACATGTGGCGGAACAATTAGCAGAGAGGCTTGGCGTGAAATCGGTGGAAAAGCACTTGGTATATTTGGGGTTGCCAACATGTGTTGGGCATAACGATCCAGAGGTTTCGGACTTGTAGTGGAGCGCCTAGAGAAAAAAAACTTAAGTGTTGCCAGAAGACACACTCTTATAAATGTGGTTTCATTTTCAATCCTACATATATAATGGGATGTTTCCAACTTCCTCAAAATATCATTGATAAGATCTATTATATCAAACTTCTAGTGGGGGCGATGAGGTGTAGAGAGACACCTTCATTGGCTATGTCTGAAGAATCTTTGCTAAGCAAAATAAGAAGGCGGGCTTGGACTACGAGATATGAGATGTTTTGATTTGGCAATGTTGGCGAAGCAAAGTTGGCGGCTGGTACAAGATCAAGAATCTTTACTTGCCTGATGTTTGAAAGTGAAATATTTTCCAAGAGACTATTTTCTAAATGTTAACATGGGATAAAATTCAAGTTATAGTTGGAGGATCATCCTAACGGAAAGAGAACTACTTCAAAAAGGGTTAAGGTGGAACATCGGAACAGATGCAAACATACATGTATAAACCGATTAGGGGCTGTTGGGACAACCTATAAAATTTGGGTGTACCTAGCACAACCCCACGCATTGAAGGGTGATAATATAAGGAGAGATCCTTAGCCATTTACTGAGCTTCCATCCTAGATACAATTGGTGATAGAAGGAGTGTCTCACTAGGCTTGTAAGGTGGTATTCTTCTACTATTTTATCAATGTGGAACAATTTTCATGTGAACCTCTCTATTTAATTTTCCTACACAAACAAATTTTCGTGTCACTTTTCCTATGAGTGACTGGCTGATTGATTACTAAATATTTTACGTGATTTTAGTGTAAAAGTACGTGAAATGATGTTTGCTAGCCCTCATTTTCATGTATTATGCGCATTTCACTTGTTTGTTGATTTTTTAGTATGTTTTGTATAAGATGGGGCAATTATGGAGTATTTGTGAAATCACGAAGAAAACTAAGTGAAGAAAGAGTCTAACAAGAAGAGTTAAAGTGATCGGGCCTAAGAAGGAACTTGGACCGATCCAAAACGATGTTGGACCGGCCCAAAACGAAGAATAAGCAAGAAGACGAGATAAAAGGTTTAGGCTGAGGAAAGTGACAAAACAAGCAATTACAGAAATTATTGCTCGCCTAGAAAATTTTATCCAGACCAGCCAAAGTTGCCCGACTAAGCAAAAGTCTATCATTAATTCACGTGTGGTTATGCAATTAGAAGCCCATATCCACATATATCCCAATGTTTACTTATTCTACATATTCCTATTATACACCCTGGAGCTCTCAACCTCTCAAGACTTTTGGCATACCATAGTTTTAACATACGCTTTCGAGAGTGAGAGTTAGAGAGCTAGGAAGGAGGAGAGGAGTAGCTGCGGATATTTAGGAGGAGCACATCGTCACGTCAATCGTCATTTTGATGACTTGTATTATTTAGATTTTTTAAATCATATTTTTCATTATTGTTTTGTTTCCATCATTCGTAGTATGTAGTAGTCAATTATTATGTTAGGGTCTACAAAGTAGGTGTTTGTTACAATGTGGACGATGGATATTTTAAGCAGTTAATTTATGTCTATTTCGTATATTGGTATTTGGGTGTTGATGATATGATTAGGTGATCACCTATATTATGCACACACGAATCAATGCCCAAAATCTGGAAGGTGAGGGTATTGATGGACAAACAACACATGACATAATATTCAATAGACTGGAAGGATGGAAAATGATATGTGGGTATTTATAGGCATTGTTAGGAGTTATATGCATTGGGTTGATCCGAAAGGTACACTTGTGTATATAATCTGCAACTCAGGAGCTCCGGAAGTGGGTCTGAGATACACTTACGCGAAGTCTTATAACAATAGGAATAGAGTAGATTAATAAATTAAATATTTATTGTTAAAGCTGTAATAGATTCTAAAATCGACAACTTTAAGATAGTTATTTAATTATTGAACTAAGTTTATAAATTAAAAATTATTTTTAATTGTCCAATTGCTTATGATTAATGACCTGCTTGTAGTAATTGGGGCAATCCAAACTATCACCTATTTGATCCACCTACATATACAAATACTAATATTCATTGTAGTACTCTAGGTAGGTCATCTATATAAGTCTTTGTGGGATACGATCTTGTTTGCTATTAGCTATCAACTACACCATGCACTTTTGGCTTAGGCTATCAGAAAATAGAGCGATCACCGGTTGATCTAAAAGTGCATGACCTTCTATTTGATGCCATGAATGGGTGGGATACGGGGTTGGTTAATGAGGTACATGGATGATGCAAAGGATATGCTTTCCCTTCCTATTAGGCGTGCAATTTGGCCCAATCGTTTATGCTCGAATTACACAAAGGATGGAGTTTACTCGGTAAAAATTGGATACAATATCCAATGGGTTGCAGGGTTGATTCACAGTAATAGGTGCTATTGGGGGTGAATGGGGACAGAATATACAGATGGATATGGGGTTTGGAGTTGTACTAAAGGTTCAATTTTCCTTTGGAATGTTTTACGTTTTTTTTTTTTTTTTTCTTTAATGTTGTTTAGTTGGATTAATAGATCGGCAAACTCAATAGCCCATCTGTTGGCTTAGTTCACTTTTTATTTAGATGTTTGATACTATTTATTGTGGTATTTTACCACAGAACAATGTAGATGTTTTTTAGAACCCACAGTTATAGACCGTCATTAACCCCATTGCATATGAATCTGAAGAATTCCATTCCTATTCAACAGCATCAAGATTAAGATGACATCAACATAAAAGAGTCTCCATGGAAGTTGTGCAGAGTCAACCAAGTTGAGCAAGTGAAGATAGTTGTCCCTATTTCGCATGCACAATCATTTTCAATGCCATTTTGTGCCCCATTGTCTCACTCAAGGTCGGCCTCTGCCTCATTATGGTGGTTTCATCTCCCGATCTAGTGGACGAATGCTTCCCCACAAAACGACATAGTCTTCTCCAACCACCCACGCATCATGGTGGACAAGTATATATTGTGCAACCACACCACAATGGCAGGCGCTCCCTATGGTCATTACTTACGAAACCTCCACCACCTTTAGGGTGAGCAGGAGGTGCTCTCCTCCGTCCGTCTCAATGCACTGTCAAAGATTAAGCAAGAAAAAATCCGAAGATTGTAGTAAATTCTAACCCTCATAATCGAGTTTGAAAAGGTGGACTCGAGGCCGGAAGTGTTTGAAATTATCTGCAACATTATAATGGGAATGCTCGGCAAAAAAAAATATTCCGGCAAAGAAAATTAGGATGAACAATTGGAGGAGCAATCCCGGGTGATGGTGAGCAAGGTTTTCGAGCATGCCCAGTCTCCAAACCCGAAATCTTCTTCGTAGCTGTCTTGACCGATCCTCGTTTGGGATTCGAGGGACGACTGTGATGAAAGTAAATGGTGTGATGAAAGAGAGATGTTAGATAGAACCTCTTTATTTTTATCATTAATCAATTAAGTTTTTTTTAAAAAATTAAATATTATTATAATTTAGGGTATTTTTACCATTTAATAATACACTTTTTATTACCTAAATGAGTGGGACGTGTTAAGAAATTATGTGGGCTGCAAATAGTGCACGCCTTTTTTTTATGTTACTTATATATGTTTGTATTAATTATGTAAGTCAATAAAGGAATCGAAGTAATACTTATTAAATGGTCATAATCCCCTCCGAATATAGTAAATAAAATTATTCATTCACCATTAAAACATGTTGACAGATGCACGAGCAAAAAGCAAAGTCATAATCTTAATCAATAAGTTTTGCATCTTATCAGTGTCGCTTTCTGAAGTAGTTTGCACACTGAGCTATGAAAATAATTTAGAAATCATCCATAATAAGGCAGAGGTGGGGAAGATATGATAATTGTTTGTAGGTAATATTCAGAGTAAATATTGTGTACTCTGTTTTATGTCAAACCATATACTCCCTCCGTCCCGGCTTAATTTGCACACCTTCTCCTGCGCGTATATTAAGAAAAAGCAGATTTTGTGGAATCTTTGACTTTTTTAAAGGTGGAGATTGAGGGTGGAGATTTTAAGGGTGAAGATTGTAAGATTCCTTTCTATTTTAGGGGTGTGCAAAATAGGATGGGACGACCGAAAAAGAAAAGTGTGCAAATTAGGGCGGGACGGAGGGAGTAAGTTATATATAAATGTCTTTTATCAACTATGATAAATGTGTTTCAACTATAACGAATTCTTGAATATTCATATGTCTGAGGACAGAGGTGAGGACATTTCATTATCAGTATTTTATATATGATATCTTATGAAAAATATGGAAATGTTAATATGCAAAAAGTTGAATCCACCAACAAGATTTTTCATTACAATATTTAAATATATAGATGGTGTTGCATGCACTGATTTTTAACCGAATGTTATAATTCAAATCAACTCAAATCTCTATTTTCTTACTCTTACATATATATATATATATATATATATATATATATATATATATATATAAATTACTTAACGTCAGTTGAAGATCGGTACCATCGCTCGGATCGGACAGTATAAATCTGAAATCAAACCATTACTCACACTTGTTCTCCGAAAATGAACTCTGGGTTCCTTTTGAAAAATTATTTTCTCATAGCTAGATTGTCATTGTGAGCCTAATGTACAAATTTGATTGTTTGTGATGTTAGCAATTCTTGTAGGTTCTTTTTAAAATCAACAAGCTTAAAAATCGTAGGTTAATATTGGATGGATCTGAAATCGAATGAAAACTAAAAAAAAAATAGACTATCAAAAGATGGTGGAAGATTAATTATGGTATTAAGAGTTGTGAAGATGATAGAGAAATCTGAGTTCATTCTTGATAAGGAAATAGAGTAAAGGTTAGAAAATACATTTATGCATGTGAGATAGTTCGTGTAGTTTGTGGTGGGAATTGAGAGGCTTTTATTCCTAATAAAATAAAAATATTATTTTGAATATTTAAGTCAATCCTTTAAATATAAAAGTTGATATATATTTATTTGATTCAATTTTTTTAGATCTAGGGAGGTGGCGAAATTTTCGGCCTCATCCGTCGGCCTAGTTGGCCCTATAATTTAGGCATGATATGATATGAATCTTGGTCTGAAGTAACATCAGAGTCAAGAGGCCCGATTGCATAGGCCAAAAACTCGATAAGTCTCGAGTTGGCCCAAAAATAATTGTGAATTTTAGGAGATGGATTTGACTTTGCTTAGTATTTTTTGGCCCGATGGAATTTTGGATCGGCCTGATCCAACCTAACCTAACATATGACGTTGGAATGATAGGTTGGGTAGGGTCAGAATGGTCCACTAGAATTATACTTAATTTCATAAAGATTTCTATTATAAAAAAATAATTTCGACGTATTGACATTTCTAGGCATGTTTTGGACATTTAGATAGACTTAGTACATAATATCCATAAATTTTTAAATATAATGTATTTGTTAGTAAGTTATTTGGAAATTGGAGATATTTTTTTTTTATATATTTAAACAATGGCGTGAAAATAGTTTTTATTAAGTAAAACATTTTGATTGATATGACTCTTATATTTTCTCATTCAACATATCATGATATTATAGAACTCAACGTCAAATAATGTGTGAAGAGTTTTTCTTTTATCATTATTATAAGATATAATTGTCCGCATTTGCAAATTCAAATATATTGATGTTTTCAAATCTTTTTTACATAGAGTTGATGGAGACAACTTCTGGCAAGGTTCCTCAAATAAATTATAAGACACGAGCACATCATATATTTGACAATATATCATTACAAAGTGGATCAAGTACTCATCTAGTAATTCCTCTTAGTGATATCATCAATAGTATAGTTACATAACAATTGATCCCTACAATTTTGATGTTTTTAAAAACTAAAATTTGTGTACTATTTTAATGCAGTTTCTTGGTAAATAAGTAACACTCGCAAGAATATTTTGAGAATGACTATTCCTAATATGAATATCCAACCAAAAATTCATCCATTAATGTAAATTTGTCTGAAGTAATCAAACTGACTAGGATTTTAATGTAGATAAGTTACATGATATTGAAGGCAATTTATGATGAAGATGTATACAACAAATTTGATAGAACATGTCAGCGAGAGAATTATATTGTGTTAATTTTTTTTGTATGAATAGGAATTTAAACATTCTTTTTGAAATTCTAATTTAATATTTAGGGGATACTTAACTTACACGGAATTTACTTATTTGTTGATAGGCAGTGGGAAGTTGGAGATCCTACACTTAAATGTGATTGTTGTGGTACTATGTTTTGGTATGAGGAGTATTTCAATTAAATTATAAGTTAAAAAAAAAAAAAAAACTAAGTTCTCTTTATGTTGTATGAAAGGTAATGTGCAGTTACCCGAAATGAAAGTACCATCTCAAGTGTTGATCAATCTATTTTCTGAAAATATTAGAAATAGTAAGAATTTTCTTGAGAACATTTTGTCATATAATAATATGTTTTTATTTATGTTAATAGGGGGAAAGGTTAACAAAACCCTAATAATGGTAGCTCGCATCCTATTTTCATAACTAATGCACAAACTACCATTAATTGGAAACTATTTTGTTTATTGAATGAAACACTCCAAAATTTGGCTAGCTATATATTTATGACAGACCAAAAAATATTTTTGGTCCCATAAGTATTTAGTTTTTCGATTTTAGTCCCACAAGTATTTACTTTTTCAATTCAGTCTCATAAATGCTGAAATTGTCCAATTTAAGGTCAATTTTCACCGGAAAATGCTAAATTGGCCGGAAATAGTCATGTGCATGTCACGTGACCCTAATATTTGGGGAAATCCGACTATACTAAGTGACGCGACATAAAATAACTGAGTAAGATTTAAATTTGTATTAAATTTTAATTCAAAATAAAGAGAATATCAACATCATTAGTTCAAATATAATGATCGTTTTATTATTTGCAAGAAACAACATTATTAGTAATGTTAAAAATTAAAAGTATATCAAAACTAAACTTAAGTTTAATCATCAACATCGAATAGCGTAATTTGACATCTCAAACGCCACAAATCCGAAAACATAGAATCAAATTTCTTCGAAGAACCTGTACAAAAAAATTCAAAAAATTCCTCAAATAAAAACCCAAGAATTAGGAGTTATCTGCGACAAGGCGAGAGAGCAGCTTCGCCATGATTTTTGTGTAGAAGAAGGGGTTGTGGATTGGGCCCTTCTCAAATACGTATATTCTTTTTTTTTTGAATTAAAATTTGACAAAAATATAAGTCCGATGTAGCTATTTAATGTCACGTCACTTAGTGTCGTCGAATTTTCCCAAATATTAGGGTCACGTGAGTTGCACATGATTATTTTCGATCAATTTGGTGTTTTTCCGTGAAAATTGTCCTTAAATTGGACAATTTGAGCACTTACAAGACTAAATTGAAAAAACAAATATTTGTGGGACCAAAATCGGAAAAGCAAATACTTACGGGACCAAAAATAATTTTTGGCCATTTATGACACTTCAAAATCTTGAGTTTTACTTTTTTCTTATCTCTTAGTTTCTTTAATATGTTTCAATAAAAAATATGGTTCTCTTGATATGTAAACTTATTATTATAATTCATATGTCTATTTACCAAACTAAAATATATTTAACATCATTGTATAATGTTGTAATATTTTTTTCATAGCGTCGCACGAAATATTTAATATTTATTGTAAAAATATATTCGTGAACACCGTAAACGCCTAAAATTCACTCTGCACAATTATGGGATACCTATGTTGTCAAAGCATTCAAAGGAATCATGGTTTTATTTATATAAAATAGGTTTCCAATAATCGTTCTCTCATACAAATTATCATGATTAGGCCAAATAATCAAATAATTTTATGTTTAAGCTTATTTTTGTTTGGCCTATTTTACCCTTTTCAAATTAATTAGTTTAAATTGATGTTGTAATTTACTAATTACCTTCATATACATTGTTATCACAAGGTAAAACAATCCTCATAATTGAGCTAATTTTTGTTTAGCCTATTTTATCCAGCCTCTCCAAATTTATTAGTTTAGGGTTAACATGTAATGTGTCTTTATAATTGAACCTAAATCTATACGTTTTAAATATATAATAGCACCTTACACAACATAATTTTCCAACTTGCAGTGTAAAAAAAGAGGCAAACCAAGACTGTGTTCGTTTGGGGCGGGGCCCAATCAGTTGCAGTTGGTTCAACTCCATGTGGTATTTGTTTACATTCGGTTAGATACAATTTGTACTATTTGGGATTGAGAATACTGTCGCATTTCTCTCTTCTCTTACATTGATGTGACTTCTCTCCATATTCCTATCTGGCTTCCTCCCCCACCCTCTTACTTGGGGAAAATGCTCATTCTTCCTCTCTCTCTAATGGGCAAAAATATAGGATCTTCTCTCTCTCTCTCTCTCTCTCTGGCTTCAATCGCCATACCTGCAACGAGCCCGTCTCTCTGGACTATGAATATTTATTTGTTCTATGTTGGAAGCTTTGAATTCTTGAGTGCTTTGTATACTCTTGTTTTATTTTGTCTTATTTTTTGTGTTTTGACATCTGTTGATTTTAGGTCGAGTCTTGTCAGTCTTGTTTTTCTCTTTTTGCTTTAAATATATACTGTTATGTTCTTTTGTATGAATACCTGTAGAGTCTTCTGTAATTTATATTATAGTGGGTAGATAGGGTTTCTCACACTTTTCCCACACAGTGCACGAGACGTGAAGGTTTCCTTTACAATCTTTGTTCATCGACAAATCCGCATTGTGCGATTCCTTCTAGTGAGACCGTCGAGTCTGTAGGGAGTAATTTCTCTTCTTTTACACACTAGAAAGGTGCATCCATATCTAGCTTATTAGTTACTGATAGGGATAACCCGGTTACTTCGGGTCGTTACTTCGGGCCGGGTTAAACCTGAGCCCACTTACCAGCCCAGCAAACGCGCCAGCAAGCGCGGAGGCCCAGGCCCAACAGGCCCAGCAACGCGTGTTCTGTCCAGCGAATCAAGCCTGTTCCGAGAATCAGGGCCCACGATCTTTTCCCAACTGCCATGCAGATTTGGTGGGCAAGATTATAGGGATTTAGTTAGGGTTTTGATTTAGTAGTATAAATAGGTGAAAAAAACTCTGAATTAGGGTTCGCACTTTGCATTCTGTAATACGCACTGTAAACTCCACGTTCTAGTAAAAAGGAACACCTCGGCGATTGCCGTTTTCTGCCCGTGGACGTAGATCTCCGGATCGAACCACGTAATTCTTGTGTGTTCTTATATTGTTTACGTAGATTCTTGTTTAATTGTGTGGTTACCGGATTGCGCATTATCAAATTGGCGCCGTCTGTGGGAACCGACAAGGCAGTTTTTTTTTTAACGCGCTAACCAACAATTTTTTGACGTTCACGTAATTCTTAATCATGGTGACGACTCGTTTGAATCAAGCTTGCCGCGGGGATCAATCCGATCAAGATACACCCGTGGATCAAGTTGTGCCGCCGAGGCAACTGCCGGCAGGGAGTGCATCCAATCATCAGGATAGTCAAAACCCTCCACCCCCTCAAAACCTGCAAAACCCTAATATTGCAGCTGCTCAACCACCGGTAAACATTCAAATTACCCCATAACTGCTCCAAGATTTCTTACAAGAGCATGCACATATCCTTCAAGATTGGGCAGTTAATCGCCTACGTCCCGCGGGGCCTGCCGCGGGGCCTGCTAGCCATAATGCTAATCCCGTGGTGCCTCCACCACGCTCGCGTGATCAACAGGATCCGGGGCACCGCAGGCGTCATGATCGACGACGGGAACAACCTGGTTCTTCCGAGGACCATGGGAGTTCTAATGAATCGCGACCTCGCAATGAGGAATCTACTGATGCGGATCGTCGCCGTCCACTTAATGCGGCTAAGAGAGTTCGCTACGCAAATCCTCATGCTCTGGATCTTCAAGAGTATGAGCGAGTTCAACGCAACGTTGAACTGGATAGAATCCTGGGCCTTGATGCCAATGGAGAGATCATCACACCGTTCTCCCAGGAAATCATTGCCACTTCCCTTCCCGAAGGGTTTAAACGGCCAGCCATACCTCCTTACAATGGCACAGGAGATCCGGCCAATTTTCTTGGAGCTTTTCGGCACAGCATGCTTAGCCATGATAGCATCACGTCCCTCCAGTATTGTAAGATTTTCCCCGAGTACCTACAGGATGAAGCTCGGATTTGGTTTGATTCTCTCCCACGTGACAGCGTGTCCTCCTTCAGAGAACTAGCCGAGCACTTTTGGGCGCGGTTTGAAGCACGGGCAAAGCCCATGGCCACCCTAGCCGACGTCATGAATATGGAACAGCAGGACGGTGAAACCGTTACCCAATTTCTGGACCGTTTCACAGCGGTAAGCCTCAAGGTGGGAAACTGCCCCGACGATGTGGCCATCAACGCTTTTATGAATGGACTCCGCCCCGGAGCACTCCACACCGAGTTAGCTCGGAACACTCCGGTCACAACTCGAGCACTGTTCAAAACAGTGTGCAAATTTGCTAAGGCCGAGGAGCAGACTCGCCAGAAGCGTGAGAAGCACGCTAGTAAGCGGCAATCCGACAAGGCTCAACCCGGGCCTAGTACTCGACCTAGCGCATTTTCCCGCCTGACACCGGGGCGTTCAGAATCCCGAAGTGAAATTCCACAATTGACTCCGTTGACGAAGTCACGAGTTGAAATCCTATCTATCCACAAGAACGATCTGCGACCTTGTCCGCGGATGACCGCGCCTCCTGAAAAGAGGAACCGTGGAAAGTGGTGCGCGTACCACCGAGATCATGGGCATGAGACAGAAGAGTGCCGAGAACTCGGCAAGGAGATTGAGGAATGCCTCAAGAAAGGGCTCTTGCGGCAATACGTCGCGCGAACCGGAGACCAACCTCGGGCAAACCACAATGGGGGCTCGTCTCATAACCGCGGAGGTTACCATGACCGAGATACTCAACAAAATCGGCCACATTGACAGAATAACCGGCAGGGGCCCAATAACTACGCACGACAAGATTCTGGCAATCGCCAGCCACCACGTCTCCCACTTCCACCTCCTCCTCCGGGAGGACCCGGGGACAACGCACTCCCTCACGTGATAAACGTGATATATGGAGCCCTACCCACCGGGGCCTCACGACATGCCTTAAAGGCAGAAGCTCGACGTCTTCCTCCCGAGGAGCCACGTCACAAACGCCTCCATCAGTCCGAGACTGTTAGCTTCACGGATAAGGACCCCGTTCCGGAGATAACACCTCACACGGACGCTATTGTCATCGACATGACTGTAGCCAACATAACGGTAAGGCGGGTCTTCGTGGATAACGGGGCCGCGGTAAGCATTATATTTGCAGACTGTTTCGAAAGGATGGGGATTTCTCGAGATCAACTTCGACAGGCCCCCGGGCCACTACAGACTTTCACTCAGGGTGAAGTCCGGCCAGAAGGTATCATTACTCTCCCAGCGTCTTTGGGGACTTATCCGAGGATAAAAACTATCTTCGTGGACTTTTACGTGGTGAATTCTCCATCACCATATAACATGATATTGGGCCGGGACTGGCTCACCCCGGCAAAAGCCGTATGCTCCACGTATCACCTCGCGCTAAAGTTTCCCACTTCGCATGGTGAAGTGGCCATCCGCGGGAGTCAGCGGGTTTCAAAAGAGTGCATGTATGTGGCACTCAAAAAGACTGCTAAGGTTCCTCCCAAACAGCAACTCCAGGTCACATCACCAGCTCTGGAACCTCGGGAATGTATCCCGTTGGGGGATGCCACTGCCCAAGTCCCACTAGATCCGTCTAAGCCGGAACAGACAGTAACTGTAGGCGCTGTGGATGTGCCATGGCTACATCAGGCCATTATTCAGACCCTGCGAGAATATTCCGATGTTTTTGCATGGTCTCCTCTGGATATGCCCGGAGTTTCACCCGAAGTGATTACTCATAAGCTGAACATTGATCCCAGCGTAAAGCCAATCCAACAAAAGCAGAGAAAATTCGCTCCGGAGCGAAATGAAACTATTCGAGTTGAGGTGAAACAACTCCTAGATGCGGACATCTTGTTCGAGGTATTCTACCCCTCTTGGTTATCCAACCCAGTAATGGTAACGAAAACCAGTGGAGCATGGCGGATGTGTGTTGATTTTTCCGATCTCAATAAGCACTGTCCGAAAGACTGCTATCCTCTGCCCTCCATCGACCAAAAGGCCGAAGCCATTACGGGGTACGTGGCACTTTGTTTCTTAGATCTGTATAAGGGCTACCACCAGATTTTTATGGATCCACAAGATGCCCTCAAAACGGCGTTTATCACTGCCTTTGGGTGCTTTGCTTTTAAGAAATTGCCCTTCGGGCTTAAGAATGCTGGAGCTACCTATCAGCGTCTAATGGACTTCGTCTTCCACGACCAGATAGGTCGTAATGTTGAGGTTTACGTCGATGACTTGGTCATCAAAAGTTCCTCCCATCGTTCATGTGTGCAGGACATTACCGAAACATTGCGCACCCTGCGGCGCTATAACTTGCGACTCAATCCAGCAAAATGCACCTTCGGTGTTGGCTCCGGGAAGTTTCTCGGGTACATGGTTTCACAAAACGGACTGCAGGCCAATCCGGCTAAGCTCCGTGGTGTATTAGATTTGCAGCCACCAAAAACGTTCAGGGATGTTCAACGCCTCACAGGTGGTTTGGCGGCCTTAAACAGATTCTTATCGAAAGCAGCAGAGCGCCAGCTCCCATTTTTTAGAATCCTGAGACAAGCGAAGTCCTTTGAGTGGACTCCGGAATGCACCGAAGCCTTCGAGGCCTTGAAACGTCATATACAGCAGCTGCCTACCTTGTCAGTTCCTCTCCCCGGAGAGCCGCTGTACCTATATCTGGCTTCCGCCGAGGAGGCTGTTAGCGCCGCTCTTGTGCGAGAAGTGGAGGGGGTTCAACACCCCGTGTATTTTGCAAGCCGGGTGCTTCATGGAGCTGAGACGCGATATTCCGTTCTAGAAAAAATCGCCTTGGCCCTTGTTATGGCAGCCCGGCGTCTTCGGCCATACTTCCAAGGACGTGAAATACGCGTCTTGACTAATCACCCTATACGCCAGATCCTTGTAAAACCCGAGGTGTCTGGGCGCCTCGCCAAATGGGCCATTGAGTTGGGCGAATATGACATCCAGTTCCTCCCCCGCCGAGCAATTAAGGGTCAAGCACTCGCCGATTTCCTGGCCGAAGCCCCGGGAGACAATTCCGAGTCCCCCGGGGACGGTGTTACACATCACCATGCTAACCTCGCCCCTTCACCCCGGAAGTGGCAACTTTTCGTGGATGGAGCATCCGCGGTCCGAGGAAGTGGTGCCGGACTGCTTCTCATCGACCCCGAGGGGGTGGAAGTTAAATATGTCATCCGGTTCAAGTTCAAGGTAACTAACAATGAAGCGGAATACGAGGCAGTTCTCGCCGGGCTCCGGCTCGCTCAATCCTTGGGCGTTCGTCATCTCGAGCTCTTCACGGACTCCGAGATCGTATCCAGGCAAATTCAGGGGACTTACGTCGCCAAAGATGAAACATTGGTCAGGTATTGTGCTCTAACACTCAAGCTTATGTCAACTTTTGAAGCAGTTACTATCCAGAAAATACCCCGAACCCAAAACACAAGAGCAGATGCGCTCAGCAAATTGGCCTCCGCGGTCCAAATTAATATATCTCCGGATATTATGGTTGAAGATTTGTCTCATCCAGCAATTCATGAGGCCACAATTTCGGTACTGACCGACAGTGATCCGAACTGGATGACTCCGATCATTCAGTATCACCGAGATGGGATTCTGCCCACTGACAAGCTACGAGCTCGGCAAGTTGTGCTCAAAGCCCCCAAATACTCCCTTCATAATGGAGTTCTATATCGACAATCGTACCTACAACCGAATCTCCGGTGCCTCGCCCCTGCCGAGGCCATTCAAGTTCTGCGGGAGGTTCACGAAGGGGCCTGCGCAAGCCATATCGGTTCCTGGACTTTAGCAAAGAAAGTTCTCCGCTGGGGATACTATTGGCCTACCCTGTTCAACGATGCTCATGACTTAGTGTCCAAATGCAGCAAGTGCCAACTACACTCCCGTGTAAAGCATCTGCCACAAACCGAACTCACGGGAATCCAGAGTGCGTGGCCATTTATTCAGTGGGGTATTGATATTGTTGGACCCTTCCCCGTTGCTCCGGGAGGGTTGAAGTTCTTGGTCGTTGCCGTAGACTACTTCACTAAGTGGGTCGAAGCCGAACCACTTACCGCTATTACCGGTCAGAATATTTTGAAATTTGTATGGCGCAATATCGTTTGCCGTTTCGGCATCCCGAGCACTATTATCTCGGACAATGGTAAACAGTTTGCCAATGATCCATTCCGCTCATGGTGTGAAGAACTCCACATCAAACAGATTTTCACTTCGGTTGCTCACCCTCAAGCAAACGGGCAGGTTGAGGTCACCAATCGGACCCTTCTCACGGGAATAAAGAAGTGCCTGGATAGTACCAAAGGTCTCTGGGCTGAAAACCTTCCACAAGTCTTATGGGCTATTCGTACAACGCCGCACACCTCCACCGGGGAGACTCCTTACAGCCTTACTTACGGCTCCGAAGCCGTTATCCCCGCTGAAATCAGTGTGCCGAGTCCTCGCCTCCTCACATTAGTTCCGGATGATAATGACGAGGCTCTTCGCGCAAATTTGGATGAGCTTGAGAATCGCCGGGAACAATCGTTCATTCAGCTGGCTAAGTGCAAACAGCGAGCTGCCCAGTATTATAACCTCCGGGTTCGAGGTACACAGTTCAATGTCGGGGACTTGGTCCTTCGGCTCAACTCGGCCAGCAAAGCTGCCCCCGAGGGCAAACTACATGCTTCTTGGGAAGGCCCCTACCGAGTCGTTGCTGTACATGACTCTGGATCCTATCAGCTTGAACATATCAACGGGACCCCGATCCCCCGAAGTTGGCACGTCACAAATTTGAGGCGTTTCTATCTGTGAAGGCCACATCGCAAGTACTATCTTTCCTTTAATTTCCTTTATAGTTGTTATTTCACTTTGTACTTTTGAGTTTTGCTCCGGCACTTATCATTGAATAAAAATTCTTTGCTTGCATAACTTACTGTGTTATTCTTTACGTTACGGGGACGCCCTAACACAATCATACTATCATTATTAGTCTCCGGACAATTAAACCTCTCTCTCGGTCCGTCCGAGGAGGTTTGCATATTAGTCCCCGGACTCACATCACTTTCTCGTCTGCTTAACCGGAGAAATGTTTACTCCCGCCTGATCCGTCCGGGGAGGTATTTTACTCCCGCCTGATCCGTCCGGGGAGTTTTTACTCCCGCCTGATCCGTCCGGGGAGATTGGATTTATCCATACCGTGTTCCCGAACACCTACTTAAAACACTTAACAAGTTTTCTATCATGTTCCCGAACACCCGATTAAAGTGATTTGTAACCTGTTACTTTAATTACACCAGTTTGTACACGTTACAACAGTTTTATTATTATCTTCTGAATGTTCAAATCAAATGGTTTTTTGCATAAGACTGCAAACATAAAAAAAAAAAAATAATAAATAAATACAAAAGCTACTGCCTACGGCCCCCGAGCCAATATTCAGCGCTCCAGCACTGGGACCCGCTCCTCGGTCTGTGTTGGGTCCTCCGGGATCTTGAAAATCCTCGACCTCGGGCTCCGGCTCTGTTACCCCCTCGGGCTCCGGCTCGGTCATCCCTTCGAGTCTCCCTTCGCCGAGGACTTTCTCTGGGCGCTGCCCTCGGGGCTTCATCTCTGGTCCGTGCTCTGTTGCTGGATTGTGGCACCGGCCTCGGTGTTTGAGCCCACTGCTCAGGGTCCCACTCTTCCGGAGCCATCACCTCGATTTCCCGGGCCAGCTCCTCGACCACCTCCTCAGCAACCACCGGGGGTTCTTCTTCAACTGTGGTCACCGGAGCTGGCTCTCGGATGACTATCCCTTTGCTCTGCTCGGAGGGTTTCTTCTTGCCTTTGGTCTTCCTGTCCTTCCGAGGAGCTTTCTGCGCACTTCGGTCCTGACTGGTGCTCGCGATGAACTCTTCAGCAGAAGGCCTCCGCCTGATTCGGCCTTTCAGCCCTTCGTACATACTGAGCAGCAGCTCCAGGACTTCTCGTTTCCTCACGAGCTCCGCGGACTCGACCGAGCTCCTCGACATCAACGCCGCGATGTCACTCTGGATTTCAACGGTCCGCTCTTCTACTTCTTCAAAAGTTAGAAGACCGAACTCGGACAGAATCCGCTCATACTCCTTATGGTGAACGCGGACGCGGCTCATCTCGGCAGTTGTGGTTCGATACTTCATTTCGAAGTCTTTGGCTCTTTCGTTGGCCTCGACCACCTTCTTCTCCACCGAGGCAATCTGCTTCTTCAACTTGGGCACTACGTGCATTTCCAGACGATTCTTCTCTCCGCGGAACCACTCAAGTGATTCCATTAGCTTTTTTATTATTTCGTGCAGCTGCGCGGTGTTCTAGACAAATGATAAGAGTCAATCAGATCGATTACTCTCAGGCATGTAAAAGTTGAATACAGTTCGGCAACAAACATAAATTGATCATACAAGTAAACAGAAAGCAAGAGTCCAAGAAAAGGGAATTGTATTTCAAATTGCAAGAGTACAACTGTTCCAGTACATCACCCCTAACATTTCTACAAATTTACAAGTTTAAATTTGCGGGGATCGACTGACCTCCCGCTCAATTGCCTCAGTCTCTTCGGGCAACTCCTCTCGCCGGCCCTCAGACACTTCGGCTTCTTCTCCTTCGGCAGCTACGACGGCCTCAGTCGTGGCGGGGACTTCGACCTCCATCTGTGGGGGAGGCTCGATGCTCTGGGGCGCGGTGGCCGGTTCACTGCGGCTGAATGCCAGGAATTCTTCGTCCTGGTCCACTTCACAGCTGGCAACTTCTGCGGCAGTCAGAAGCTGCCTCTTCTCCCCGAGCGCATTCACCAAGGGCCACTCCGGCAGCTCCGCTAGCGCGGCGTAATAGGCCTTCTCCACCTCGGCCGCCGCCTCAGGGTCATACCCGAATTCTGGACGATTGATGTCCACATTCGGGTACGCCTCCTTTACCTCCTCCAACACCAGGGCCCGTGTGGCTTTATCCCCTATTGCCACAAACTTCGTCTGGAAGTCAAGGAATGTACTGGAATGTAATAACTTCTCGGCGAACACCCTCAGCAAGACTCTCTGCCCTCCAACCACGGCCGCTTCCCTCGCTTCCATTTCCGCGCGCAGCTGCATCAACTCACCTCGGAGACCATGGTTCTCCGTCTCCACACCGCGCAGACGCGCGACCTCGGTCTCGACCAAGGCAGCCCTCTTGCGTGCCTGGGTCAAGTCATGCGCAAGTTTGTCATTTCGCGCGCGAAGGTCCCGCGCTGTTGCAGCTAGCCCTTCCCTGGCCTTCACCTCGTTCTTTAGGCCGACCTCTATAATTCCTTTGGCCAGCTGCAGAATTTTCTCGGCGTCCGCGCCGTCAAACCCCAGCCTACTTGGGGCCACCTGTTCAACCTGGACAGAAGCGAAACAGATAAGTCCATCTACAGCCGTCATACCAGACAATTCAGGAACACGGAATACGAACAGAAACTTAAGTTTACCTGCGAGCTCTCCCCTGTCCGGGGTTTCTTGGATGGTGCTTGCGGAGTCCCAGTAGGCTCCGGCCTCTTCTTTGATACGGCCGGAGATCCCGCCGGCGTCACCCGTTCCTCCGACCCCGTCGACGGTCGCGCACCGGTTGGCATTTTCCCCCGAGGAGACACCTCAGCGGTTTTCCCCTTCTTCTTCGCCGCTTCAGTCTTGGCGGGGCTCCCTGATGCTGGTTGCTTTCCGAAGCGTCCCACTGCATATATATCTATGGTTAGTTCTCCGCAGAATGACAGTTTAAGCAACAAGAAAGAGAAATCCTACCCTCTTCGGCGTCTCCATTGCCTGAATAATACAGGCTCAATCCCGCCTTTTCCAACTCCTCCTCGGAGCAGAGGGTTTTGAAGGTCCCCACTGTCCGGAATGTATGCTTTATTTCGGCCCCCGGGCTCTCCACAGGGGCGGTATCCAGTACCTCGTCACTTCTCCACTTCGGGAGAGCTATCTTATTCCTAACGAATATGTACCTCTCCTTCCACCCCTCCACTTTGCTCGGGTTTTGAACCTTGAACCCTCCTCGGGCTCGGGGACTAAAGGAGTACCACCCCTTGGACTTCCCGAAGTTCTTTAATTGGTAGAAAAACCTAAAAAGCTCTACCGTCGGTTCTAATCCGGCCTGTTTACAAACTACAGTGAATCCTACCAACTGCCTCACCGCGTTCGGCGCTAATTGGCAGAGGGCAATACCGTAATATTTTAACAAATCTATGACTACGCCCCACAGCGGTAATCTCAATCCTACCCTAAGGGGATCTATGTATACGGTGATAAAACCCTGTGGTGGGCAACAGGCCCTATCCTCGGGGGTAGGGATTATGTATTGGAGGTCGAAGGGGAGGTAAAACGACGGGAGTTCTCTCTCAATTTGTTCCTGTGACATCCGAAGTGCTACGGAGGACACCTCCAAACCCTCCGCCTCGCAGGGAAAGAAAGCAACCATCATCACGTTGCATTCCCGGCCGTCGACCCTATCTATGGTCCTAACCTCATTCCTCTCCGGAATAATGTATGAGAGAGGGGGAATGTCTAACGGAGTATTCGGACCCCCTAATACTTCAATCGAGGCCGAAGATGAGGCAGAAGATGAAGAAGATGAAGAGGAAGACATACTTACTTGGTTTGAATTCGAAAGGGTTGATTTGAGAAATTTTTTATCTCTGATGAATCACAAATGCAGATTTCCTCTTTTTCCCGCTTTCTAAACAGATGAATCGCAATGGAGAAGATGAAAAGTTACTGTGCAGTTATTCCCAATATAATGCAAAAAACCGACGGCTCTGATGCAGCCTATTCAAATTCAGTGATGCAGATTCATGCGTGCTCTTCACGCGCTTTACAGTTACCGAGGCGCGTGGGGAACAACTTTCTTGGAACTCGCAGAGCGTGTCACGTCACATTCCTCTCTCTCATAATGGCGCCGCCAATCACATCACCCTCACCCTTCTTCGGGAAGATTCAAACTACACCCCGGTGTACCTTCCACCTCGGTCATACCACTACACTCCGGTGCTCCTTCCATTTTGGCCGGATTACTCACCCCGGAGTACAATCCACCTCGGCCAGACTGTCATATCCTTCCGGCGCAGTTCTTGCTTTTGGGAAATTTGGTCTCTCGCTGGGCGCCCCCATGCACTTCGGCTTAGCTCGGCACCACGTCCACTGACGGCTCCACAGAGCCCCAAGGACGAGAATATGCTCAGTCCATCAAAAACACTCCGGACCCTCCAGCGGCCCCGGTCCTTCCTGCTTGCCGTACCACTCCGGTGACAACCGAAGCTCCCTCCTCGCTTCGGCTGGGGGGGGCATCTGATAGGGATAACCCGGTTACTTCGGGTCGTTACTTCGGGCCGGGTTAAACCTGAGCCCACTTACCAGCCCAGCAAGCGCGGAGGCCCAGGCCCAACAGGCCCAGCAACGCGTGTTCTGTCCAGCGAATCAAGCATGTTCCGAGAATCAGGGCCCACGATCTTTTCCCAACTGCCATGCAGATTTGGTGGGCAAGATTATAGGGATTTAGTTAGGGTTTTGATTTAGTAGTATAAATAGGTGAAAAAAACTCTGAATTAGGGTTCGCACTTTGCATTCTGTAATACGCGCTGTAAACTCCACGTTCTAGTAAAAAGGAACACCTCGGCGATTGCCGTTTTCTGCCCATGGACGTAGATCTCCGGATCGAACCACGTAATTCTTGTGTGTTCTTATATTGTTTACGTAGATTCTTGTTTAATTGTGTGGTTACCGGATTGCGCATTATCAGTTACTATGTGTTTTGTGTGGATTTTTTGTTTTTTTTTTTTTTTTTTTTGCATTTTTGTCATGTTACTGGGTGTTTCTATTGTCCAAATTTGCTGGTTATTGCTTTGATTCAGGCGGTTTATGTATCACACCAATTTACATTTTTGCATGCATAGAACTTTATTTGATATGTTGACTATCATTGCATGCCACATAATTAGATTAATATGAATATATGTGTCATTCCATTATCTTAAGCGGGTCTATATGACTATTTGCTTAAGTGTGCAAGAACATCCGTACGAATCAATCACCGATATAGAATACAATAAAGATTAAAAGATAATAAAAATTATTAATTGAATACTCAATAAAGTTAGATATCGAACTAACAACGCATAAAATGAATAATCATCTATTCGACATAATACTAAAAATAGAAAATACTTGTTTTGATTTCTTAAATATGTTCGGGTTAAATACTCTGTGGTAATTGCTTATACATTGAAATTATGTGTTTATACTTTAGAAATTAAATGGTATATACCTTAGGAATTAAATTAAGTGCTTGTACCTTGAATTCTTTGAGTGTCTTGTGCATTGTGCTTCGAAATTGTGTTGGTGCTGTACACCACTTACATGTTACTAAATGTATTATTATCTCCTTTTTTTTTTTTTTACCTTTAAAAATCTAGGTGGTTTCTTACAAAATAATATAGTGACATAAAAGTCCTTCTAACATTCATTTATATAAGAAGACATACAAAGGACAAATACGTAATTTATCTTACTAATATGTATTTATTATAAGGAAATAATAAACTTATTCATTAATTACTTAGTTATCTATTGTCTATTTTGTATTATTTTTAATTAAACTCTAGGTAGCATTAATTTATAATTTTATTAAATTTTATAAGATTTATTTTACTTAAATATATTAATTGACATGAAATATTTTGAAAAATCATATGGAGTGCAATATGGAAGGACAATTCAGTCAATTGAATATTGATATAACTTCTGATGCATTCTTTACAAGGTAATTCTAATATTATTTCTAGCAAATAATATATACTTATGATGCAAAGAAAAATCATGCATTACAATTTTGCTGCTAAATTAAAAAGTGATTTTAATTTTTAAGATAAGCAGCACTTGAAAAATTCTTTAAACTAGGATTATAGACTTGTTATCTAAATTTTGGATGTTTATTATTAATTATTTGCTCTAGATCCTTTTGATGTGTATATGAAATTTAAGTATAATTTAATTTATCTCTATGAACATTTTTTTTTATCAAGTATATATTATAAGTACAAAATATAAACATCAATTCCTAATGCATACGTTACAAGGTAATTCTAATATTATTTCTAACAAAAAATATATACTTATGATGCAAAGAAAAAAATGAAAAAGAAAAATCATGCATTACAGTTTTGCTGCTAAATTAAAAAGGGATTTTAATTTTTAAAGCAGCACCTGAAAATTTCTTTAAGCTAGGATTATAGCTTGTTATCTAAATTTTGGATCTTTATTAATTAATTATTTGCTCTAGATCCTTTTGATGTGTATATGAGATTTAAGTATAATTTAATTTATCTCTATGAACATATTTTTCTGATCAAGTATATATTGTAAGTACAAAATATAAATTTTAATAGTCATCAAGAGACAAAATGAAAATAATATATGCAATTTTGACACTAATCTAAAATCTCATAATATTATTTGCAAACATGGGATGAGATTACATAGTTACTTTAAATGGGAAATGTTTCATATATAAGAGTGTTCTTTAGCATATCACTAATTTAACTTTTTAACATATTCTCATTATCCAAATTTGTTCATAACTATGCAGTTAATGTGTGACCTATTTAATGAGTTATTATCTACATATTTAGAGTCAAATCTTTGTTTATATTTTTAAAAGTGATATTTCAAACTCAAGCGAATATATACTTAATATATTTTTCTTTTTTATTACAGTAACTAATATTATTTTATAACTAAGTTGTTATTTTTCTATTTCCATCTAAGAGCAATTGTTAACTACTAAATAAATTAACTCTAAAAAACCTACTATATAAATTACGCAAAAGTTAGTTAAGCTGAGTAACACTTGCTAACAGAGTTAATATCTACTCTTCTCTCCTAGAGAGGAAGATAGAGGTTCAAAATCTTCCAAAATCATACTCTTTAATCTCTACAAGAGTCAAAACTTTAGAAGGGATCAAAAAGTAACTTAATTTGATCTTTAAAAAAAAAATTGATCAATTCCTGAAAAATCATACTTGAATATATTTCTATTTAATATATATCTCGAATATAAAGTTAACTTATTTTATCTATAATTATTAATGGTTACTTGAAAAGTATTCGATGATCACAATTTCAAGTAAATATATTTAAAGAAAGATATATAATTTACATTTTCCTATTGAAAAATTAATTAAAATTTGATAGTATTTGTATAATATGAATGAGGTAATTTCAGTGGACCTTAAAATAATATTGGTGTTACATCAAGTAACTTTAGTTCAAAGGTTATGTAGTACAATTTGATTCTTGGTGAGATAACTAAATACGTAAAAAATCTTATGACTTCTAAACTATCCATGACACAAGGGAGTGTAGGCATGAAGTAATTATATTTGCATAATTATCTTTAAGCTTATCAAAGTTAATAACTTATTCTATCCCCAACCCAAGAAAAAAAACATATACCATCCCCCAACCAAAAAAAAAAAAAAAAAAAGAATTGTGATTGTAAAATGTATAACTTTTTCTTCTTTTGGTTTTTGGTCAGTTAGATGAATGCATAACCTTCTAAAAACCATGAGTGCTCACATATACGGCTTTGTTTTTTTCATTTGACTTATC
Source organism: Ajuga chamaepitys (assembly GCA_958295605.1). Lineage (NCBI taxonomy): Eukaryota > Viridiplantae > Streptophyta > Magnoliopsida > Lamiales > Lamiaceae > Ajuga > Ajuga chamaepitys. The sequence goes on from OY282502.1 coordinate 55,942,811, forward strand.
CAACCATATTAACTTATACTTAATTTTAATATTTTTGCTTTAACATAATAAAATAATGTTTTGTCTTTTTTAAACTTGACTCCTTTTTAAGAGCACAAAGTATTTTTGAAACATAACTCTTTTTATGTACTACATGAGCGTAATTATAAACAATATAAGTGTTTAACTTTAATAAAGAAACCCCTTTTACTTACAAATTGTACTTAATATTTTTTTTTAGTTTGTCAGGATTAAGCATTCAAATTACTTTATCAGATTGTGTAAGACATTATATAAGTTACATATGTATCGAGAAATATAATTTAGTCTATTAGATAATTAATTATATATTAAGGAGTATTTATTTTTATCTTGACAAACTATACAATTTTTTTAGACATTTATTTAGAAAAACATAATAGTATATTTTTAATAAGTTTTATAGATCACGTGCAACGCACGTGTCTATAACTAGTTACACTTATATGACTTAGACTTGTTTCAATTACTGATAAATGTTAGATTACGGGTTCAATACCCACTTAGGGCAAGATATGTGATTAATGTGCGTAGTGTTATTTGATAAATGTGGATGTGTTACAATTTATTATATATGACATAGTAGGTACACTTAAATTATTTTATGAACATCTTAGACTCAACCTAGTACCCTTAGGCTTCGAAACTATTATTTGGGATGTAGACTTAAATTGTATGGAACTTTAACCCCTTAATTTAGTATATAGGTTATAAATGTTTTTTTTTTTTTGTAATTCTAAAATACAATAGGTTATGATATTTCGTACAATTTAAAGATTAGTGTAGGATTTTGGTACGTACAATAGGATTTCGACAAATGAGTTTTGATATAACTTTTTATATGATCGAATTACCCTAGTATTGACCCAAACTAACCTAAATTAACATCCTAAAATAACCTAATCACAAAAGATAAACACACCACTCCCTAATACCCCATAGCCGAACCCAAACAACCCCTTAGATCAAACTTGGCCTCCTAGTCCCTAATGGCCTATACTATTCATTGGCCAGCTTATCTCCCTAGCTGGCCGCCACTCACCATGATCTAACACACATCACCTATGCATTTTCTTTTTTTGGCCATATCAAAGCATGAATAGTGTCATGCACTAATATTTACTCTCTTAACTACATAATCTTTATTTTTCTGTTTGAGTTGTAGTGCTCGTATAAAAAGTATCTCACGTAGCTGTGTGAGCAGGCATGTGATTAATATAAATTTTGAGTTATAAATGAATAAGATTTTGTCTATTATGTTTTTTTTCGTGTGAGTTTCTGTTCAGGACAATTTGGACTATGAGTTTCTCTTCTGTTATATAACTCTGACAAGGGTTAAGAAAAGTAAAAATGAGAGAAAAGATAAGTGAGAAATAGAAAAGTACGAATTAAGTAGTGAACAATAAATGATAAGAAATGAAAGAAAAAGAAAGAAAATAGACAGGTAAGTGAATGGCAACTCAATTTACTGAAAAATGAGCTGGGTTACTACAGTTTTATGTTTTATGATGTTTGATTATGAGTATGATGGTCTAGTGTATTCAACTTATGAGTGTGTAGTTTTTTTTTTTCTTTCATGGAATGTGGTTCAAGTTTATGTTGTCCGATTTTGATGTCTAGTTTATTCTGAGTATGGCCTATACTGCAATGCTTATGCTCTCCGATTCTAAGAGGGTGTTTGGCTGAACTTATAAGCTACTCAAAATAGCTTATAATTAAGATGTTTGAGTGCTTATAAATCTCTTGAAATGTGTTTAGCAAAATAAGATGTTAATCAACTTATAAGATGTATAAATAAGCATCTTATTAAGCTTCAAATAAATAAGTTCCTCCAATCCATCTTATTTATTAAGATCTTATAGTTACACTCAATTGCACATGCTCTACACACTAGACACACTATACACACTACACACACTCTTCACACATACTTCACACACAATGCACACACTTTACATATAATACACGCACAATACACACAATTTACACACACTACACATACTAAACACACTTCACCCTCATACCACACATGATACACAGACTTCCCACACTAATCAAAATGCGTGTTTGACGGTAGCCTTCAAATTAGTCCCCTAAATTCATAGTTAACTTCATTTAAATGCAAGCTTATAAGTTCTTTTATCCAAACATTTGATAAACTTGTAAGCTCTTGGGAAACTACATCTTATAAGCTCTAAAATAACTTATAGATGTAGGAGCTTATAAGATGTTAATAATATATTTAGCTAAACACCCTCTAAGGATGGTCTAGTGTATTCGGGTGCTGATATTTTCTACAAAGAGTTCAACTGCCTCATGTTTTTTTATTTCATAAGATTGTTCCAAGAATGTGTATCTATTTATATTTTGGAATTTTGAATGGATGTTTATGTAGATACTGCAATACACTTTGCTCCTCTAATTTAGTCTATATTCAGTTTTGTGTTTTGGTCTTTGTTGTATCGTGCTATGGTTCCACGTCATTTGATATGAGGAGAGAGGGTGATTGTTCCATTGGCATCACATGTTATTTTGGTTAGATATGTCCCTAATATCTTAAATCATAGGGGAGATTTGGTGGATTGAAATCGTACTTTCGTTACATTGATTCCGAAAGTGAAAGAACCTTGAACTTTGAAGGATTTTTGGCCTATCAGCTCGTGCAATACTATTGCAAAAGTTATTTCACGTGTGTTATCTAATAGATTAGGTCCTTATATGGATAAGGTGGTCGATCCCCAACAGAGTGCTTTCATACCAAGGCGATTGATTACTGATAATGTTATCGATTTTGAATGCATGCATTGGATTCGATCCAATAAGAAGAAACGATCGGGGTATTGCACCTTGAAACTGGATATGAGCAAAGCGTACGACAAAGTTCAATGGGATTTTCTAGATGCTTTGCTATCATGATTGGGGTTTGCATCGAGTTTAGTGCAGCTTATTCGGCGGTGTATGTCTTCCGTGTCCTATACTTTTAATCTGAATGGGAAGATTGTTGAAGAGGTTAAGCCGTCACGTGGTCTTAGGCAGAGTGATCCATTATCACCCCTATTATTTGCATTGTGTTCTCAGGGCTTATCGGTGCTCTTGAGGAAAGCCCAAGATACTGGTTCGATTAGAGGTGTCAAAATTGCCCCCAATTGTCCTGTGATTTCTCATTTGTTTTTTTGCAGATGACAGTTTGCTATTTTATCGAGCAACGAGAGATAATGTGGAGAATGTGCGTGACTGTCTTCTGAGATATGAACAGGCTTCAAGACAGATGATTAATTTTGAGAAATCGGCTCTTACTTTTAGCTGAGAGTCCCTACAGGTGTAATTACAGAGATTAAATTGCTCATGTCTATTGCGGTGGTCCAGGGACATGCCCTTTATTTGGGACTCCCAACATTTTCTTTGGAAAATAAGAGATTGCAATTTCGCTTCTTGCGAGAGCGCCTCTTGAAGAAGTTGAGTAGTTGGAGTATGAAAACGTTCTCCCGAGGTGGTAAGGAAGTTCTGATAAAATCAGTATTGCAAGCTATACCTATATATGTGATGTCTTGTTTCCAAATTCCGGCTTCTGTTTGTTATCAATTAGAGCAATTATGTGCGAAATTTTGGTGCGGGTCAGATTCAGAGGGTAATAGTATGCATTGGGCTCCTTGGGAGAAATTATATCGCCCTAAGGAGGATGGTGGGCTTGGATTTTGAGATTTTTGAGTCATTCAATAAAGCTTTGTTAGCAAAGTAGGTGTGGAGGATGATATCAAACCCGAATTCTCTTGTTGCTCGGCTTTTTCTGGGGAGGTATTATAAGCATTATGATATTATGGAAGCTAACATTGGCTCTAATCCGTATTTTATTTGGAGATCAATGTGCTGGAGTAGAGAGGTGTTGGATAAGGGATTAATCTGGCGTGTTGGTAAAGGGGATCAGATTGCACCATTCCGTGATGCTTGGGTGCCCACTTTAGCATCTGGCAGGATTTCGTCTAGGTTTGCCACATCTGGTTTGAAGCTGTCGTATGTCATTACGAATATGCGAAGGTGGGGCAAACACAAATTACAACAAGTCTTTCTCCAAATGAGATTGATGCCATCCAAAATATCCCGCTGACTTAAGAGCCACGGTCTGATAGTAGGTATTGGAAGTTTGAAGATAATTGTAGGTATTCGGTCAAGAGTGGGCATCGTGTGGAGGTTGGTGGGTTTAGTCCTGCTACTTCTTCGGTGCATCGGGCCTCGGGGTGGTGGAAATTCATGTGGCCCCTATCTCTCCCACCTAAGGTAAAGGTGTCTTTATGGCAGGCTTCGTCTAATTATCTTGTTCTTCCTTTTAATTTGTATAATCATCAGGTTCCTATATCTCCCTCTTGTTTGAATTGTGGATCATGTTGGTTCAACAATGCATGGGTTATTTTTTTGTACGAGGGTTAAGTCCTTTTGAAAGCATAGTTGCTTTTGGATTTCCTTAAAAAAGTTGCAATATGGAACTTTTTCGGAATGTGTAGATGTGATGTATGCAATTTTTGGTGTTGATTTGCTTCACCTATTTGTTATGGAGGCATAGAATATGTGGTGGTAGTTGTGTAGTTTTAGAGATGATCAGGGTCAGGTGTGGAAAGGCCCTTCATGGCCAAATGTGGAGGCACAACTTCAACAGTCTGATCGAGCATCGGAGGGCCTTCAGCCTCTTCCGTTGGGTTCGCGGCAACAATAAATGTTGCTTTGGGAACGGCCACCATTAAGCTCATTCCGGCTTGATGTGGATGCAGTTGTCAATGTGAATAAAGGTAGATATAGTGTGGGGTTTGTGTTGCTAAATCATCTGAGCGAGGTGATTGTGGTGGTGTCTCATGTGATTGGGCAACCCATTTCAGTAAAGGCAGCCGAGTTGCAAGCAATTCTAAGTGGTATATATTTTTGTATGGAGTGTGGATATGAGAACTTATTGATTTATTCGGATTTCTCGCTCGCCGTGCAGGCAGTCACGAGGCAGGATGAAGTCTTGGATTATTGTGGGAATTTGGTAGAAGAGATTAGATTTTATTTGGATGAGCTTTGTCTATTTCATATGCCTAGAGTATATAATGGTGTTGCTCATAAGTTAGCAAGCTTTTGTTTTTCTTTATCTACCACTTTGGTTGTTTGGAAGGTAGATAATATGTCTATACGACTTCAGAATCTTATTATTAACTTATAAGATTCTTGAATTGCTAAAATAAAATGCTCTAATAAATTCTGCTTTCTTTGTTCCTTCTATTGTATGCTTGTTTCTATTGTACCTGCAGAGCATGATTACTTTGAATATTTGTGGATGAAATTATTGCACTTGCTTTTGTGAACTATTAGGGTGTTTTGGTAGTTCATTTTTTGTGTCCAATAAAAAAGATTGATCAGTGTGATGGCATACAAAAGATGGATTCTTCATTCATAAGATATCTAGCAAAATAATTGCTAGACGAACTTATGAACAATTGAAAGAAGTTGTATTTGAAGATATATCAATTTTTTGGTTTGTTTTTTCAATATAGAACTAGTGTACAATTAATGTGACAAATTTTGGATGATTCCCTTTTCTGCATCAAATGTAACCATATCCTATATGATTGAAGCTTCTAGAGATTTTTTTTTTTTTTTTTTTTTTTTTGAGATAGATTGGAGCTTCTAGAGTTTTTTGTGGTCTAATGGAGTTACTGTTGTGTTGTTATATATGTTACAATAAGTTGAAATTTGAGGGACTACTTGTTAACTTGACAAACTTATCGGTATAGTTTGGGTATAAAAGCATACTTAAAAGTTGGGTATATAGCATAATTCAGAATCATTTTGATAAAGTGATGACTTTTTATTAATATTTTCAAAAACTCAACCAACTAACTTAAAAAATAATATACATAGATGTTTTTAGGGTTTTTTATCGGTTAAGAACCCGAAAGATGGGTCAATTATCAATTCAGGTCATAAAAAATATTTTTTATCAATCCAGGATCCAAAAGATTTGAACTATCAATGAATGACCCATAAATCTAAAATCGGTCTGTTTGTAAAATTGCAAAATTCGAAAAATAAACTTATCTCTAGGTGATAAGTAGGGAAATATACTTCAAAACTCTTTCACTACATTTTTTTTTTTTAAATTATCGTGATATATCTAAAATAATTAAATAATTAATATTTTTTTAAATATACAAATTAATAAAAAAAAAAAAAAGGTATTTACATAAGAAAAAAATACTCCCTCCGTCCTAGCCTAATTGGCCTACCTTCCGTTTTTGTTTGTCCCAATCTAATTGACTCAGCCCATAAATGGCAAAATTCTCTTACAATCTCCACTCTTAATCTCCACCATTGAAAAAGTCAAAGATTCCACAAAATCTGATTTTTCTTAGTCTCTGTGCCCGACCAATGTACGTCAATTAGGCCGGGACGGAGGGAGTACATTTTAGTGAAATATATTTATATTAATTTAAATATTATGAACTCAAAAAAGAAATTACAGATTTTATTTTTTTTATAAAAAAAAAAAAAAGAAATTTTCTTCCCGCGTATGACTTTAAAAAGAATTTACAGATGCTTAAAAAATAAATTAAAAAAAAAACTAACAATTTCAAATATGAAACTATAGAAAATTAAAAAGAAATAACAATGAAAGACTTTTGACGTATATTTCCACTACTTATCACTTCGAGACAATTTTATTTAGTGGAATTTTATTTTGTGGGTTTTGCAATTTTCCGAACAATCCCTCTAATGATTTTAGACTTATGGGTCTTCTATTGATAATTTCAAAATTTTTAGGCCCTAGATTGATAAAAAAATTCTTTCAGAACTTAAATTGGTAGTTGATCTATCTTTTAGGTCCTTGACCGATAAAAACCCATGTTTTATTAAAAAGTTACTAACAAAAGGATAAAGTAAAGGTTACACAATATTTTTTCCGAAATGATTAAATTTAATTTCGTGTTTTATACCAAATAATTTTTAAATACTCCCTCCGTTCCATTTTAATTAACATTTTAGAATGAAAGGAAAGAATTAAGAATAAATTTTTTTGACAGATATACCCCACCTAATTATTTATCTCTCTCATATGAATCCTAAAATTTAGCATCTTTAAATAGTTATTTTCCGTCTTCTCTCTCAAGATTTCATCTTCTTTCCCTGGATCATCGTATTTTTTATGGACTTCCCTCTCCGACAATTATTTTCGAATAGAATTTGATTAAATTGGTTAAGAAATCATATTGTTCTGGTGAATCAATAGCCAACACCAGATACTCGACAATATTTTGTAAAGGAAATATCTCTGATACGTCTATGGCTGAGATTATAAGTGGAATAAGGAGGGAGATGGAAGAATGTGCTATAATGAACGGGAATATTTTAGGGGATAAAGATTTGATCAAATAAAAATATCTCTGATATATTTAAAGTAGAGATTTTTAAGGATTGAGCGCAGGGAGAAAACTGGGAGAATTAGTGGAAAATATGTAACGTCAATTAATAGAAAAAGAAGAAAACATCCTAAAACGTCAATTAAAATGAAACGAAGCAAGTAATATTTAAAACTTTAAAATTATAAAAGTAAATTTGTAACTAATAATAATAATAAATATTCATTTAAATTGAAACATCTCACAACAACCAAACATCGCTCATAAAAAATTATATGCATGATCGATCAATCAATCATACTTCTCTGTACTACTTTAATCATTAGACAATTATCATTTAATAACCTCTTATACGCATCATATCACATTTTTTTCAATTAAATATTACTATTTCCCTATAACCTCTTCTACAACCACCAAAACAAGTATCCCTTTTTATCCCCAACTTGTTTACCTCAATCAATTTACTTCATTCAATAGTTTTGTAGTCACCCCAAAAATGTTGGCCCAAACCTATACTCATGTTTGTTTAGCCGGTTCCCCAAATCCCCCTCCCCAACTCCTTCTACTTTAATCAATCAAATACAAATCTCAATACTACTTTAATCATTAAATCAATTATCAATTAACAATTTTTTACACACATCACATCACTTTTGTAATTAATTAATATATCCAATGCTACAACCACTTCCACCATCATTCAAACAATCAATTAATCATAATTCACAATACTATTATCATTAGATCAATCATCAAACAACAACATCTTACATACATCACATCACCTTTTACAATTAATTAATATATACAACACTACATATAACCACTTTCACAACCACATAAACAAACACCAGTTTTTCACTTTCTCAACCACTTACCTCAATCATTTATGACAACAAAAAACATCCCAACACCCCGAGCCCTAACCAAACATAGCTATATATGCTCATATTTCGGGTCCCAGCAATATATAATTACTATCTTATTTTATGAAATTAAATAATTACTTTCGATTGTAATTATTATATATTCTATGAAATTAAATAATTAATCAATCTTGAATGATGGAACTGCCATCAGTCACGTTCTTATCCGAGCCTGGCTATGATAATGTCCAAGATTATTCATCTCCTGCTCCAATTCCACCCCAATTTTTTTAGTTTCTAGGAGTTGTTTGTTTGCACATAGATTGACAAAAACATGCACGTGGGATTATCCAAGGGATAATATAATCCCAAATTTGCTTTTGAACGTTGTACTTGTTTGGCTCTTTGTTGCACGCGAGGACCACTCCAAGAATGTCATAATCACTCATGATAGCATCTATACAATAACAATAGATATTGATTATAAGGAGTGCAAAGAATTTGAGGATATTACATTTAGGGACCATTATTGTTTGTAAGTTGTAACAATGCTAATTAGGTATAGATTTTTGTAACATATGATGGTACTTATTTGGTTTTAATACTACAATAACAATATGATAAATTGACCCATGCATGTGATGAATTTGATTAATAACACATATCTAATTTCGCTCATAGCATTGTAAGTTTTATTATGTATACATAATCGGGATTATAAATTAAACATGGACCTTAGAACTTCATGATTTTTACATTTAGTTGAGATATAAAATTAGGACACTGATCACGAGACATCATGTTTTCTTTTATCGGTGGAGAGGGTTAACTCCTGATAGAGTTGCTATCGACGTAAATTCATATCTTATTAGATATAAAGTGATCAAAACTTATCCGAAATATTATTTATATAAAACATAAAGACATTTAAAATATCTTAATAACTTAATGTGACGACACATCACACATGGACCACGAAATCTTACAAGCATGACTATCAATAAATATTAATCTTTCAGTGAGGATTTTGATTGAGGTAATTAGAATTTAGAACAAGTAGGGACTGGCCTAATATTTTCAAGGTTGCAGAAGGCAAAAAGCGGAGGTGGATCATTTTCTGGCCGCCTAGGCAGCGCTTAGGTTTTCTTATTATTTATTTATTGTATTTTTATTAATTTTTTAATTAAAAAACTATATAAAAAATTAAATATAGAAGATAATCAAAATATAGCACTACAATCAATTTGTTTAGTATTTTAAAAAAGCTTCCAATTATAAAAAATAATAATCAATTTGTCGTTTTTTAATATGAATGATTTGTTTTAAAAAAATATTAAATACATAAACTTTATTATAAGAAGCCAACATAAAATTAAAATTAAAAATTATATAAAAAAATAAAATATAGAAGATAATCTAATTTGGGTTGATAAATTTTTAGCAAAAACGATGTCGTTTCGAGTATTTAAAAAAAAATGAAAAACGCCTAGACTGTCTAGGCGTCCCCAGACAAAAAGACGTCTAACTTAACTGTTTAGACCTTAATCGGGGCAGTTAGGGGCCGTCTAGATCGCCTTTTATATAACGTTTAGTGCTCGATTCAAGTAACTTTTAGAAAAGACGAAGAACAAGATTGAAGTAAATGGGGCGGTGTGGGGCGATTGTTGCTAAATTCGCAAATAGAGCATTACATCTATTATTATCACTGCTTCACTTCGTCAACTTGCCGAGTATTTCGTCCGACCCATACTTGTTTTATGTATTTTTATTATTTTCTGTATTATCTCTATATTTGAATTTTAAAAATGAAATGTAATTTGACGTGAGATGAAAAGTTGAATAAGGAGTTAATTTCAAATTAGAAAAACTATCATTTATAGATTGAGTCTATCGGATTATAAATATAATGATAACAAATTCTAAAATCTATTTATATATTTAATATACACAGATCGATGTTGGGATTGTCAACAAAGTTCCACATCGGATATACATGGAAAAATTATGGGTTAATACGAAAGAAGTATCTCTATTAATTTGAGGCCTTTTGGAAGTTAGCCCAAGAACAAAAAGGTAATTCTAATATTATTTCTAGTAAAAAATATATACTTATGATGCAAAGAAAAAAATGAAAAAGAAAAATCATGCATTTCAGTTTTGCTGCTAAATTAAAAAGGGATTTTAATTTTTAAAGCAGCACCTGAAAAATTTTTTAAGCTAGGATTATAGCTTGTTATCTAAATTTTGGATCTTTATTAATTAATTATTTGCTCTAGATCCTTTTGATGTGTATATGAGATTTAAGTATAATTTAATTTATCTCTATGAACATATTTTTCTGATCAAGTATATATTGTAAGTACAAAATATAAATTTTAATAGTCATCAAGAGACAAAATGAAAATAATATATGCAATTTTGACACTAATCTAAAATCTCATAATATTATTTGCAAAAATGGGATGAGATTACAAAGTTACTTTAAATGGAAAATGTTTCATATATAAGAGTGTTCTTTAGCATATCACTAATTTAACTTTTTAACATATTCTCATTATCCAAATTTATTCATAACTATGCAGTTAATGTGTGACCTATTTAATGAGTTATTATCTACATATTTAGAGTCAAATCTTTGTTTATATTTTTAAAAGTGATATTTCAAACTCAAGTAAATATATACTTGATATGTTTTTTTTTTTTTAATTACAGTAACTAATATTTTTTTATAACTAAGTTGTTATTTTTCTATTTCCATCTAAGAGTAATTATTAACTACTAAATAAATTAACTCTAAAAAACCTACTATATAAATTACGCAAAAGTTAGTTAAGCTGAGTAACACTTGCTAACAGAGTTAATATCTACTCTTCTCTCCTAGAGAGGAAGATAGAGGTTCAAAATCTTCCAAAATCATACTCTTTAATCTCTACAAGAGTCAAAACTTTAGAAGGGAACAAAAAGTAACTTAATTTGATCTTTAAGAAAAAATTGATCAATTCCTGAAAAATCATACTTGAATATATATTTCTATTTAATATATATCTCGAAATAAAGTTAACTTATTTTATCTATAATTATTAATAGTTACTTGAAAAGTATTCGATGATCACAATTTCAAGTAAATATATTTAAAGAAAGATATATAATTTACATTTTCCTATTGAAAAATTAATTAATATTTGATAGTATTTGTATAATATGAATGAGGTAATTTCAGTGGACCTTAAAATAATATTGGTGTTACATCAAGTAACTTTAGTTCAAAGGTTATGTAGTACAATTTGATTCTTGGTGAGATAATTAAATACATAAAAAATCTTATGACTTCTAAACTATCCATGACACAAGGGAGTGTAGGCATGAAGTAATTATATTTGCATAATTATCTTTAAGCTTATCAAAGTTAATAACTTAAACGTATACCATCCCCCAACCAAAAAAAAAAAAAAAGAATTGTGATTGTAAATGTATAACTTTTTCTTCTTTTGCTTTTTGGTCAGTTAGATGAATGCATAACCTTCTAAAAACCATGAGTGCTCACATATACGGCTTTGTTTTTTTCATTTGACTTATCCAACCATATTAACTTATACTTAATTTTAATATTTTTGCTTTAACATAATAAAATAATGTTTTGTCTTTTTTAAACTTGACTCCTTTTTAAGAGCACAAAGTATTTTTGAAACATAACTCTTTTTATGTACTACATGAGCGTAATTATAAACAATATAAGTGTTTAACTTTAATAAAGAAACCCCTTTTACTTACAAATTGTACTTAATATTTTTTTTTTAGTTTGTCAGGATTAAGCATTCAAATTACTTTATCAGATTGTGTAAGACATTATATAAGTTACATATGTATCGAGAAATATAATTTAGTCTATTAGATAATTAATTATATATTAAGGAATATTTATTTTTATCTTGACAAACTATACAATTTTTTTAGACATTTATTTAGAAAAACATAATAGCATATTTTTAATAAGTTTTATAGATCACGTGCAACGCACGTGTCTATAACTAGTATATATAAAAGGAGGGGTGTTTTGATTTGATCTGAATAACTAATTTAACTAAAGCAAGAAATAAATAAGTAGCAACCAAAACGTAATTTAAACTTCAAGTATGATAAAAAAAAATAAAAAATAAAATCTCAGCCCTTCATCATCCCCCTAGTTGAATTATTCTAGTAATTAATGCAATTGTTCGCCAGCTTAGTTCTGAAACTCCTATCCCAAAGATTAACAACAAGCTTTGCTAACCTTGTTACCCCTTAAGTTTTACTAACCAAAACAAGCTCTTTGATTAGTCTGTTCGATTGAGTGATCTTAGAATAAGCTCTCTAGACCTCATTAACTAAACGCATAGAGTACTAAGGTAATGGAAATAAACACGATGTGAACACACAAGCTCGGTATAAGTGACCATGAATTATGCTATCCTAGTGATTAATTGATATTTGCTACTAGTGGGCATAAATTCGTAACGATTACGTATTACGACAATGACCTAGCGATAATTATGTGATTAACTAAACGTATTACGATAATGACCTAGCGATAATTATGTGATTAACTACTTACTTGATCAATCTAAATAAAAATTCACATAAAAATTCAATAGAAAGCGAATAGCATAAAATGTTTCAAAACATAAAACTTTGAACAATTACTGTAAGAATTACAAAATAATCAAACTATGGTACAACATCGATTAAAGACTGAAATAAACGACTTGCCACTCATGGCTATAACAAAAGACATAATTGTATCTAAAAACATTAAACTAAAACTAAACTGTAAATATATAAAAAAAAAAAACTATCGATCTTGATTTGCTCGTCTTCTCCAGAATCCTCCCAAGGTCCAAGTTTCAAGTCTCCCTTGATGTCTAGAGCCTGGGGTACTTATAAGAGTACATATCTAGGATAAAGAGAAAGAAAATCTAATTGGAATAGGAAAATTTGTCCAAAACTCGTTTTTTAGCTTGCGGGCCAAGTAATAGGCCGACATTGCATTACTTTTCCAACTTCAAAGATGTTTTGAGGGTCTTCAGATCATTTTTGAATTTTTTTCCCTTTTTGGAAAAGTTATAGCTCTTTGAATCAGCTTTTCAACACCATCAATTGCACCTCAATCGGAGTTGTGAATCTCAAGATATGGCCAAAATACTAGAGGTGTGTCGAGCTGACATAAAACTTCACTGTTGGGAAGCATTTCGTCGCGGCTGCGGAGGTTGGCCAGCGTGTTTTGCACTTTCTAAGTCACTTTTGACGCGGCCGTGGACGATCCTTTTACTCTTTTAACTCCATTTTCGTTAGTTTTTTTACCCTATTTGACTTGTTTCTTTTCCAAACTTCGTTCATCCTTAGTCGAATGCAACTTATCTTAAATCACCTAAATATCCCTAAAACAAGTCCACAAACGTCAAACAACTCAATAATGCGAATATAAGTCATTCACGATCGATTATTCATGCAAATGTCATTAAATGAACATTTAAATCGACCTAATATGCATGCATAAACACGTGAACCAAAATTCCCCCAAACTTAAACTTGTGTTCGTCCCGAACAAATCAAAGCAAAGTGTTAAGGGTGATTTAGGTGTCGATTCTAGTTTCAGACAGATTTTCACAAAAATAAGGCAACATAATAAGCTAAGCATATATGTCATAGCAAAATCAACTACTCTCGAAACTCGAGAGTTTCAAATAATTAATCCTCATTGGGTACGTGTATCACTCATCTCTTAAATGTATAAAGTAGACTATATTTTTACTCGCATTGAATTATATGCAACGACTATCATATGCTTGTCAATCATTTAAATTAGACCTCGTACTCGACATGTGTGTCAAAGAATTAAAAAGGTCTTTATTTTCGGTTGTAGTGTAGGCTTCAGGTAAGGTGGGATAAATTTGGGTGAAAGTAACTGATAATTAGACTAATCAAGTTATTCCTAACTTTATACAATCACTCAATCCTCACTCTTCAAGTTTCAGTAAATCACCCCGCAAAATGATCTCTTCACCTCACAAAAGTACTTACAACCTAAGTGTTTTTCATGCTCTTACCTGGGTATCACATCTTTGGGATTACCCGATTTGTCGAAACAACTTAATCAAATAAGCATTTAATATTTCTAGCCTCTCCTCAACAAGAATAAAAACATATGTACATTCGACTCTTTCTTTTCTTTCTTATTTTTTGATTTTTTTCCCTTTTTTTCTCTCTTTCTCTCCTTTTTTTTTTTCACGAATATAACTATGAACACAACATAAAATTCTAGGAGAGGGTGATCTTTCTCAATTTATTTGCCTATCAACTTGTATTCCTTTCACCCTTCAATATTCTTATCAATTAACCCACTTTATTCCCAATATTGTACCTGAACTATCTTCCAATCCTCCTCTCTCTTACTCAATTAGTCCAAATAAGGTCAAATGCTAAATCGAAGGGTATTCGGCTTGTAATGTAGGACTGTCAAACGAAAAGTTAAAAGCTCGAGTGGGCTAACTAACGATAATTTATTTATTTTTTCAAATTTTGTTCAAAAAGGATAACATTGTCAAAGCTGAAAAATAGGCTATAAATTAAGAAATGCCTAAGATCATCTTCTAAGCCACAACATATACTGACATATTCATAATAGAGATTCAAGGCAAGTTCTAGAGACAATTAGATATAACCAATGAAATTCACACCAAACGAATATACAAATTACTCCCAAGTTGGGAGTACAAGAATAGACTCAAAACCTCACAAGGCAATACATGATCAAAAGTTTTAAGCTAAGTTCAATTTCATCTCAATCTCCATATCATTTGCCATTTTTCAACAGAAATCATCTCATCATTACCTCCTCGCCATCTTATTACTTCTCTATTTTCTTTTTCTTTTTCGTTTCAACAACCAAAGATCAATAATCCGGATTTTTCAACTAACAAGACTCAATATAAAATAATAAATAAAAGATATATAACGTAATAGCGGCCAAGACGTCCCACTATACACCCCATCCTCCAAACTTGGTCGAAGACCAATGTTTGTGGGAAAAGAGTGGTACGCCTTGGTGCTAATTTACAGACTATGGCTCGGGCGGTGGTTGGAAGTTGTGTTTGCTCCAATATTAGGCTATCACAACCCACCAGATGTGTTGTCGTCTCCATGTGTGTTTGTCGTCCTCTCTAACCCCGTTTCTTGCTATCGCGCCCATGTTTCGTTGCTTCGTTTTACTTCATGCCATGTTGATTTCTAAAACGAGAAAAACACTAAAAACAAACATAAAAGCATAAAACATAAAAATAGATGCAAAATACAATATACATCGGGTTGTCTCCCAACAAGCGCCTTTCTTTTTACGTCATCGGCCTGACTCAAGACTTCCCTTTTAGAAAATATACCAAGGAGGTTCGCGAGCTTGTCTTGATGATTGTGGCTCCTCCGCTACTGTATGAGTTTCCATTCTGACTCGTTTCCTTCTCAGGTATGCAATTGGAGCCATGTTCAAATTATACCCGCACTTTAATTCTTTTTCACAAATATTGGTATGCTATTTTCCGCTTTGAGCGAAGCTCGCACGGTTTTGTTCTTGGGCTAACTCCCAAAAGGCCTCAAACCAATAGAGATATTTCTTTCTTATTAAACCCCATGATCTTCCCATGTATATCCGAGGTGGGACTTTGTTGATAGTCCCAACAATCCTCCTCTTCAAACAAAGGACAACTGAACCTCCCCTCAAACGAACCACCGCACCTCCCCTCAAACGAACCACCGAGTCATGTCTGCTCCATCCAGTCGACTAGCCAACTACACCGTATCTTGGCACATGCCTTATGGTTTACCTCCGCTGGAGAACCAACCTCTACTCAGGTGCACCTAGTCTGGTCTCAGTACCTGGTTCATAGAGCCAGACCTGTCGTCTCTGTAGGGGAGTCTGCTCTACCTTGGTGAGCCTTCATCTTTTCTGAGGAGCCTGCTCTACCCAGATCCACCTCATCTGGTCCACCTGGTCCATAGAGCCAGTCGCGTCGTCTTTGCGACTTTGTTTGACACTCCGAGGATCTCCACCACATCAGTTCAGTCTAGGACCATGGCTCTGATACCACTTGCTGGGTCCTAACTGGACCCGCATCTCCACATTGGTATGATATTATCGGATTTGGGCCAAGCCCGCACGCTTTTATTCTTGGGCTGATAAAAGTTATTTTTACATGTATTTTAGGTCAATTAATGGTTGTAATTTATGACATATGCATGTGTATTTGGGGAAACATGATTAAAATCCATATTTTGAGCTAGATGATGTATTTTTGCTTGTTTGAGTGATATTCAGGTATAAAAAGGCCAAAAAGTCCAATTGGATAATGTTCGAATGAAAAACGAGCAAGAAAAGTTGGAAATAGCAAAAAGGAGTTGAAGCATGGGCAGAAGTTCCCACTCGATCGAGTTCTATGTCAACTCGGTAGAGTGAGAAATGAAGAGAAAAAACGGAAGTTGGTCAGAAATTCTGACTCGGTCGAGTTGCATCCTGACTCGGTCGAGTCAACTCTCCGAGTCCAGATATGATTATGTGCGTTTTATGATTTTGAGCCCATCTTAAGCCCAATTTAGCCTTAACTATATATGGAGGTTCCAAAACTCGAAATAAGGGACTTGGATATCATCACATAGCATATTGAAGAGGAAACCAACATCAAAAGATCAAGATCAAGACGACGATTAGGGTTATTATACACTTTCTCATTTTTATTATTTCAAATCATGTTTGTATATGAACATCTTTTTGTTATGAACATGAATATGAGTGAGTAGTTCTTTATTATTCTGCGTTTTTTAAGGTAGGTTTTAACGATGTTTGATTAATTGAAGTTTTCTATTCTAGTTAATGATTGTTATTCGTTATCTATGTGTTGTGATTGATTTTTATGAATAGTTAACTTGATCACTTGACCAATTCTATTCATAAATTTGCTTTGAAAGGAGGAATTTGTGAATGAAAAGACAACATATAGCGTATGTGTTGAGCGCTCTGAAAGGAGGTGAGATAAGTGCGTAGGCATTGGTCTAAGATCGATTGGGAGTTCGTTAGGTCTAGTCGACTTGAAAGGGTGGCTAGGGATAATGAATCTACAAGTTAATTGCTTCGAAAGGAGAGTTAATATATATGAGTGCCGTCTAATAATGATAATAATCATTGCTAGCTTAGAATAATTTAATTGTCATACTTAGTTAATTCTGAAATCAATTCTCTAGAATTTGTCTTCCAATCTTGATTATTTGATAAAGAGTTTTATTGTTCTTGAAACTTGAGTGTTAATTGATAGTTTAGGAAAATTAGTTTAATAATAAAATCAATCCAATTGAGAGCCTAGTTAGGAGTGTTTTAGGATATTTAGAGTATCAAACTAGTCATTAAGTCAGCCCTTGTGGGATCGACCTTGCTTGCCATTATATACACTTGCACCCGTACACTTGTGGATCGTTAGGTTATAAAATAGGTGAACATGGGCTAACTCCCAAAAGGCCTCATACCAATTGAGATACTTCAATCCTATTAAACCATATGATCTTCCCATGTATATCCGATGGGTTCTTTGTTGACAATCCCAACAATTCTCCCCTTCAAACGAAGAACCACCGAACCTTCTCTCAAATGAGCCACTGAGCCTCTCCTCAAACGAACCAACGAGCCATGTCGGCTCGATCTAGTCGACTAGCCAACTCCACCGTATCTGGTCACACGTCTTACGTGGAGTTCATGGTTTTCCACCGTTGGAGAGCCAGCTTCTACCTAGACCTAGCCTGGTCTCAGCACCTACTTCCTAGAGCCGGACTTGTCGTCTCTGCTGGGTAGTCTGCTCTACCTTGGTGAGCCTTCGTCTTTGCTGAGGAGCTCTTCCTAAGTGCACCTCACCTAGGTCGTAGAGCCTATCGCGACGTCTCTGCGGCTTTGTTTGACACTCCGAGGATCTCCATCATATAGGTTCAGTCTGGAACATGGCTCTTATACCACTTGTTGGGTCCTAATTTGACCCGCATCTCTAGATTGATATGATATTATTTGCTTTGGACCAAGCCCGTACGACTTTGTTCTTGAGCTAACTCCCAAAAGACCTCATACCAATTGAGATACTTTAATCCTATTAAACCCCATGATCTTCCCATGTATATCCGATGTGGAACTTTGTTAACAATTCCAACAGTCGGGTTAGGGGCAAGTTTAGTCAACTCCTTTACCCAATCAAACAGATTTTAGCAGATTTGACCGATACAAATTTTGTGCGGATTTAGATTTTAATTCACTCAATTATCATTCTTAATTGAACCGAAGTGATTTTAGAATGTTATATTTTTGTATATGTCAGATGTGGCTTGTTTTCCTTAAGATATAACTGAAATAAGTATTGAAGTTTATAAACTAGTATTCATTTAAGATATGAGGTGTCCGATCTATATCTATATCTATATATAAGTAAAATGAGGGTTAATAATATAAAATAAAATACCTTTTCCCGGCTAAATTATCATATTAACTATCTAATTCATTCTACTATATTCTACTAAGATTATTCATTATTGGAATCCCTATTAATAGTCCTATTAATTAGTGAGTTTTTTCTTTTCCTTTTTTTTTTGGGGGGGGGGGGGCTTAACTAGCAAGCTTTAAATTTGGGAAGATATGAGTGTTTGCAATTGCTTTTTTTAATTGTTTTCCAGCTTATAACTTGTGGAAAGTTTGGAGTGTTTGAGAAAATATCTTCAGATTTAATAAAAGTGGTTGTAATAAAATATTAGGACTTTTTAAAGGGTTTTAGGGGGTGTTTGCATCTACTTTTCCTAAGTACTTTTCAACTTATATCTTGAGAAATCATATTTTGTAATGTTTGCAAAGCCAGCTTCTGTTTTAAAAAAAATGCTTCCAATGTAAAAACTAAAAGCAAAATTTTAATTGTTTTCTCTACTGAATGATAAATCTGCAAATAATATGATTCTTTTAAGAGATATGAGTGATTTTATACATAAATTATTTAAAAATACATTATAAAAATATAAAAATCTATAATATATATATAAAGCCAAGTGAAGCGCTTTTATGTAATTTTATCTTTCCCGCCTAAACTATATTATTTATTATATAATTGACTTTATTTTATTTATAGTTCTAATAATTAAGTCATGTCATAAATATATTATAATTGTATAGTTATGATTGATACAGTTTTTTGGCATCACAATGTGTTTTTTACATTACGAAATTGCTACCAACAAATGGATAAATACGGTAGTAAAAAATTCAATATTTACCTTCATAATAAATCAATTAATTATTTTTAAATAAATTTATATAACTAAATTTTAGTTATTGGACCATGATTGAATGTTAACTAAAATATGATTTTTATTTTTGAAGGAAATAGTATTTAATACTATAGTACACTAAATTTCTTTATGCTCTAATAATAAAAAATAAATTTGAATGTTAAAATATTCTAAAGTACAATATTTAGGCTTAATATCCATGTGCACTCTAAACTATCCAAGGATTTTTCAATTTATGCGTAAATTATATTTTATTATCAAATAGCAATCTATCTCAAAATATTTATAAATTTGCGACCTCCGGCGAAGAATCAAGTGAGACAGATAAATATTATTTTATTAAAATTAAAAGTAATTTAAAAAATCTTTAAACTACTTTAAATTTTAAAATTCATTTAAAATATAAAAGATTAACTTAAAAATATTAGATTTTTAAAAAAACTGTATTCGTAAATATTAGAATTGTCTAAAAAATAATTTTTAAATAAGTTTAAAATACTTTTTAGAAAATATAAAAATTAATTAAAAGGTAGAGCATAACATTATAAATATATAATTTTATGCATAATAAGGATTTTTAAAATAAAAAAATTAATAAATTTGAGAAAAATAATTTTGAGAATCCTTAAATTATTTAAAAATACATTATAAAAATAAAAGAATAATCAAATAAAAAATTAAATTAGTCAGGCATTTTCAAAATGATTATTTTCTTTCTTAAAAAATTATTATAACTATTTTATAAAATTTGAAAATGATCCTAAATTCTTAAAAAAATCATTCAAGATATATGAAATTATAGATGAAAAGTATTCTTTAAAACAACAATTTCTTAAAAGAGTTTAAACTAATTTATAAAAAAATATAAAAATTATTTAAAATGTAGAAAATAATTTTTAATAAAATCTAATTTATGAAATAAGTAGGCTTTTAAATTCAAAAAATTTAAAATTATGAAATCCTTCTAAAAGATTTAAAATTTTAAAATTTTATAAAAAGAAACTCAATTTTTATGAAAAGTAATGTTTATAAATAACATTTTTTTGGTCATTTATATTTTAAATGAAATTTCAGAATTTAATAAAAAAAATTAGATTTTTTAAATGATTTTATGATTTTT
Organism: Ajuga chamaepitys; assembly: GCA_958295605.1. Classification (NCBI taxonomy): domain Eukaryota; kingdom Viridiplantae; phylum Streptophyta; class Magnoliopsida; order Lamiales; family Lamiaceae; genus Ajuga; species Ajuga chamaepitys. The sequence continues at coordinate 55,963,534 of OY282502.1, forward strand.
AAATATTCGTTCTTTCTCGTTGGAGGTTGCAAATTGATAAATCCGCAAAGTATAGATTGCTATTTGTTAAAAAAAATAGTTTAGGCTTAAAACGAAAAAAAAAAAAATATCTTGCATATTTCAGAGTGCAAATTGATATTAACCATTTTTTATGTATAAATTCTTTATTTATTTGTTTATTTTTGTCTTACAGCTTAATGCTTAAAAATGTCATAACCTTAATACGAATCTTATATTCTCATGCCATTAAAAATGATAAGTTGTATTCAACAATATATATAAATATATATATATATATATATATATATATATATATATATATATTTCATTTGTTAAGATCTACTTTAATAGATATAACAAAATGTATTTCTTTTTATGTGAATTATAATAAACAAATGTAAAACTACTTAACTATATGAGCAGTTTCTACCACGACAACCATATAGGTTTGTAAATCTTAAAAAATACAGCTTACTCCAACTATAACTCGAAACATTGCTTTATTTATTTATTTTTCAAGAGATATATTTGATGATTAGATTGATTATAAATATTCGTGATAAAAACTTTATAGTTTTAGTAACTTTAATTATACGTTCACATAATAATGATTTAACTTTTTAATTTCGGCAAGTCTACATTATCGTTAATAATATAAAAAATTATTATTATTCTAAAATTATATAATTTTAAATTATTATTTATATTTATAAGATAACATGCCGTTCATCGCAGGGGAATATAACTAGTAATAACAAAATCCACTTAAACTAACCTAAGAATTTTCCCTCCCAAATCCCCTTGTCATTTTTGGAACATTATTTTTAATATAAAGCATTTTATTTGGGGATAAATCTACATATATTGCCTAAAATATAGGCACCATTATTTCAAATTAATAGTAAGTCCCCCACAATCAGCTTAATTTGTCCAAGTCTATAAAATGAGACACTCACGCAACCTTCCTAAAAGGGTTTGACTCATATCCCACATAATTTGTTCCACACAATCAATTTATTTTTTAATTGAAATTGACATTATCCAATCCGTTGATTCAGCCAAATTTTGCGTCTACTTCTAAATTTTATTTTTCATTAGATAAATTTATTTCTTGTGAAGATTAACAGATTCAAAGTAGCTGAGGGAGAAGTAAGGCGACATCACCTCCCACTAGAGTAACAAAAAGAGACCGACATTATGAGAGAGAGAGAGAGAGAGAGAGAGAGGGACGGACCGAAATTGTGTGAGAAAAATCAACATAATTATCTAAAATCTAGAATCTAAAATGGGAGGAGGGGGCTAAAATGTGGGGAGGGGAGTGGGATGGGAGTAAGTTTATCGACAAAAGCAAATTTATTAAATTTTTTATTTTTTTTTGTCTAAAATTATATGTATTATGTTAATTGTACCCATTATTCTTCTATTTGTTGTAGGGAAAATAGAAAAAGGAACAAGAAAGAGAGGCGCGCAATAACTAGGGTTATCTTATTCATCATATCCATTTATATAGGGTGCCAAATACAGGGTTTCACAATTACATATATTTAGTGAATATCTAAATTGCCCTTTATCAGTTACTTTTGACGAAGGCACACTAATTGTGTTTTTCCTTCAACACTCCCCCTTGTGCCAAGTCAAAGGGGAACTGGTGCATAACTTATTGCCTCGTTAAAAACCTTGCCAAGTAACAAAATCCAGTAGGAAAAAATAAACCTTGGTCGAAGGGAAAAAGAGTGCAACGCACCTTTGTTGAGACTCCTCCTGAAGTCTACATCTCTCCCTTGATACGTACATCTATCAAGAGAGTTTTGAAAATCTCTTCATCCTCAATTTGGCATAAATCATGAGGATATTATATGGTTGTTGGTTATAGAAAAGTGTTGCAATACATTCTTGATCTCGTCACCTTTGATGTGTAGCATAATCTATCTTTTTGTTGCAAATAACTTCATCTTCATAACTTCAGATAGGCTCTTCAGTGGTATAGCTCAATTAACTAATACTTTAACCATATAGGTTAATGAACTTCGTGAGATATCATCCATGAGTGATGTGATGAGGTAGCTTGAGTAGTTTTGATAGGTTGATCTTCAAGTTTTCGCCGTATTCCTCATGGTAATACATAACCGGTTTGGTAATGACGTTTACATTTGTCAATAAGATAACCAACATCTAAACCAACCAAAGTAGTATTTAGTCTATCGTAGAAGGGGGTAGCTTCAACATTTACTTAGGAGTTACATATTCTTTTGTAATACTTTTATCTCTCTATATGAGAACATTTGACATTTACTTTAGAGTTTACAATTTCATTTGTAATCTCTCTTGTCTCTAATATGGGAAGAACAAATATGAGTCAATGGTTTCTTTCATATGTCAAAATGCTATTTGATATCATTCAATTGATATTGCGTTGGCCTGAGTAAAATATAACCAACATGTTCTTTGAGAAAATAATACATGGTTGAGTGTATTGAGCTTTTTATACAATAATGCGCACATTTCAATTAAGTATGGAATTTCATCTCCTAATAGCTCTTTCGTCATTTCCTTTGGACTCAAATGGATCTTTCCTTATGTCCACACTTCAACCAATCATAGGAGTGCTAACAGATTGCACTTTATCCATATAAAATCGCCTGATAATCTTTTGGATATATGCAAACTGGGGAATTAATATTCCACAAACTCGGTGAGTTTTCTCATGATCCTTTATCTCAATTTAATTTCAAATACATCACAGTATCTCTTATTTCTTTAAGAGTACCCATTATGTCCTTAACATCGACATAAGTTGCTATAGTTGCAAACATAGAAATCGTTTTCTTTATAAATGCATACGGGTAGCACTACTTGTTCTTTCCCTTCCCAATCAAGTAGTCACTCAGATGGGTATACAATTTTTGTCCAGATTTATTTCAATGAAAGTGAGCATTTCAATCTAATATTGTAAATGCACTCCGTGGTCTAGAGTTACTTGAGTTGGGCAATGCAAGTCCGTCTGACACTTACACATATCTCAATAGCAAGATCCCCAAAGAGATATGTTGTAACCACATTAGTATGCTGCATTTCCAATCCTTCGGAAACTTATCAATAAGACGTTATGACGTCCGTTGTGGGAGAATATCTCCTTGTAGTCAATTCCAGGGCTTTGTGAGAAAACCTTGTGCTTTAAGGTAAGTTTTGCATCTCAGGACTTATTCTTCTCACTACGCTTACTGACAAAACATATTTTACGTCCTACAGGCTTTACACTTGGTAAGGCTAGCACTACCAAACCAAATACCTGTTGTTCTGTCATAGAATCGAGTTCTACCTGGATTGATTCCATATAGGCCAATATGCTCTTTGTTGATATCTTACAATAGAGTGTGGTTCGATATTAGTGCTCTATAATTCATTGAGCAACAATGTATACATCATCAATGCACGTGAAAGATTTTTCCATTAACTCACATGCACTCTCATTATCTCTAGAATCATATTAAACTTCGGAGCGTCCTCCAGTGATGATTCATGGACATAATTAATTAGAAATAATTTGAGAGTATTTATTTCCATTGATAATTCAAATTGTGCCACACCTGCCTCTTTCCTTGATCAGGTGTTCATCGAACCACGTGGCATCCCCCATTTCCTTTTGGGAGCCACGGCCTCAACCACACCTCCACTAAGTGTGTTTGCAACATATTTATCTGCGGTGTTGTGCCCCTTACTGGGGACTTTTAACCTACAGGCACATTTGCAGCTGGTATATATGATCTTGTCACTTTAGCGATTTTAGCAAATGCATCAACAATCAAATCTTCCACTTTACATTATGAAGTGTGGGGATCCTAATGAGACATACTGGGAAACACTTCCTGTCGTTTCCTTATAAACTTCTTTTTCTTATCTCCCCCTAACGACGGGAAGACTGTCTCATTAAAGTGACAATCCGTCAATCCTACGGTAAATAGATCTTGCCTGTTAAAGGTTCCAAATAGCGAGTAACAGTTGGGAATCCATATCCAACATAAATACTTAATCGTCTTTAAAGACCCATTTTGATGCGTTGTGGGGACGCAAATAGGCAGATATACTGTGTAACCAGATTTGCGTAAATGTAAAAATATCAGGCTAAATCCAGTTACCAACTGGTACACATAAATTATTGGTTAGCAGTGGGTCTAAGACAAATAAAGTAAAATTGCAGTGATATTGCATAGTCCCATGTCTGATAGACATTTTAGTGCGCATTTTCAATGCCTAATCCTCCATCTATATCCTTGTGATGGTGGCTTATGTGAGACCATTTTTGTGTATGCAAATGGGTAGACATTATGAAGTGAGGGTGGTGAACCCTTATATAATATTTTCTAGGAGTTTTTCAAATGCAACATTTCTTGTGGACAATAATGTGATGATCAGTTAGTGTGTCAAAGCGTTTACCAGAACCATAGATACTTTAATGACCCGCTTTTCTGGTATGATAGGTCCACATATATTATATTATGATCTTTTGTAAGAATGGATTGTCTTACTTATATATCAGGTATAGGAAGGTTTCAATCCTACTTATTACCAAATAGTAGGCTTGGTAGAAGGAGTGATATGCCCTAAAACAGTTAATGAGGCAGAATGGGATGTTGGTCGTGCTTTTAGTACTTTAGAAAGCATTAACTCTGTTATAACAAAATTAGTACTGACACTATACATTGTATAAGATTTTTATCCCTTTTTGTATTTCACTCGAAAGAAGAATGTCCATATAATTTCTTAAATATGGATCATCATGTTATGACTTGGATGCCTAAGAAAGTCGTACCAAAACCTATAGGAATTAATGTCCCAAAGTTCATTTTGGGTAACATATGATTCTGTCTTCCAAAGTTCATTTTGGTGAAACGATCAGAGCTGTAGTGGAGTACATGTCACTAGATTGACTCATTTATTTCTCTAAGATGTGCTTCCTTTCACATTCATTAGAGGTATCATAAATTATTCAATTCCATTCTCACATGTAGTTTTGAAATGATAGTCTTTGACACAAATATCTTTACTTAATAATATTGTGATAGCTCTTGGTTCATATAGAGCGTTTTGTGACTATAATTGTTATGTCATTAGGCATCTATAGAATTCGACGATTCTTCGCCTTTTTAGTACTTGTGATTCAATGATGATCATTATGCAGTAATGCAGTGAGTCTCTGTTCTTTGGACTTCTTGTATCTCTTATAGTTAACTGCTCTAGCAGTTTTTTATACAAAAGTATAATATTTTCACACTTATTTAAAAGTTCATTACCAACTCTATCCCTTTTGTTTAGAGGGTTCCGATGTGTCTTTTGCACATTATTTCTATAACCACCATGTTCATTTGGGGTAGGCACATCGGAAGGCCTTCAGGGCTTCTATGTCCCTTACTTTGTGGTGTATTATGACCACAACTGTAGAGACAGACATATTCGTTCCCTTTACTTTGAGGTTATCTTTACTATTTAATTTACCATTGTTAGGCTAGAGAATTTTCTTTATCCCAGCGTGTTTGATGTTACTTTTAGAAGAAATTGGTCATGCCTCTCAACTACTTGCACTGGTTGATGTTATAGTTCGGTATGTGATTGTATAGACGAAGATGTAGAATACAGACAAAGTCGAGGCTAGAGTTTGACTCTATATTCGTAAGACGAAATTGCCACGTACTCAGGTGCAATACGTTATAGTAGCAAAACGCCTCCAAGATACAACGACTTTAAAACTTCAGACCGCTGCACTACGAGTCGGAAGTTATCGGCGAATGTACTCGGATATTTGGAACTTTCGGACTCTACTAATGCAGAATTTAGAAAGCTTTTGAATTGCAAAGAACTTGTGAATTCGAATGTATGAAATGAAATGTGGAGGGGCCTATTTATATATGTTGAAGAGTTGAAGTGCCTATTTTGAAAGGCACCTCTTCACCCCTTGGTTGCACCCTTTGGACTGGACCTACCAGTTCGCTGGGCGGTCGCACCCGCAGGCTGACCCGCGCCCTGGCGGGCGACGGGTCGCACTGGTTCGCTGGCGGGTCGGTTCGACCCATTGCCCCAGTCCGGTTCGACCGGTTTCTGACCGGATCGGTTTACGTCACCGCACCGCCTGACTCGAACCGCTACGAACCCGTGAGCCATCCATCTGGACCACCTAGCCAAAACTTTAAGGCTCCTCCAGCTCCTCGCGACGACGCGTACGTGCGAAGTGCAAAGTGCGCCTCTAAAGCGACTCAATGCTACATGTGCGACGTGCGCGTGCGGGCCCGGGCTCGGATGGTGCGAAGCACCATCCTCGGGTCCATTTTAGCCAAAGGCTAAAATCCCACTAGGATCCACCATAAGGTCCACCATAGGGGAGCACACTTGATAACTACTTATCAAGTGCTCTACTAAATAAGGAGTATCCACTTACTCCAGTTTTTCTATGTGGGACAAGTGGTAGCGTCGTTTCCGACTACCAAATTAAATCGTGTATGAAGAATACACTTAAACCTTACCGACTACTCTAACTAGTAGAGTGGCAAGCAAGGGTCGATCCCACGAGGAACGGTCGAACAAATTTTGATTATGATGTCAAGTGGTTTATGATTAAGAATGCAAGAAATAAATACTTAAGAAAGCAATAAGGGGGGTTGATGGGAAACTAACAATCTATTAGTGACAATTAAAAGGAAATAGACACAATTAAAGAAACAAGTAACTCAAAAACACTAGAAGAAATCTTTTTCAGTTTTAGTTTTCAAATAGTAAAACAAGTCACCCTTGATCATGCTTCCCCTTGGTCTTGAACAATTGATGCAACTATTGTTAATGCCCGATTGAATTGTGATTTAAGCCCTTATCTCAAGACTATTAACAAGCTCTAATAGCCTTGTTGTCCCTTAATTTTAGTTAATCCAAATAAGCTCTTCGACTAACCCTATTCAGTTTAACCGAATCCTCGAAAAAGCTCTCTTAGATTCAATCACCAAATGCATTAAACACTAGGACAACGAGATAAATTCAACATAAAACTCGCAAGCTCGGTTTTAGAGGTTAAACTTTGTGTTATCACCAATAAATAATTATTGTTTGCTACTCGGGAATCGGAAATCCTACAATTACGGATAGTGACCTCCTATTCTAGCAACACATTCACAAATCCCTTAAAGGGTGATCAATCCAATAATAAATTCATAAATGTGAGTCAATAACAGCAAATAACACAAAACACTTGAATACACAATATTTTCGGTAACATTAACCGTAATAATCACATAAATGTCTTGGACTCAAGGTTCCACAATAATCAAGAGTGAACTAAGGGTGCTAGCCACCCATTTTACCTAATACAAAGATAAAATAACAGAAAATTAAAGAAAACATGAAAATAGGATAGAAAGAACCAAAGGTTAGGGGTTGAAGATCAAGATCTTCAACCCCCTTCCATTTCCTTGCTTCCAATGGAGAAAAGTGGCTGATTATGTGTGGGGGATGGGTTCTAGGTTGTTCTAAGTTAGGTTAAATTCGAGTGGGATGATATATATATAAGGAGAGAAAGTGCTAGTCAAAAATAGGCAAAATCGCATTCAGGATTTTAAAACAGGGTACTGAATCTCGGCCGAGACGGGGGTGTGTCTCGGCCGAGACGTGAAAAGGGGTTTTCAAGGGTTTGTGGGTCGAAAGGCGATCTCGGCCGAGATTTAATATCATCTCGGCCGAGATTCTGGGCCTTGAAAAATCTTGAAATTCTCTGGCAACATTTCTCGGCCGAGATCTGTTGTGTGTCTCGGCCGAGATCTTCTTTCTGTCCAACTCTTCATAAATGCCCTGGAGACTCATCTCGGCCGAGACTCTCATCCTGTCTCGGCCGAGATCTTCAACTGTCCCTTCCTTTTGTTGCCTTAATCGATCCCTTGACTCCACGGTCATTTAATGTTCGATTTCGACCCTTTTTCACCTGTCTTAACACAAAAACAGCACAAACGCATTATTTTGCCCATGAGAATATAAAAGCACTAAATACACGTGATTATGCACATTATTGACACTAAAATGACACTAAAAGTGCCCTAAAGTGCGTGCACGAAACACGTGTACCAACAAGTTCCCATATATTTACTACATAAACTCTTCAACTTCCATGTTTAAGTTGCAACCTTTGACAATTAATATCTCATTCACCCGAAATTGGTTTTGAGCATGTTAATACATTAAATTCATCTACTCGAAGTGTAGATTATGAATTTGCAACTTGTTTCCATTTTTAACAAATTGATTGAATTAATTAAATTGGTCAATTTTGAGTCAAAACCCAAAATTCCAAATCAATTTCCAACAGTTGATTAGCTAATTGAAGATTGTAATTCTTTTATTTCATACTCTAGCATATACAAGTTCGGTAGTATAAGCATTAGAGTAGGAAAGTAAAGAAATTTTATGTATCATATCACCTTCTGTGATTTCTTTACACAATGTGTCCTTATTGAGGCTATTGACCCTTTTGTACTAGTGAGTGGATTTCTTTCCACTAGATAGTTAATATCGTAAGTAGAGATTCATCTACATTTTTAATATTTCTTTTATTGCATTCCGTAGCTCATCAGGTATTTTGACCTAAACAATACTCCTAGTGTAAGCTAGGATCAATGTATCATCTCAAATTCATTAGAGCATTGACTGTGACTTCTACTCTATCAGACAGTGTTTTGTCATTGGGGTCGGCTGATGATATGATCGTAAGAGAGTTCTTACGGGGTGTAGTTATTTTTCATGAAAATATTTTCCTATTAGGAATATCAATTGTGGTAACTCAATTTCTTTTGAGTCTAATATTTAAATTTGGATCGAGTTGGTTTAATCATTTTCTTTTGAATTAGATTTCGGGACCATATATCACAAGTTTTTCGATACTTTGTGAAAATACTTTATCACGTAGTTGATTTGTATTGATTAATGCCCATGAATTTTCATTACCATGGGAATATTCAATTTACCAAGCACAACTAACTTCGTAGGAAAAGCAATTGTAAAATTATCATATAGTCATGCAAATAAACTTACTATTGACTGATAAGTATCAAATCTCTAAGAGCAAATAAATCAAGTCACAACTTTCAATTTCATGAGAAAATATTTAATTGGACCATAACGGTGGAGAGCTCCATGAGTATCATTTAAAACCAAACAAAATTTCATTATTGTCAAAATTATACCTAATAATATTTAAGTGCATATACAAATTCATTCTCAATTTGTATAAACCTCAAAAGCTATAATTGCAATAAAACATAGAAAATATACACACTCATGATCTTTTTCATACTTACACTTGAGCAAAATACTTAAATCATCAAGCATAAAATAAGTTGTGTCGCAGGGACCACATTATGTCACTGTAAGCAAAAATATTTACTTTACAAGATAGAGGCTTTGAATTACCTTGCAGGAAAGACACGCTTCTTTCCTATGACACTTCTCAAATTAAGAATTTTATGTCATGTCCAATGTCCACACCGATGGAAGCAAACAAGTGCTCAGAAGCATAGTCAAATTCATACAAGAAGAATGATTAAACATTATATTGTGGAGATAAATTCAAATAACAAAATTATAATTCTTATATATCCAAAAAGATTTTGTTGCACACAAGTACACATATATTCGATCCACTGTATAATTGAAAATTGAGTATAACGAAACTTTATCTAATGCTATTTTAATTCACTTCTCAACAATCCCTATTGAATATCATATTTCTAAATGTATTGTCTGTTTAAAATCATCAGATTCCCTCAAAATGAAAATGATGTATACAAATTCTGGTCATATATTTAATGGGTAAGTTAGTGATTTTGAAACTATACAAAGCACCAAAAGAATTTTAGTAATTTAATGCTTCGGACTTGAAAAATGAATTTTACTGGAGTTAATATCATTAAGGATGCATGCTTGTACTCATTTTCCATATAGATGGACCAAATTTCAAGGATTAAGGAAATTGAATAAGGAGAGTGTTTTTCATATTGAAAAAATATATACTGAAAGTGATTTTCGAACAACGTACCAATTTCTTCTAGACTTCGAGCCTTTCAAACCCCGTCGCGTCGGTTTTCTTGATTCGGTGAAATTTTAAAAGAACTGACAAGAATTTAGCAAGTCGGATTCATCGAGATAATAATGTTAGATGATGGAGAGCAAATTCGTGCTGATAACGTGTTGTAGGAAAAATAGAAAAAGGAACAAGAAAGAGAGGCGCGCAATAACTAGGGTTATCTTATTCATCATATCCATTTATATAGGGTGCCAAATACAGGGTTCACAATTACATATATTTAGTGAATACCTAAATTGCCCTTTATCAGTTACTTTTGACGAAGGCACACTAATTGTGTTTTTCCTTCAACACTATTTAATTTATTTTCACTTAATGCGTCCTTTAATTTGTGTAGTATCAATTATGTGTATAAAAAAATTATGGTCAAGTATATTCATACCTAGAAAGGGAAAACAAATAAAGAAAGAAAAATTAAATGCAAAAAATAGATTTAGTACGATTTTAAATAAACCCCTAATGGTCTTTTTATATTTAATGTTAATTTGAATTTTGTTTCATTTTATATTAATTATTTTTCTTATTAAATTTTGTAATCATATAAAAATATAAAATTAAATTATTTAATAGGGTTTATTACCAAAGGCAAACCGAGGTATACCCGTTTTTACCACTTGCAACCTATTTTAAAATTCGTCACCGATTGCAACCTGAATTACTCGCGTTCTACCGATTACAACCTATTTTATAAATTCCGGTCAAAATCAAGAGCGTGCCACACACGCGCAATTTTGAGCAAGTGGTAAAAATAGGTATACTTCACGTATTTATTTTTTTATTTTCTTCCCTCCATCATTTTCAACAGGAGAATTTGATAAAATGACCGAGTATAGATACAAATACATACAAATTAGAACAACTCCTACCTAGATCTTCGTCTGAGAAATAAATTGAAGAAAATTGAACTATCCTCAACAGGAGAATTTGAAGAAATGAATGAGTATAGATACAAAAACATACAAATTAGAACAACTCCAAGCTAGATTTTCTACTGAGAAATAAACCGAAGAGAATTGAACTTTTATCCAACAGTAGCATAGAATCTTCCACTAACTTTATCAATGATAACCGCAACTTCCAAAATTTCACCGAATTGTTCAAAGTACTTCTTCTGGATAATAATCGAATTTTTGATGATATAGAGTTAGTTTCTTCTGGATCTGTAAATCAGAAATGAAGAAGAGGATTTATGTTGAAGAAACTTATGGAGATTAGTGGAGAGAGGAGACGAACTGGTGTTAGGATGAGGGAGAATTAGGTCAGAGAGAGAAGGGAGGGATAGGGATGTATACGAACCAATTCGCTCGTAAACTATTCGGATCTCGATTCGTGAAAAGCTCGATAGGGCTAGTCTAATGTGGCTCGTTAAAATAAACGTACCAAACTCAAGATTGATGATATTCGGTTCGTTAGCTCGCGAGCAGTTTCATTTGTTGGCTCGAGAGCTAGTTCGTAAATATTAAGCTAATGTACTTATAATTAATTTCTAATTTTATAGTTATACTTATTAAAAATATAGAATTATATAATTAAAATCATGCATTAGTATATATGTAATTAATTAATCTTAGCAGACATATTATAATTTTAAGAATTTATAGCTTATTTTTAATTATATAATGATTAGTAACATATTTGTAATTTATATTTATTGAATTCATTTGGGCTCGATTAGACTTGCTAGAGGCTCGAGTAAGTTCACGAGCCGTCCATATATTTGACAAATTAAGCTCGAGTTCCGCTTGATAATTAATGAACTAAACTCAAACTCTTAGATATTTGATTCAGCTTTGTTTGTATACATTCCTAGGGAGGAAAAAAAAAAGGAGGATGAGAGAGAAAATGATGGAGGGAAGAAAAGAAAAAATAAAAAAGAAAATGATTTATTACCAAAAGCAACCCGAGGTATACCCGTTTTTACCACTTGCTCAAAATTACGCGCGTGTGGGGCACGCTCTTAATTTTGGCCGGAATTTATAAAATAGGTTGTAATCGGTAAAACGCGAGTAAGTCAGGTTGCAATCGGTGACGACTTTTAAAATAGGTTGCAAGTGGTAAAAACGGGTATATATCAGGTTACTTTTGGTAATAAACCCTATTTAATAAATATTTTATAATTTCAATATTTTATTTTATTTTGAGAAAATTCATATTAATTGATATTAAGTACCCACCCATGTATATAGGGTATCCAATTCTAATATTAATTGATTCATATTATGTGTATTAATCTCAAACTCTTTTAAAAGTGTAGTAAAACTATCCATAATTACCGCAACCCACTCTTGGATACCTTTTTATTTTTTTCTGATATCTTTTGTACACCAATTAATATCTGTGCAATTTAAATTATAGGGTAAAATGTATTACTATTTATGCCTAAAAGTATTACATAATTTAGGTAAAGGTATCATGGTTAAAATGTATCAGGATTTATGATTGAAGGTATCACCTGTTTTAGGTAAATGTTTTATAATACCTTTTATCCAGAACATGTGATACATTTAAACATAATTCGTGATATCCACCTTGAATTGTACCGTGCAACTGATGCACATGAGACTTTGTCAATTTTTTCTATATACTAATATAAAAGTGCCTTAAGTTTCAGGTAATTTACGTTTGACTTATTTTAGCCCTTAAATATTCTAAGGGCAATAGTGTAATTTCTTAACATATCCTAATTATTATATCCGATCCTAATTATAATCCTAATTGTATTACAATATCCTAATTATATACCATTGTTCTATTTCGGTTATAATTCTAATCCTCATTTTATTCCTAATTATATACGAAGAATATTTGATTTGTTTTACATCCCTACTCATAATTGGGAGTCAATACACAGACCATTAAGCCAACACCACATGAGGATGATTATAAGTTACAATAATCATACTTATACGTATACACGAACATAGTAAAAAAAATTAAAAACGGAGACCCAGCACCAGTTCGCGGATTTTGAACATTCAAAAAATAAATAAGTGCACATAAATATTTATGCTACTTATTTGTATAAATCACATAACTCAAATAATATAATACTACAATTAAACACCTACACATATCATGTATATTATTGTAAATAAAATATTAAATTATAAACGAATCAAAGTAATCATTATATTTTATAATTCTCTAACTAGATTACTTAATTGTTTCTTAAAAAACTAGATTATTTAACCGTTTCCTAATAAACTAGATTATTTAACTTCTCATTTGAACCAAAATCAAAATAAATATAACAAAATAACAATACCAGAAACCCCTGCGTTACATAAAAAAAAAAAAATAATGATAACAACAACCATAATCATAAAAAATAAATTAGAGATGTAGAATGGCTCAAAACCGTGCAGGATTAAGTTTCCATATTGTTTGCCATTAAAAATGACTCAACTAAATTAATGCTCGATTAACTTAAGAACTATTAGAATTAACTCAAAATTAATTGGACTGACTCAAGTAACATCCCAATAGTAAATTGGATTTTTTTTTTTTTTTTTTTGTTAGCTAATTTCTCCAAAAAAAATCATTTTGTATATAATTAATTATTTCAAATACGTAGAATAGAACCACCCACTTAGTATAAAATATTATCAATTCTGCATAACTGCCAAAGAAGGGCCAATGGTCAATATGTTATAGTTCACATTTCCTTACTTAACAATTTATCTAAGTATAGAAATATAACGGAATTTTTGCTCTAAAAAAAATATAACGGAATTGGTTGCAACTTAGTTGGTAAAGTATCTTGTAATCCTGGCAATTGAAAGTGCCTTAAATTTCAGACAATTTACGTTTGGCTTATTTTACCCCTTTAAAGTTTAACTATTCAAAGAGCAATATTATACTTCTTAACATATCCTAATTATTATATTTCGATCCTAATTTTAATTCTAATTGTATTCTTATATCCTAATTATATATTGTTATTATGTTTCGATCCTAATTTCAATCCTAATTGTATTATAATATCTTAACTATATACCAAGAATAGTTCATTGTATTCTAATACATATTCTAATTGTATACCAAGCACATCCAATCATAAGTATTATTGCAAATTCTGGTACTAGAGTCATCAAAGCCCATTAATTAATTACGAATTTTCACAATTTCATGATTAAATTTCTTAGAAACGCTTCTACACAACAACAAATTGAATGTCAGTACAACCGACGCAGAAAGGTATTGTAGTGTGCGCTATGTTCTACTGTATGTGCGTGTAACCTCTTGAATCACTTATTCAACGAGATTTTTTGAAAAGCAGTCTCGATTTGTAGCTAACCCTGGAGAAATCAAGAAACAACTTTTAATCTTGAACTGCTTATTGAACGAGATTTCTTGGAGAGCATTCTCGATTTTTGGCTAACACAGGAGAAATAAAAAGATGAATTGAATCGTCATTCTCGATTTGTGGCTAACCTCGGAGAAATCAAGAAACCAATTGAATCGCATATTGAAGGAAAATTCTTGGAGAGTAGTCTTGAGTTTTGGCTAATCCTTGATAAATCAAGAAATAAATTGAACTGGTTCATTGATCGTGTAGAGAGGTTCGTCTCTATTAGTTTTATGACATGCAAAAAATCGATTTTCTTAGCGGACAGAATCCTGTTTTTTAAGATGGCTTATTGTTTGTCTAAGTTGTTCGGTTAGTGTAAATAAAGTAGTATTCTTGAAGTGTACATAGCGTGATTGAAACCGGCGATGAAATGTAATTTTGGAATATCAACTTGTGTATCTGTTTCATAAAGCTATGTTTTTCACTCTGAATTCCTCTATTGCGAACGATGTTTCATCCCCAAGTTAGGCCCTCCGATAAAGACAAAAAATGATATTGTGCAACAGAAAGTCAAAATAGTTTGTACACGATATTTATTGATAATGTTAGAATAATAAAAGACAAAAACTGATTTGCGTTAAATTGATAATGTATACATGACATCATTTACTTGTCTAAAATAATTCTTAGAACTGGTAAGAAAGGGGTAAACATTGTTCATCTATTAAATAGTGATGTTGGTGGTCATCATAAATCCTCGATAGGAAATATTAAAGTTGTGGCACATAACTTAAGATTAGGAAAGCTGAAAGATTTAGATTTTATTCTTTTGGTGATGCACCATAACTTTAGATGAGGGGATATTGTGGAAGAAATTCCATTTTAGGATGGATTGTCTTTCAAATTACGCTAATATATCTAGTTAGAAAGAATTAGGAGTTCCTGGAGGTTGTAAAGAGTCCATATAGACGGTGGGAAAGGGTACACTTGATTGGTGGGATTCATTTTTAAGGAATTCGAAATTTTTATTGTATCTAATATTGCTAGAGATCAGTGTTGTAGAGTGTATAGCTTTTAAGAATATCTCTTTTATAATAATAAATTCATCTATTTTACAGGTGAGTATTGTTAGAGGCTTCTCGAAAGAGAATATTGAAACTTCTATTTTGAAGTACTTAAGAACAGTTGAAGAAATGAGAGGCTCCATGAGAGAACTAAAGGACAACCAAGGATAAATATGTACCCCAAAAGCACAAACAGAATGCAACATTTGGTAAAAAATGTACCCCAAAAGTTCTTCTAACATCATAAAAAATATACAGATACCTGCGACATGTTGACAGAGGTAAAGGGATCCATGAAAATTCATATTCATAAAAACAGACTCAAAGATAAGAGAGAGATTACTATTATGAATAAAGAGTAAGTCAAAATTATATTTATAAATATATATATATATATATATATATATATATATATAAGCTTATTTATATATATATATATATATACATATAGAGAGAGGTGGGGGGAGGGGAGGGGGGAGGGGGCAGAGGCGAATGGGGAGAGAGATGAGGAGAACACAATTTATATACCTACTACTATTTCCTCAGAATAGTTGGAGGTGTTGAAAAACATGATGGTATGACTCCTGTAAAATTTGCACTGACTCGGTGCACAAAGGTGAGACTACTGCAATATGCAACAAGTGCTACGATGAGCCAGTGGAAACAATACCAGGGTACAAATATGTCTTTTCATGATACTTTCATAATAACATGCACACTAAAAAGTATTGATACTTAATATACTACTGGTATATAATAAAATTAAACGTTCATCAAGGAATCTACAACACAACAATAACCATGTTCGATGAGATAGCAGCAGTATATGTTGGATGTTCAACACATGAATACATTAAATCCATAAAAAAAGGTAATAAATTGTTTAGCAATAACCATCACTAATAAATTCATACATTGAAAAATGAAATCTTACTAAGATAAATCTAATACAGAACAAAGTGAATCCAAATACTACGGATAATTAATCTTACAGAATGCAAATGACGTGAGATTTTTGATCGCACAAAATTAAAATATTAAAGTTGTCGAAGAAGATCGAATGCAATAACAGATACAATAGAAATGATAGAACCCACTGAGCAAAAAAAAAAAGAGAACAAGAAAGATACAACTACAACAATACTTGATGAAAAAATTACAAAAGTGGAAGGGAAGAAAAGAAGGCGGCCAACAAAGAAAAAACAAAAGGATGAAGAAAATATAACAATGGAAGAGAAGAAGAAACGACAGAACACAAAAACAAAAGTAGAAGATTGATTTAAATTGGAAGCGATGATGAGGTCATATGGATCAAAAAAATAAAAATAGAGGGGGTATCTAAATACAGCTTCGGTTTTGGAGGATAAAACTACATGAGTTGAAGAAAGGAAACAAGAACAATATCGAAGAAAAAACATGAGCAAACTGCAATAACGGAAGAGAAGAAGAAAGGAAGAAACACAAAGAGAATAAGAAGACAACATTCAAATACAGAGCGACGACTCAAACAATTTTTTAACAAGTCACAACAAAAAAAAAAGTCTCGATAACAATGAAGATCAAGAATGAGAAAAATAGAAGCAAGTGCATTCGTAAAAAAAAAGAATTATGCCATTTCAAAATAATTTTCAAGATAAATAGGTTTTCTCTTTTTCTTTTTTACTTTTTTTTTTCTATAATTACTATAGATGAATAGTTTCATTTAAATCAATTTGAAGCAATTCATTCATACTTACTAGAACAAATTTGTGATGTTACAATTTTCCATGAATTACATATATTATTTTTTATTAGTTAATTTAGTGAAAAGATTGTAGATCTTATTCTACATACTATGTTTCGACTTTCACTTAAGCTAACATTTTAACAATTATAATATATATTTTACAACAAAATTTATAGAATGTTTTTTCTTTAAAATAGGTCACATTGAGATAAGACCATTATTACTTAACTATATGAGAAATAAGTTATCTTATGATAACATTATGATTCATTTACACAATTATGTGAGAAAATGATTTATTCTCTTAATACGTCCGGTTAAAAACATTTCGAAATTGCTAAAACAAAAAAAAATACAAAAAGTAAGCATCAAAATATAATTTCTAAGATTAATATACTAAGTGTCGCACATGAAACACACGTGCCAAATTCTAGTGAGTTATAAATATATGTTCATGTTTTATTAATATCAAATTCAAAATGGGTACTTTGCACATTAATACTCAAGCATTTATGAAAAACGTAATTTTGCGTATTAGTTGTTGCTAGAGCATCTTGTAATCAAACTTAATGGTCAGAGATCGATTTTCACCAGCCACAACTCGATCAGGAATTGTATTGAACATGAAATTATCCACTTATTCAATCATTAGCCATGATAACATTGCAAAATAATAACTTTGTTTGATTTCAACGGCAAGATTGTCTATCTTATCTTTTATGTGGAAGTCGTTTGGGGCATAAAGACAGCTCTAAAGCAAAAAAAAAAAAAAAAAAAAAGTGGAGCTAGGAAAGTTGAATGATTAAAGACCGCGTGTGTGTAGGCATATAGATATTGCTTAAGTGAAAATTAAGCAACATTATCAAAATAATAAACACACAAAAAAAAAAACAAAAAAAAAAAGAAAAAGAAAGAAGAGCAGAATAAATAAAGCAACTGAAAAAGGCAAATAATAAATACTACATTTATTTAGCACCACGAGAGAGGAATCGTATTAAGGTAAGGTTAGTTAAATTCATTATATTTCTTCACCTCTTTTATTCCTCACAACTTTATGTCTTTTTCTTTTCATATGTCAACAAAGAAGGTTTAAATTTCAACCTTGAAGTTCGACAGTACTAACTAGCTATGATGGTTTCTGAAAAAAAAAATATGTTATTATTTTAATAATTTAGAGGATGTTTGACTAACTTTATAAGCTTCTCACAATATTTTATAAGATGTTTGAAAGTTTAGGTGTTCGGTAAAATAAGATGTTAGGCAATTTATAACGTGTAAAAATATAAACTCCAAAAAAAAAAAAAAAAAAAAAAAAAAAAACCTCTAGTTCATCTTATATTTTAAAATCTTATAAGTTACACTCAAATTTCACACACACACTACACACACGATACACGTTTCACACACTATACATATTTCACACTTCACACACATAGACACACTTTACAAAAAGTTCACACATACTATACACACACTTACACACATTTCACACTACATACATTTCACACATTTCACTAACTACACACATTTCACACTACACTCATTTCATACATTTCACACAGTTCATAGCTAAATAATTTTATTCAATTGCAAGCTTATAAGTTATGTTATCCAAATGCTTTATTAACTTATAAGCTCTTAAGCAATTACATTTTATAAGTTTTTTCAGCAACTTATAAGATGTTGGAGCTTATAAGATATTTGAAATAAGTTTAATCAAACACCCTCCTAACCCAACAGTACATTAACAAAAAAAAATTGGTTCACCTGATTTTTTATTTTCTCAACTCTAAGTCTAATTAGAGCGTAAAATCGAACTAAATGCGAATTCCTATTTACTCTTCCCCTTTGGAATTATAAATTTTCTTAATTAGAATTGAAGTATTCAAATTCCAGTTATCGGCCCAATCCTATCCTACTAACTATTAAAGTAAAGCCGCGGTAATCCCGGAAAAAACACGCGTCTCAATACCAATTTTTTTCACTTTTTTCGCTTTATTTTTAATCTGCCAAAATGGTTATGTTACACGTGTCATCGTCACACTTTGCATTCTCTTATTATAAAATTTTCGGTAACCGCATAAAAACTGCTTAAACGTAAAGTTGAAATTGCAGTTACTGCAAATCAGATCTTGCGGATAGAGAGATCTCTTAGTCTTACTCCGTCAATTTCAATTGATGAAGTACATTATATATATGTTGCTTTCTTTCTTCTCCATAGATGATGAAATTGTCAAGTGTTGTCTCCGATGAGATTCCATCTCATTCGCTGGAATTACGGGAATTGCATCAGTGCGGCCAAAATTCGTTGCAAAGCGTTGTACTGGCAGGGAGGAATTGAATCATATCTCCGGGGTCAAATATGTGCATTTTTCGGGGCGAAAATGCGGGCTCCTGTTGTTGAACGGTCAGTCAATTCTGAGTGCTTAATCTACCATTGATGGGATTTTGAATTTGGTAATGGGGAGTTTTGGAGGAAGAAGAATCGACAATCAAATTTGATGATTCAGTTTTAAAAGATTAATACTCATAAAATGTTATGATGTTAGCAGGTACATTTTGGGGTTAGAGAGAAGAATAAGATACGGGAAAATCCAAAAATGGTGGAAATCACAGGACCTGCGAAAGTAACCCATCTCTGAAAGTGTTTCTCCATATGAAGAAAAAGAAAACAACAAATGGAATTCATTGGAGCAGATTTATAGTGATATAAAGAATCTACGAAGCGTATGAAAAAAAAAAAAAAATCTAAGGGGCCTATCTATGGTGTCAATTCTCTAAAGTGTGTTCCTCAGAAGAAGAGTCGATGAGAGAGAACAATGGGGCGTCTCATTGAAAGTGGCATCAACCAGGTTTGGCTTGATTAGTAATTTAAAATTCCTTGAAATAAATTTATCCAGAGATCTGTTTTGTATGTTACACGGAATTTGAAGATCTGAGTGTTTGGCTTGATCAGAATTCATTCTTTCTTATATTTTCTTATTACCGTTCAAAGATCTGCTAGGTTCTGATGATCTATTGGAATATATGAGGGTTTCAGTTTTTGAAAATTCTATGTGATGCAAATATAACTTGAAGCAATCCATAGGCCTGTGATCCTCTGAAAGAGTGGAAACAGTTTATCAGTTGAGTTATATATATTGTCATTTGGATATATTTTGCATGATCTTTCATTGGTGGGTGTTCTTAATGTGCCAACAATAAGCTACTGCTTCTGAAGCATGCAGTTTTGTTTATCTGGAGTATATAATTCTTATTTCTTCTTCAAACAAGATTTATAGAAGATCAAGTTTGCAAAACATAGAGAGAGAGAGAGGCGAAGAGAGTTTGAGAGAGAATAAGTGGACCACATACACAGCTATACAGCTTAACATACTTGAGGTTAACAAACGATTTGTCTATTTAAATGCTTCATTTAAGTAGGGTTAAACTTAAAAGGCCAATTTTGCCTAATTACTTTCTTCTTATATTATATAAAATGTGTCGGTTTTTGCTCACTAAAATATCTAGGCCTAAGTAATAAAGAAATTTCTTGTAGACTTTCCAATAACATCAAAATGGAGTCGGATCCAACGGTGCCCATTATAAAATATTCTATTGTAATGGGCTTCTTATATTTTTATGATATATTTATTATCATTTAAATTACTAACGATACTTTTAAAAAAATTATGATTGAAAATACTTTCTTATATTAATTTCAGATTGTGATTTATAAATTTATTTCTGAGATTTTTAACTTATTTAAATTAGTAAATATATTTAATATTACTAATAAGTTTGTTATGCCTTTTCTTCTATAAATTTAGATATTTATTATTGTATATTGATATATTTTAAAAGTTACTGATGATGGTGTTTATTTATTTTGCAATTATATCAAACACATATTTAACAAATGGATGAACGTCAAACTTAAGATAAAAGTTATTCTTGCCTGCTATTGCACGGGTAAAGAGAGGGAAAAAATCATAACACGTCCCACAACTTTTTACTTTAACGGAATTAGTCCCACAGGGTTAGTATGTTTCAATTTCGTCCCGTAATTCTAGTAATTGTCCAATTTAAGGACAAATTTGGCCGAAAAATGCGCGTGCCAATCACGCGCCGGTTAATTTTAATAAATCCCGGTGAGAGATTACACGTGTACATTTAATTTTTGACATGGCCATCATGCCTCCAAATGAAAATCAAAAGAAAATTGCCACCTAATTAAATGAAATGCCACATCATATCAGGTAAGAGAAGTCGCGTTTTTTACTTGAACTGAAGTAACCCAAATCCCAAATCACGTATTATTCAAAAAGTCAAAAAGAATGAGAACCCTAGATAGCACATTCTCCAGAAATTGCCCAAATCTTCCATAGCAACCTTGCGGAACCAAAATCACCATAAGATAACTACATTTCTACAAGATCTATAGTGGTATAGGAGTACATCTGGAGCAGCAGGCGAAGGCATAGCGAGATTGCAATGGTTTTTTTTCGGAAAAAAGGGGCGACGGAATGGTGGATCAATCCATTGAAAAGCTCTAATGTTAATTGTTCCCTTTTTTAAAGAGGAGATCGTTATTTCTTCTGAAGGTTAGTGTTAAGGAGAAATGCTCTAATGTTAATTGTTCCCTTTTTTAAAGAGGCTGATGTGTAAACTCTTAAATAAATCTAAAAGTAAAAGAAAAGCCACATACTCTAAATTTCGTCACGTCAAAGGAATTGGCTGTAAAGCCCCAATTTATAGAGGCACATGAGATGCGCGTGCCAATTTCCGGCGAATCGCACATTTTCCGGCTAAATTTGTCCTTAAATTGGACAATTACTAGAATTAGGGGACGAAATTGAAACATACTAAACCTGTGGGACTAATTCCGTTAAAGTAAAAAGTTGTGGGACGTGTTATGATTTTTTCCCGGTAAAGAGATGTAAGCTACAGTTCTGCTTGAGTTTTCTTTCACATTTCTTTTTCGGGATATTAATTTGGAGACTTTGATAATCTCAAATATATATATATATATATATATATATATATATATATATATATATATATATATATATTAGGAATAAGAAAACTAGGATGAATATGAAAATGAAGGAGATGAGCAAGAAGGGGGAAAATGTAGTGAGGATGAATATGCAGTGTGAAGAAATGCAAAAAAAGATGATTATAGTTAGTGAAGAAGTTTCAATCGAAGTGGTGACATGACACGTATGGAACTTCACAAAATTTTACACCATAGAACGAGGATCTAAGCCCAACTTGACCATAAAAATATAAGTTTTGTATTAAAAGTGAGAGAGTAATATATATATATATATATATATATATATATATATATATATATATATATATATATATTGTTTTTTGAGATTCGGCCACTAATGTAGGTAAATGGTCAATAATTTATCTCATTTTAATGATCTATTTCTTTTGTGCATAATTTTAGCTGGTACATTATTGTATCATAAATAATAACATTAGTATGATTTGTTTTTATTATTGCGCATTTCTAAATATTATATATTTGGTTCTAATATTGGCAGGGCTTAACTTTTGTTAAAGTGATACATGTTATTGAGGCTTAAATAAAAGCCTCTTCAATCATTAGTTAGTAAAAGAATAGTTAAATTAGAGTACAGTTAGTTAAGTAGTTAGGTAAAGGGTATAAAAAGGGTATTTTCACTCTTCTAACTGTTTTTAATTGATTCAATGATACAATAACCACTTTTTCTTCAACAATGTAAGAAAATCTCCCTTGAGTAATGAATTCATCACATTTCCTCCATGAAATCTATTATGGTATCAGTTTTACGAATCGATTGATTCGGATACTCTAGGGTTGTCTCTCTGTTTTATTCCGCTATTAATCGTGTTTCTCTTTGATCGATTTTTTTACGAATCGATTGGTTGTTTTGTTTTTTCAATCGCGTGTATTCACGATCTTTGGTTTTTTATTCAATTTTTCATTGAATTGTTTTCTTTGATACTTCATTTTGTTTCCCCCTAATTGGTTGGGGATTTCTGAAATTCTAGTTCATTTTGTGTTGATCTTGTGCCATGCTGACTGATTCTAGATCCCTGAATCCTCTCTTGAATCAATATTCTCCCTTGGCTTTTCATCCTTAAGATAATCTAGTTATCGCTATTTTTCTGGAGCCTCTCAATGGCGTGAACTTTGTTTCCTGGAGTCATTCTATCAAGAGAGCTCTTAGTATCAAGAACAAGATTTCGTTTATTGATGGTTCTTTGGTTCTTCCTACGGTAGATGAAGATCATGTTACATACAGTGCCTGGATTTGTTCGAATGATCTTGTACTCAATTGGATTCTCAACTCCATTAATCCAGATATCAAACACACCTTGGAGTTCTTCACATCTGCTCGTGAAGTGTGGGATGATCTTCCCGCGAGGTACTCTAAATCTAATGATACAAGAGTTTTCCATCTAGAAAAATCTTTGAGTTCTATTTCTAAGGGTTCTAATTCTTTGGTTGCGTATTACAATCATTTCAAGAGTTTGTGGAATGAGTACCTTAGCTATAGGCCTATTTTGAAGTGTACATGTGGTGCAAATTGTTCTTGTGATCTTCCCCAGTTAGTAGCTAAGACACAAGAAAGGGATGTAGTCATGAAATTCCTTATAGGCTTAGATGAGTCTTATGTTGCAATTAGAAGTCAAATACTGTTACAAACTCCTCTGCCTTCTTTTCCTAAAATATATTCCTTGTTGTTACAAGAATAAAGTCAACGATCCTTGAATGTTCCAATACCTGATTCTGTTGCTATGTTGGCTAGACAAGGAGCCAAGAATTTTAAAGATAAGAAAAGACCTTTTAAAATGTACGTACTCATTGTGATTTGCCTGGCCACATTATAGACAGATGCTATCAGCTTATTGGTTTTCCCCCTAGGTGGAAAGGACCTAAGGTATCTAAGGGAAGGATTGAAACTTCTGCAAATATTTCTGTGAATGAATCCTCTGTCAATGATGCATCTATTAAAGAGACTGATACAGCTACTAATCCTTTGTTCAACCAAGATCTTTTTGAGTAGTTCTTAGCTTTTACTAAGATGCAGAAAAGTTCTGAACATTCTGCAGCTGGAGCTTTGTCGAGCATTCTGCAGCTGGAGCTTTTGTGCAGCCTGCAGATTTAGGTATACATCATTTTCTTTTGCCTCAAAGGTTGTCAATCGCAGTTGGATTTAGACACAGGAGCAAGTGATCATATGTGATGTGATATATCTTTATTTACTAGTGTTCCTGTGGCTGCTAATATCAAAATTGGTTTGCCAAATAATCAGTTAGTAATTGCTACTCTTATTGGCAATGTCAAGATAAATAACAATATAACTTTGTACAATGTTATGTTTGTTCCTGATTTCTCTTTTAATTTGTTATCCATCTCACATTTCACTAGAAATTCAAATATTGGTGTTATTTTTGTTAATTCTCATTGTACTTTACAGAAGAACACCAAGAAAGTGATTGATTTTGCTGAGCAAAAAGGTGACTTGTATTTGTTAAATTCTGAAAAATCTGTTAATGGTGTCTGTTCTAGTACTGGAAACACTGTTAGTTTTGGTACATGGCATGCTAGGTTAGGCCATATTGCACCTAAGAAATTTATTTTTTTGAAGAATACCAATGTAAAGATACCTATAGTTGATAATATTTGTGATATTTGTCCTTTGGCTAAGCAAAAGAGACTTTCTTTTCCCACTAGTACTTCTATTTCTTCTTCTATTTTTTAGATGGTTCATTGTGATGTTTGGGGGCCCTTTTCTATTGAATCTCATAATGGTTATAAATATTTTTTTTACTATTGTAGATGATTATAGTAGGTGTACTTGCTTAAAAACAAGTCTGATGTACAACCATCTTTAGAATTTCTTTATAATATGGTTTACACAAAATTTAAGGTAAAATTAAGTGCTTACCGAGTGACAATGGTACTGAATTTATACTTTCAGAATTTTATCATAAAAATGGTATAATCCGTCAAACATCTTGTGTAGAAACTCCACAGCAGAATGGTGTTGTGGAAAGAAAACACCAATATCTTTTACAAGTAGCAAGAGCCTTACTTTTTCAGTCTTCTCTTCTTTTGAAGTTCTGATCTGATTGTATACAAACTGCAGCCCATTTGATTAATAGAACTCCTTCAGAAGTTTTGAATAATGAAAGACCTTTTCAAAGATTATATAATAAAGAACCTGATTTGTCCTACTTAAGATGTTTTGGCTACTTATGTTTTGCTAGCACAATCAGTGCTTAATTGCTTATAGACAAAAATTCCAGCCTAGAGCTGTTAAATGTGTTCTAATTAGATATCCATTTGGTACAAAAGGTTATAAACCGCTTGATACATCAAATGGCAGAGTCCTTATTTCAAGAGATGTAAGGTTTCATGAGAACATTTATCCTTTTTCTAAAGATTGTGATACTGTAAGTATTGATAAACTATTTTTGGCTGATCACATTTCTAAGTCTTCAAAGAATACCTCTGAAGATCTAACTGTTGATGATGTTAGTGTCTTATAACATGATAATGATAATTGTTTGGACAGTCCAGATTCTAGTGATCAGATTCATCAAGCTCTTCAAGAAGAGTTAGCTGAATTTATTCCAGTTTTCTGTGCACAATGATGCTCAATCAGGTACTTCTAATCCTATTCATTCTAGTATTGCCATTGATGATATATCACTTAAAGGTGATGTGAAGAAATCTTCAAGGTCTAGATACAGGGGCGGAGGGAGCTTAGGCCCATACTGGGCTTCAGCCCAGCCCTCCCCCCTAACTGACCCAATAATATTAATAATTTTTCTACACCTAGCCCACCCCAAATAAATCCAAGCCCAGCCCACTACTTATTTATTTCACCCAAATTCAGCAAGAAGACAACAGATTCTAACCTAGTGGCAGACATTATTGAAGAAAGTGCAGAGGAGAGAGGACCACACCACAAATGGCCGACATTACACAGCAATTTTGACTTTCATTATTATTAATTTTCTTAAGCAACTACAACCAACTAGCTTATCAGGTAAGAAATTTTAATTTCTATCTATTTAATGCACTTTAATTCATGGAAGTTAGATATATTGTTCATGAATGTTAGATTTAATTTTAGATTAAATGCATGTCTTTTTTTATTTTAGGCACTAGTAATTTATTTTGTTATCTTTTTTAATATTCATATTTGATATTTGAGGTCATTACTATTAAATGCCTTTAGTATTACTTTGTTTTACTTTCTTATTTATTTAGGAGAAATTGTAATATTGTAATGAAATAATGGACCCAACCCATTTGTATTCTACTATTCTAGTTATAAGAAAATTAATTATTTTGTATGTATGCTTCCGTAGGCAAGCTCAATTGGGTCACGAGAAAGGACATATTCTGAATTATACTATATTATAAGGTTATAATAATTTAGTTTTTATTCTGATTTTTTTATTGAATTAAACTTTGTTCCCTTTCATACATAACAAGATGTCTAATTTGGAGAATCAACCTTCGGCAAAGAAAGGAAAAGGTCCAAAAGGACTTATATCATTTTTCTTCCCAAAACAAGATGGACAAGCTAGTGGGAGTATCTCAGAACCAACACCAATTGTAGTGCAAAATCAGTCTATTGAATCCCCTTCAATACGTATAGAGCAAGTCTCCTCAAGTTCAAATTTGCAACCATTAACTTCTATTGAACGAGATCCAGGAAAAAGAAAGCAATTATGTGAATATCATGTAAATGTACGGGATGAGATAAGACGAGCTTACCGATGGACCTTATCAGCCAAGGATGGAAGTGTATCCAGTTTCAAAGTTTGGTGCTCAGAATCGTAGTTTTCAGAAAAAGTGGTTTGACAAGTTTCATTGGTTAGAGTATTCACCGTCTAAAGATAAAGCCTATTGCTTTTACTGCTTTCTTTTCATGAGTGATGTTAGTATGTCTAATACTTCTGCTTTAGTCAAGGAAGGATTTGGCAATTGGAAGAGGATTAGTCAAGGAGACAAGTGTGCATTTCTTACTCATGTAGGTTCTGCAGCTTCATCACCTCACACTATGTGCGTTAGAAGGGCAGAAGATTTGATGAGACCTTCTGGGCATATTGACAAAGTTATGCATGCTCAAACACAGATTGAGAAGGAGCAACACCGCTTACGCTTGAAGACTTCAATTAGAAGTGCTCAATGGCTAGCACTTCAGGGATGTGCTTTTAGAGGTCATGATGAATCTCCCTCTTCATCCAATCGTGGGAATTTCATTGAATTAGTGAGGGCTTTTGCAAATATGAATAAGGATGTTGATGAAGTTGTACTTGAGAATGCTCCTAAAAATGCTCAATACATTTCGCCAGACATTCAAAAGGAGATTCTGAATATTATGGCCAATAGAGTACGTCGAATGATTCGTGAAGAAGTTGGGGATAAGTGCTTTTGTATTCTTGTCGATGAAGCACAAGACATATCCAAACAAGAGCAGATGGCAATTATCTTAAGGTTCGTGAACGATGAGGGAATTTTGACAGAACGTTTCTTTACAATTAAAACTGTAAGTGACACTACTTCTGCAACTTTGAAGAAGGAGATATGTGATATTCTTGCCCATCATGATCTACAAGTGAAGAAAATAAGAGGCCAAGGGTATGATGGTGCTAGTAATATGCGTGGTTCATGGAATGGTCTTCAGGCATTATTTCTTAGAGAGTGTCCATATGCTTATTATGTTCATTGTTTTGCACATCATTTGCAGTTGGCGTTGGTTTCTGCAGCTAAGGATGTCAGTGTCGTTTGGGAATTCTTTTCTCACTTAGACAATATTGTTAATATTATCACTTCTTCACCTAAGCGTGTCTCTGAGTTACATGCTTCCCAAAGATGTGGAATTGATACTTTATTAGCTAGTGGAGAATCTGAATCTGGTCGTGGTGCCAATCAAATTGGTAATTTGCAGCGATCGAGCACTACTCGTTGGAGTTCTCATTATAACTCAGTGAAGAGCTTGATAGATATGTATGCTGCGACTTGCAAAGTGTTTGAGCGTCTTATTGAGCATTCTCTAAATGCAAGATCTAGGGCTGAAGTTCGAGGGGCTTACAGGTATATGGCAAGCTTTGAATTTGTGTTCACTTTACATCTGATGCACAAAACTATGAGAATTACTGATACTCTTTGTCAAGTCCTTCAAAGGAAAACCCAAGATATTTTAAGTGCTATTGCGTTTGTCTCCACCACTAAGACTATCCTTCGAGAATTGAGAGACAATGGTTGGGAAGAATTTCTTGAAGAAGTTAAGGTTTTTTGCTCAACAAATTGCATTGATGTTCCGAACTTGGATTGTTCATATAAGATTGGTCGTTCTTGTGGGCAAACTACAGTTGAGCATCATTACCATTTTGATGTTTTTAATGAAGCCATTGATTTTATCTTGATGGAGTTAGATACACAGTTCAATGATGCATCTGTGGAACTTCTTTCTCTTAGTGTGGCTTTAGATCCTAAAAATTCATTTGAATCGTTCAATGCTGATGATATTTGCAGCCTTGCAAGGAAATTCTATCCAGAAGATTTCACAAACCAAGACCTTGTCTCTTTGGAGTTCGAGTTGATACATTATAAACATGATGTGGTAAATGAGTTTCAGGTTTGTACACTCGTCGATTTGTGTCGGAAGCTAACTAAGAGTGGAAGGTCAAAGGCGTATGTCATGCTAACTAGATTGATTCATCTTGTTTTAACTCTGCCTGTTTCTACTGCAACAACTGAACGAGCATTTTCAGCAATGAAGCATGTGAAGACAACACTTCAAAGCAAAATGGGGGATAATTTTCTTGCGGATTGTTAAATGCTCTATATTGAACGTGGTTTTGTTCCTAACTTAGATATAGATTCAATTATAGAGGAGTTCTATAGTTTAAAGCCCCGTCGGGCGCAACTTATTTAAACATTGAAAAATGTATTGATATGTATATATTTATATTGTTAGAATTTATAATATTTCAGCCCACCTCAACGCCAATTTCTTGATCCGCCCCTGTCTAGATACACTCCTACATATCTTGATGTCTATAAAACCAATATACCACCATCATTACATCATCTAGTAACACATCTGTTAATATGGTTGCTTCTAAGTACATCAGATATCCATCCTACATTCATGAAAATAACGGGACGTCTCAATATTCAATGCTATTCTCAGCCCAAAACTTCTTCATTTTTTTATAGAATGGTAAATGGTATATGAGCCCAAAATTCACCCTCACGTGATTGGTCACCGGAAAAGTAAAAGTCATACCATACTCTTCGGGATAATTGTGGTCGGATGTAGTGGAATGTGCCCCGTTGGCTGTGGCATGTTTCGGATGGTTCATCCACTTAAATAGTGAATATATATTTTTGTTTAAGGGATGCATAGGGTATGATGTGTACTGTGGATGTCACATCAGTAGGTTTTAGAGTGGTTGATAGTATTAAAATATTATGATAGGTGTGGGTAATGATTGGTTGATTGGGAAATATGATAACTTTATAGAAGGGAATGTGGGTGAATGGACCTCATCCGTCTGAAGTGATATTGTTTACGGATGGACCATCCTACATTCGGATGAGCCCATCCCAGTCCAATCATCCCCTTCGGCTTTTGTGATTTTTGATGAAAGAAAATGGGCAACACTATTAGCTAAATAGGTGCTTATAGAAAATTAAAACTCTAACTACTAAGTCAGGATTCGAACACGTCAAGCATGGTTGAACCTGGGCTTTTAAGATCCGTCAGCGCATGTTAAAAATATTGAATAGTTGTCATTGTTGGGTTTCGAACCATGGGCAACACTATTACGTAATTATCATTTTGGTGGCCTGTCCTCCATGGTCTCGACCATAATTGTTCACTGAATAGGTATTTTGTTCAGCTGAACTCCTCTTTGCCATGGCAGAAGAAACGTCAATGTAGTTCGAACCGTTGTGGATTTATGATCGAGGAAATTAGGGTTTTGACTGTGCATTCGATTCCATCAGGTTAGTTGAAGAACAGAGCTTCTGATGCTACGCATGTTGTTGCTGCCCTTGCCTCCGTATCAAATGCAACATTGATGAGGATGCTCTTATTTTTGTTCATTCGTTTCTTTCCAGTATCAGTATCAATGCTTTTGTGGCGGAATGAATTGCAGGTGATGAGATAGTTGAACAACTTGTTTTGATGATTGATTAAGTGTGAACTAGTTGTTGTATGTCTATTCCTTATCAATTTTTGTGAATTGGTGATAACCAGTTCCTTATGGTGTTTAGCATCCTTTTACGTATTATAGTGGATACAAAATTGCTTTTTTGTGTTATGTTGTACATATAGAGTATACTGTATACCTTTTCATGAATATTGAGTTACTTTTGAAATTCCCATCTTCTCTCGTCTCCCCATACCTTCATTCATTAAATTGAAATGAGTTGTGAAATTTATTGAGCTAGAGCTATCATATTTGGTTAGGTGTAGTGTGGTTTTACTAAACAAATAACTTCTGGAGGAAACAGTTCTTTTAAGTCTTAATGCTCATCGCTTTTGTGTTGTTCTGCACTAATCAAGACAAAATATCCTATCTTATTGTTAAAATCTCGGAAAGTGCACAGTAATTAATTAGCACAACATTTTTTTGGAAACCTAAATAGAGCAACATTTACTAAAATCATGGTTTGTGCTGGGGTAATTTAGCGACCAGATTGGGAGAACGTTGTTCTTCCATTCCGTACCTGTCACTGGTAGTCTCTGTTCATGTGTCCTTCCCTGAGTTTGGTACATGCTAAGTTTATATTACACATGAATTAATTGCTTAAAGGGTCAAGTAAGCAAGTGCAAAAGATAGTACGACTATGAAGAATTTATTTGTCTGATAATAAATGAAAATTTCTTTTGTACCTGCACAGAAAATACGAAACGCATTTGAAATATATACTGGTTTCAAGTTCTATATAGTTTTCTTTGTACTTCACAGAAATCAAGAAATAATCAAACTGTTTATTGGTATATGTTGGATTCATTCTATTAATACTTTTACACAATAATTATGATAGATCTATGAAAGGTAATGGTTTTTTTTCTCCTTACACAGAGGATAATTACTTTTAAGTCAATGATTGTCTTGCAAAATCACCACAGTCAGTACTTGTACTTCCTGTGAGTCCATATATTTTTCATGCATGTAGTTTTTATATTATGCAAATAATTTCCTTATGGACAAACTCTATGAGATGATTATATTGGTTTGTGTTGTGCAACGTTCCTTATAATTTTTGTTTGATGTTGATACTGTGTAAAAAGTATGTAATTTTATTTTAGGGTTTATTACCAAAAGCAACCTGATGTATACCTATTTTTACCACTTGCAATCTATTTTAAAAGTTGTCGCCGATTGCAACCTGACTTACTCTCGTTTTACCGATTACAACCTATTTTATAAATTCCGAAGAGCGTGTGCCACATGCGCGTAATTTTGAGCAAGTGGTAAAAATGAGTATACCTCGGGTTGCTTTTGGTAATAAATCATTTTCTTGTTTATTTTTTCTTTTCTTCCCTCCATCATTTTCTCTCTCATCCTCCTTTTTTTTTTCTCCCTCCTTAGGGATGTACACAAATAGAGCTGAATCGAATATCTAAGAGTTTGAGTTTAGTTCATTAATTATCGAGCCGAACTCGAACTTAATTTATCAAATATATGGACGGCTCGTGAACTTACTCGAACCTCTAGCGAGTCTAATCGAGCCCAAATGAATTCAATAATATAAATTACAAATATGTTACTAATCATTATATAATTAAAAATAAGCTATAAATTCTTAAAATTATAATATACCACTAAGATTAATTAATTACAAGCATGATTTTAATTATATAATTCTATATTTTTTTATAAGTATAACTATAAAATTAGAAATTAATTATAAGTACATTAGCTTAATGTTTACGAACTAGCTCTCGAGCCAACAAATGAAATTGCTCGTGAGCTAACGAATTGAATATCATCAATCTTGAGTTTGATTCGTTTATTTTAACGAGCTACATTAGACTAGCCCGATCGAGCTTTTCGCGAACCGAGATTCGAATAGTTTACGAGCGAATTGGTTCGTGTACATCCCTATCCCTCCCTTCTCTCTCTGACCTAATTCTCCCTCATCCTAAGACCAATTCGCCTCCTCTCTCCACTAATCTCCGTAAGTTTCTTCAACATGAATCTTTTTCTTCATTTCTGATTTACAGATCCAGAGGAAACTAACTCTGAATCATCAAAAATTCGATCATTATCCAGAAGAAGTACTTTGAACAATTCGGTGAAATTTTGAAAGTTGCGGTTATCACTGATAAAGGTACTGGAAGATTCTATGCTACTGTTGGATAAAAGTTCAATTCTCTTTGGTTTATTTCTCAGTAGAAAATCTAGCTTGGAGTTGTTCTAATTTGTATGTTTATGTATCTATACTAATTCATTTCTTCAAATTCTTCTGTTGAGGATAGTTAAATTTTCTCAATTTATTTCTCAGACGAAGATCTAGGTAGGAGTTGTTCTAATTTGTATGTATTTATATCTATACTCGGTCATTTCATCAAATTTTCCTGTTGAAAAATGATGGAGGGAAGAAAAGAATAAAAGAAAAAAAGAAAAGAGTTTATTACTAAAAGCAACCTGATGTATACCCGTTTTTACCACTTGCTCAAAATTGCGCGTGTGTGGCACGCTCTTGATTTTGGCCGGAATTTATAAAATAGGTTGTAATCGGTAAAATGCGAGTAATTCAGGTTGCAATCGGCGACGAATTTTAAAATAGTTTGCAAGTGGTAAAAACAAGTATACCTCGGGTTGCTTTTGGTAATAAACCCTTTATTTTAAAAGCTTATTGTACTCTATTTCTTAAACGGTTAACTAATCCATTAACAAAAGATGTGAAATGGGGTATGTCTGCTACGCATAATAAATGGTGGCCCAAAAAGAAAAATGATTATTAGTGCATGTCAGCTAAAAATGGTAAGACTACCTTGTAAGATTGTTTTTTTTTTTTTTTTTTTTTTTTTTAGTTAGATGATTCAGCTTCGTTAAAAGTATGTCGATGTGTTTTCTGAGAAGCAATGACTCCTGTAGAATTTGGTGTTTTACCTGCACTTCAGGACGCAATGCTAGTTGTGAGTCATCAATTTCGGTGGCCTTTGTCTCTTACAATTGGCGTTCTCTTTATGAATAGAAGTTCTCTCATATGTTCATGTATCCACTGAACTTTTGAGGTTGCAGTGGCAAAAACTCAGTTCATTTCTAGCTTCTAGATTTCATAGCATTTAACCATATTTAACGAAAGCTAAATTCATTAGCATCTCTATTTACTAATTGGCAGATGCTACCCTTCTTTGACTTAAAAGTGATGAAGATAGGAGTGATTATTGTACTTATAACCATAGAAGTGATTATTGTACTTGTACTTTCTGTGTGTCCAATACTCTATTATATGTTATTTCATGTTGTACCTCACATGTCTTAAAGATGGGACGAGATCAACCTCTTATGTTATTTTCCTATGTTTTTGCCTGTTTCAGATATATGTATGGACAATCTTCTATGGACATGATAGGTTGTCGTCGCTCATGTTGGAGTAATAACTATATAAGATTAAAGTAGTTCCTCTTCTGGTGATACTCAAACTAGAATCTAGATACAATAATTAAATGCCTTCTTAGCTATGTAAATGTGTCCTAGATTTATCTTCTCTTTTGTGAGATGTTCTATTTGTCCAATAATTCAATCTAGCCCTTTTTTGGAGAATTATTTAAGGAAAACCTCAAAACCTTACATTTATCAATCTTTTGCATAAACTACATGTCTCTTGCCTGAAAGGATTTCTTATTCTTGGGATTGATTGAGTGGTAGAAGTTGGAAACTCCAGACTTGAGATTATCCGCACAGGAGGAAATGGAGTCTGCTGAGAAGGGTGTTCTTATAAGAAGAATTTATCCAACTTCTCGCCGGTCCAAGGTTTTGAAGCCATCAGTTTGATAACAGAGAATTTTCGACGTCTCGTGGATGCATGTTAATGAAGATTGGTAATAGTTGGACCTATCAGATTACCCCTGAATGTGGTAGTCTGAGTAGGTTCTGACCTACATCAGTTATGTATACAGTATATGACATCAATGCCATGAGATTTTCTTAGGAGCATGTCTTCTGGTTTAATCAGCTTCTATTGCTAAAGTTTATTGGTCTATCGTTGTCAAAGTTTGATGGAACTTAAAGGAATGGTAGCGATAATATTCCATAATGGATTTACGACTTTTTTTTTTGTTTTACTACTGTCTCTATTTGATCAACTTTTTTTTCTGACTTTTCTTTTTTGTGTCATTTTCCAGGGGGTAAATGAGACATTTGCATCTACTTGGTCTCCTATCGAATTATAAAACATGTCAGGCAAGCTTATATCATTCACTCCGGAATTTTTGATCATCTATAAGAGGTCTCCGCTTTTTTGTTGTGTCTCATAAAATATGATAACAAGGTTTTTCTGATTTATTATCTTTGTGGAGATCTTATAGAGTTGATTCCAATGTTTCTTATGTGTAATGTCCTCTGAAGTTCATTTTGAGTTCATATTGTTGGAAAACGTGGTTAAATTTTGCCATGTTGGCCATTACTTAAATTTAGACTCATTTCGTAAATGGTGAACAAGTGTAAAATGGTGTATTCTCATGTTTGTTGATCCTCAAGCACCTATGTTAAGGGTGCAAAAGTGTTCTAAGGAAATTGTACTCATATAAGTGTTGATTTCATTAATTTCTCGATCTTTTCAGAAGCATATTTTCTCAAAGGGTGTTTCTATTCACACCACCATAACCGTTTTACGCACCACATTTTATTTTTTTTGACAAAATTATCCAATTTAACCTTGTATAAATTCATTGAAATGTCTGTAACATACTTCTTACTCGATCCTTGGACTTTTTGTTTCTATCTGGCACCACAGATTCAAATCATCTGAAAATGCCTATAAAAAAGTAATGACTTCGATGATGAGTGAACAAAAGACAGTCAAACTATTCACATCCTTCAAAGAGAGTGAGGTTCAGAGAGCAACGAAACGATTCGATTTCTTTTATCGACAACAATAGGAAATCTGATTTACTTATGATGCAGAATTTGTAAAATCTGTAGAAATTAATTAGATTCGTTTTTCTTTTTCTTTTTAATCCTTATCATTGGAAGAAGAACATCACATGGCTTTTTCTTTACAAATATTTTTGGGTAGATATCAAGAAGAAAGAGGGAGAACAAGTGCATAATTTCGACATAGGGGAAGATTTAGGAAAGAAAGAGGACGAAGAAGTGGACGGTGGTCGCTCGAGGTAGATTGGGAGGAAAGTAAGAAGAAACAAGTTTTTGAATTTACAAACTTTTCTCTCTTTTCTTTTTCTTTTCTTTTTTAATTGGGAAGGGCTAATTTGTCAAGTAATGTGGTGTTTAAAGTAAAAATGATACATTTTTTTTTAATTTAAGTGTGGTGTGAAGAGTAATTTTGTGGTGCAAATAGAAGTCGTTTTTCTTAAAAACATATTCCAATTTGATTTCAGATAGTCATTGTATTAACACATTATATGTGGTGAGTTTTACATTCTTTACATGAAATACTCCTTGTTCATGTAAGTTATATGTAAAATTTATATATAAATCAATGTTCTTATGTTTTTAGTAGAGGGGATTCAAGTGGGTGCATCAAAATAAATAAATAAACATATAATAATAATAATAGTAATAATAATAATAATTATTATTATTATTATTGAAGGATTTGTTAGGTAGAAAATATATGTGGAATATATTGTGAAATATTGTCTATTAAGAAAATATATTGAAAGAGGTGAGTGTTCATATTAGTAGAATAAATTGGAAAGAAAAATCTTCGGAAAAACCTTGTAGATTTTGTTGAAAGATACTTAACTCCGTCCCGCTCTAATTTACCTACTTTTCTTTTCGATTTGTCCCAGTTTAATTTGTCAGTTCATAAATGACAAATTTTCCTCACAATCTCCACCCTCAATCTTCACCTTTAAAATAATAAAAAATTACACAAAATTTATTTTTTCTTAATCTCCGTGCTCTGCTAAAGTAGGTAAGTTAGGCCGGAACGAAGGGAGTAGTTGATAATAGTTTATATTACTGCGGATGTTCCAAATATTGGTCAAAAGTTTGACCTCCGTGTGATCGCAGTCTTCTTCTGTGTCGTCTTCATGATCCTATCCTATTACAGTTTCTCTGCTCTGCTCTGTAGTATATGGAAATAAGCATCCTCAGATGACAATACATCTCATATTTGTGTAGACGATTGTACCATTAATACAAATGTGCCGTGTATAATATTTGTGGGGTAAAAAATGTCAAACCTCCTAGTTAGTAGGCAACTTTTGTAATTTTTCCTAGTAAAATAAAAATTATAAAACTTATTTAGGAAAAAAAAGAGCCAGTCCCCACAATACCATCCTTTTTTAAAACATCTGGAAAAAAAATACCAAATTAATAAATGAAAGATATAAAATTAATGATAATTAAATCATACAAATGAATATAATATATAAAAGTTTAGTTGTAAATTTTGAAAATTAATAATAAAAATATAAAAATTCACCAAATTAGCAGGAGATTCGAATTGTCCACTTGTTTTGTCGCAGCTGCGTTTTTTGTGTCGAATTCAGAGTCGGAGGGGAGGGAGAAGCTGACCAATTTGGGGTAGCGTTTTTGGGTTCAAGGGTTTCGCTGGAATTGTGTAATGTTGGTGGTAGAGCTGTAGAGGGAAAACTGGGTAGAATCTTATGGTAACTCCGGCGGAGAGACATGGTGGCGTGGGAACGAATCTGGGAAGAAGAGACGACTTCTTAATTTGGAGAGAGGGATAAGCATTGGGTTAGAGTGGTTCTCAAAATCATTGACAGTTTCCAAATTTTACAATTAATGTTTTATATATTATATTTATATTTATATTTTGTATGATTTAATTGTTTTTCTTTTTATAATTTTGCTAAGTTTGTAACTTTATTTCCAAATTCTTTTAAAGAAAAGGGGGTGGTGTTGGGGGCTGAATTTCACTAAATAGGGGGTTTGTCATTTTTTACCTTATTGTAGCCTGCCACAGAAACCTTGTTAGTGGAAAAGAAGCACGTGATGTTTCACGTGTATTTTCATTTTCTCCGGCCAAAATTGAGCAGAAACTGAACAATATTACTACATGCTAAGTAAAAATTGCGACGTCAAACAGGTTAGGAAAAAATACAACACTCCCTAACTGATGGGTAATTTTTGCAAATTCTCCGATTAATTTATATATGAATTTCATGTCTGTAATTCTGGATAATGTCCGAGCTACCTTCTTATTTACATTTGTAAGCAAGAGGAAGTATGTTTTAATATAAATGGAAACAATTCTTCATCCTTGATAATTCATATGATTGAGCATATGGAATTAGTATTTATATTCTAAAATAATATTTTAAAGAACCCAAAAAAACTCAGATTTTGACAACTTCAACAGAGTAATGATTATAATAGCTGAATTCTTAATTAACACTGGGATTGAGCATATGGTGTATCTAAATGTGCATTTTATACGAAATTGACCCTTTCTTCCCTGCCGGCACATACCATGACATTCACATATATATATAATTTAGTATTAAGTTGAGTCTTTTTGTATTTGTCTGTTGTTTTTGTTAGTATTTTGAGCTCGTTGTCAGTCCTACCTTTTGTATATTCAGCCATTTGGCTCCATCTTATGGCCAATGATCTCAACAAGAACAATTATAATCACATTCTTTTCCTTCTGAAAATCATTTGATCGTGAAGAAGATGAATCGAGTTTCGTGCTTATTAATCTTAACTGCATATTTTCTTGTTTTTTCAACAGCAAATGCAGAAACAACACAAGTGAGAGACGCACTTGTCCAGTTCATGCAGAAACTCTCTCCGGAAATCATTCAGAGGGAGCCAAACTGGGGCTGGAATACGACTTCTGATCCCTGCTTCGATCGTTGGGAAGGCGTAACATGTTACAACAATTCGCCAACGGCCAGGAAAATAGTGCTCAACGAACTCAACCTCACCGGATCACTCGATGCTGCCTCTCTCTGTGCTTCCAAAGCTCTCATGGTTCTTAGCCTCAACTCAAACAACGTTGTTGGAACATTGTCCGAAGAAATCTCAACTTGCAGTCGCTTGACGCATATATATCTGCACGGGAACAATTTCTCTGGGAATCTTCCTGCTTCTCTCTCAAGATTGGGAAATCTGAAAAGGGTTGATGTATCGGGCAATGGATTCTCCGGTGGCATCCCTGATTTGACGAGAATCTCCGGTTTGCTCACTTTTCGTGCAGAAAACAATCATCTGAGTGGAGGTATATCGAAATTTGATTTCTCCAATCTTGAGGACTTCAACGTTTCCAACAACGTCCTTGCTGGACCGATTCCTGATGGTGGGGCCCATTTCGGGGAAACGAGCTTTTACGGGAATCCAGGATTGTGTGGGAACCCATTGTTGGAAGCTTGTCCTCCCTCTCCATCTCCATCAGCCAGAAAGAAAGGTTCATCTAAGAAAGACTATTTTATTTACTCAGGATATGCTTTGATTGGGCTAATTATTGTGTCTTTGGTTGGCTTAAAACTGATCAAGAAAAGAGTGCCTAAGGAGAATAAAGATGTTTTTAAGAAGGGAATTCAGACAGACAGCATACAGGACAAGGTGAGTGGCTCATCGGGTGAATCAAAAGCTAACAGGTCTGAGTTTTCTATAACTTCTGCTGAAAGTGGAAGAGGTTCATCGTCGCTTACAGTTCTGTCTAGTCCGGTGGTTAATGGTCTGAAGTTCGAGGATTTGCTTCGATCTCCAGCTGAACTGATTGGTAGAGGTAGACGTGGGAGCCTCTATAAGGTGACGATACAAGAGGGAGTAATGGTAGCAGTGAAGAGAATAAGGGAGTGGGAGATTTCGAGAGAGGATTTCAAGAAGAGGATGGAGAGGTTAGATCAAGTTAAGCATCCGAATGTTATGCCGATTACCGCCTTTTATTGTTCCAGGCAAGAAAAGCTCTTGGTTTATGAGTTTCAAGAGAATGGTAGCCTCTTCAGCCTTCTCCATGGTATGATCTCTCTCTCATTTCTTCACTAGAAATAAATTAAGTTTCATGTTCTGCTATATGTGTTTTGCCGAGATATTTCATCGTAGAGTGTTATTACCATTTTTTTTTTTTTTAAATTTTTTTCTCCTAATCTAAGAAAGAAAGAAAAACCCTCCCCTCCTCCCACGGTGACTCGAACCCAGGATCAAAGGCCTAGGTAGTAGATGCTCTGCCACTTGAGCTATCCTACTTTGTCAATAGAGTGTTATTACCATTTCTTAATTCAAGAACTAACTCACTGTGGATATTATCATTACGGTAGTGCAAAAATTCTCTTTTGAAATTCATTGTTGTCAATTAGGCCATAAGTTATTTGAGTTGAGTCGAACCCTCTATTGTTCATGCATCTTTGAATTGTTATCAAGCTTTTAAGATTGTACTGAGGCACATTTGATTATTAACAGAATCGAGCTTTAACAAGTTCTAGTTGAGCAAACACAACTAGCCCCAACGTTCACACTTATTCATCTCTTTCTTTTTTCTTTTTATTGATCACCTCAAACTCAAACTGAGCATTCAAATCTAGTCAAATCTAAAAGCATTTTTAAATCTGTTTGATATTTCAGTTAAAACAAGCTCGAAAGTAAAAATTAATTTTTTTCTAGAATTACTATATAAAGAGTAACTTGGTTTAATTTTCTTCCTACTCTCAATTTCAGGATCACCAAAAGCGCAAACATTCGACTGGGGAAGCCGGTTAACCTTCGCAGCCAGAATCTCTTCGGCATTAGCCTTCATGCACGAAAGGCTTCAAGCTGACGGAATAGCACATGGAAACCTAAAATCCTCAAACATTTTAGTGAGCAAAGAAATGGAGCCCCTCATAAGTGAATATGGCTTATTAGCAGAAGTTGAGAATCAAGATCAGTCATTTCTTGACAGCTTCCAAGAAAACAATTCCACCCCAAACAATGCATTTCAAACAGATACTTACAGCTTCGGCATTGTCCTCCTGGAGCTTCTAACAGGAAAACTGGTCCAGAACAACGGATTCGAGCTAGCAAGGTGGGTGAATTCTACAATACGAGAAGAGTGGACAGTTGAAGTGTTCGACAAATCGCTCGTTTTGGAAGGGGTGAGTGACGAAAGAATGGTGCAGTTGTTGCAAGTTGCTTTGAAATGCATCAATGGCTCAGCAGAAGTGAGGCCTCACATTAGAGAAGTTGCTGAGATGATTCACTCTATAAGGGAACTTGAAGATAAATCTATCTCTAGTAGTGATTCTTGATGGAAATGTTCATTTGGGATCATCAAAACTGGAAACTGGAAAAATGTGTTGTGATTTTCTGAGGAATTATCTCAGAAAGAGTTTATCAAGCTTTGCTTTGGTTTAATTTATTTCAAAATATATTCTATTCTTTGTGTCTTTTCCCCTTTCTCTTTCTCTTTCTCTTTTTCTTTTTTCTTTTTTTTTTTTGTTCACTTTTTTCATATTACCAATTGTAATGCATAATTGATGAATGTAGTAGGGTATGGGTAAATTTACATTTAAGAAGTCATGTAATATTGAGAAAGTCTTTTGATAAACTGGGACAGTAATTATCTAGGTTAATGAAATAGGATATAAATTATCATCTATTTTTAATGTTTATTCTAATATATAACCTTTGAATAATGATATTAATTATCATTATCCATTCCTTACTATGTGATATATGGAGCTTTAGGTAAGGGTGTTATCAGTTATTACCTAAATATTTCTTCTCATTTTTACCTTTGTAAAAGAAAGAAGGGTAGAAATTAAATTTTCCCAATGTTATCCCAAGTTATGTTTGTTTATCTTATCGTGGAGTGTTGGAATGTTATCTAAGAGATTATCTAGGTTGTCATTTTATTCTGGGTCAATTGGATAATGCGGGTAATATTTCTTACAAATTAGACTCTGAAAAGATAAAAAGTAATTAAAATGTACTATTTAACAAGGTAAACACAACTTAATGGGATAACATGAAATGGATAGATATGTCCCATGTAATCTATCTCAATTATCTTAAAAAAGTTAAAATTCTCCAAAACGATCTTTCTTTAATTACCATAATTTTAGTGGAGATAATAATTAATTTAATGATAAAATTAGGAGATTTTTAGAAAATTTGTTGGAATATATATGGAATGGTAATATTGAAAGACTTCACGGGGCAATAATTTTAGTGGAGATAATAATTAATTTAATGATAAAATTAGGAGATTTTTAGAAAATTTGTTGGAATATATATGGAATGGTAATATTGAAAGACTTCACGGGGCAATGGTTTGTCGGAGAGCCTCGAGAATCTCACCTTTATTCTTTGCAGACGATAACATCATCTTTGGCAGGGCAAATATACAAAAAATTGAAGTGGTTAAGAAGGTGATTGGATATTATGAAGGAGCATCGGGTCAATTGATGAGCAAAAAGAACTATGAGATTGCTTTCAGCAGGGGGTCCCTGATGTGGTAGCGAATGAATTGGCATCCCTAATGGGTACGCCGATGGTAGAGAGGCATGAGGTATACTTGGGACTGCTTACAAAATTGGACGAAAAAAATCCCAAATATTTAATAAGGTGGTTCATAGGATGGAGAAGAAGCTCAAAGATTAGAAGAGTATAAATTTGTCACAAGCTAATAGAGGATGTTGATTAAATCAGTGTCTCAAGTCATACCATCATACGTGATGTCATATTTCCTAATGCTGTGTAAGGTTGGAAAACTATTCTCTTACATCTAGGTTCTGGTGGGATCAAAAGGATGATGAGAGGCACATTCATTGGAAAAATGGGTCGGATATGTGTAAATTGAACTTAGAGGGTGGGTTGGGTTTCCATGATTTGGAGGCGTTCAATATTGTAACGTTGGCAAAACAAGGGTGACAACTGATTCAGAATGACGATACTATTCTATATAAGTGTCTTAAAGCCCGTTATTTTCCTAATTTCAACTTCATGGAGTCGAAGGTCGGATATAATACGAGTTATAATTAGAGGAGTATACTAGCTGGGAGGGTAATTTTGGAGAATGGACATGGAATGCAAGGAATGGGCATTCTATAAGGGTGTGAGGGGGTCGATGGGTTCTAGACGCCCCCAACTTCCAAATATAGACCCCACATCTTGGGAATTCCATTGATATGAAAGTGAGGGATTTGATGCTGGACGAACTTGAAGGGTGGGATGAAGCGCGGGTTGGGAGTATGTTTAGTGAGGAGGAAGTTGCTGCGATATTGGCCTTACCTATCCAGCATACACACGGAGCGGACCACCTTAGTTGGAGTGTGGTTAAGGATGGTTGTTACAACGTAAAAACGGGTTATTATGTGGCTCGAAGAATTTTAGAAGAGGGTCGTCCTATTGCGTCGGGTTCGGTGACAGATGCAACGATGTGGAAGTGGACTTGGAGTCTTGATGTACCCATCAAAATCCAACAATTTATGTGGAAATGTGTACATAACATGATTCCGGTGAATTACAACATCATCCAAACATGCTGACGAGGATCCAATATGCACTAGGTGTGATGGAGGAGTAGAGACAATTATACATTTGTTACGAGACTGTCCTTGAGCCACCTTCTTTTGAAAACAAAGTGTCTTCGATATGATGTTGACTCGTTGTTAGGCCAAGGGGACATGGGACACGGGAGATTGGATATTGAATTTAAGCAAGGTGAAGGATGAGGTAGAGTTCTAAAAACTTACTAATATTTGTAACAAATTCTGCCATGTAAATTCCTCTAATTCGAAATTTTTACTAACTACCTACAAAAACAACATCAAACAATGTCATCACATTTTGCAGCGAAACCCTAGAATTTAATTTACCAGCTAAACATGCCTAATAATTCAATATATTATTGTACTAAAACTCAACCAGCTGTAAATCATAGCATATGTCCAAATTTTACTATTACAGTCCTTAAAAGCAAACGATATTCGTTGGTACTTCACGTGGTAATATAATCATAAGAACTTATTAAATAATCTAGTTGTACTAGAAATAATGGCCCAATAAAATAAAATAAATGCCCACAAAATAGTTAATAAATACCTAATAATAATGACTCTAAATGGAGAGTGTAACCTCAAAAAATCAGAACCCTTAATACACCTTAATACTTGCATTATTATGATTTCAAAAAATAAATACCGACATTATTATGGTTTTAATAAAAAAATGAATACTTGCATCTATATATATATATAAAAGTAAAATGATGGTTAATAATGTAAAATACCATTTTCCGCCTAAACTATCATATTAACTATCTAATTCATTCTACTATATTTTACTAAGATTATACATTATTTGTAATCCCTATTAATAGTCATATTCTTAAATAGTCCTATTAATTAGTAGTTTTTTTTTTTTTTAAGGTTAATTAGCAAGCTTTAAATTTGGGAAGATATGAGAATTTGCAATTGCTTTTTTTAATTGCTTTCCAGCTTATAACTTGTGAAAAGTAATTTTAGAGTGTTTGAGAAAATATCTTCAAATTTAATAAAAGTGGTTTTAATAAAATATTAAGACTATTTAAAGGATTTTATGGGGTGTTTGCATCTACTTTTCCTAAGTACTTTTCAACTTATAGCTTGAGAAATCATATTTTGTAATGTTTGCAAAGCTAGCTTCTGTTTATAAAAAAAAAGTGCTTCCAAGGTAAAAGCTAAAAGTAAAATTCTAATGGTTTTCTCTACTCAATGACAAATCTGCAAATAATATGATATCTTTTAAAAGATATGAGTTATTTTATATATAAATTATTTAACAATACATTATATATATATATATATATATAAAGCCAAATGAAGTGCTTTTATTTAATTTTATCTTTCCCGCCTAAAATATATTATTTATTATATAATTAAATTTATTTTATTTATAGTTCCAATAATTAAGTCGTGTCATAAATATATTATAATTGTGT
The DNA here is from genome assembly GCA_958295605.1 of Ajuga chamaepitys. Lineage (NCBI taxonomy): Eukaryota > Viridiplantae > Streptophyta > Magnoliopsida > Lamiales > Lamiaceae > Ajuga > Ajuga chamaepitys. The sequence goes on from OY282502.1 coordinate 56,007,814, forward strand.
AATTATGACTGATATAATTTTTGGCATCACAATGTGTTTTTCACATTACAAAATTGCTACCAAAAAAGGGATAAATATGGTAGTACAAAATTCAATATTTACCTTCATAATAAATCAATTAATTTTTTTAAATAAATTTATATGATTTTAGACCATGATTGAATGTTAAGAGTAACTAAATTATGATTTTTATTTTTTACGGAAAGAGTATTTAATACTAGAGTGTACGAAATTTCTTTATACTCTAACAATAAAAAATAAATTTGAATGTTAAAATATTCTAAAGTAATTTTTTTAGGTTTAATATCCATGTGCACCCTAAACTATCCAAGGTTTTTTCATTTTATACCTAAATTATTTTTTATTATCAAATAGCAATCTATACTCAAAATATTTGTAAATTTGCGACCTCCGGCGAAGAATTCAAGTGAGAAAGATAAATATTATTTTATTAAAATTAAAAGTAATTTAAAAAATCTTTAAAATACTTTAAATTTTAACATTCATTTAAAATATAAAAGATTAACTGAAAAATATTATATTTATAAAAAAAAATTCGTGAATATTAGAATTGTCTTAAAAATAATTTTTTAAATAAGTTTAATTTTTTTTTAGAAAATATAAAAATTAATTAAAAGGTAGAGCATAACATTATAAATATATAATTTTATGAAATAATAAGGATTTTTAAAAATAAAAAAAATTAATAAATTTGAAAATAATATTTTTTAAACGAAATTTCAAAATTTAATTAAAAAAATTAGATTTTTTAAATGATTTTATGATTTTTAAATATTCGTTCTTTCTCGCCGGAGGTTGCAAATTGATAAATCCGCGGAGTATAGGTTGCTAGTTTAAAAAAATAGTTTAGGCTTAAAACGGGACAAAAAAAAAAAAAAAAAAATCTTGCATATTTCAAAGTTCAAATTCATATTAACCATTTTTTATATATAAATTCTTTATTTATTTGTTTATTTTTGTGTTACAACTTAATATATACTTAATAATGTTATAACCTTAATACGAATCTTATATTCTCATGCCATTAAAATGATATGTTGTATTCAACAAAATATACATACATATATATATACATATATATATATATATATATATTTCATTTGTTAAGATCTACTTTAATAGATATAACAAATTGTATTTCTCTTTATGTGAATTATAATAAACAAATTTCAAACTACTATTAACTATATGAGCATTTTCTAGCACGACAACCGTATAAGGTTGTAAATCTTAAAAAATACGACTTAAAAATACTATAACTCGAAACATTAATTGCTTTATTTATTTATTTTTCAAGAGATATATTTGATGATTAGATTGATTATAAGTATTCGTGACAAAGTTTTACAGTTTTAGTAACTTTAATTATATGTATACGTAATAATAATTTTTTTTTTTTAATTTCGGCAAAGTCTACATTATCGTTAATAATATAAAAATTATTATTATTCTAAAATTATATAATTTTAAATTATTATTTATACTTATAAGATAACATGTCGCGCACCGCGCGGGAATATAAATAGTTATTATAATATATAATCTAATAAGCTTGGTCATGTGGGAGGCAAAGTGAGAAACTGAAAATGAGTTGGTAAATAATTATTTCACACGGGTAAGAGATTGTTATTTTGCTACAAATTATCATTGGGATGAAGCTGATGGGAATTGAACCCTGATCAATTAATTGAGTAAGATCGTAAAAGATTGGTTCATATATCTAAGTTTTATCTTTCTTTTATAACTTTATATCTAATCTATCATTGAAATTGATTGCAACTCAGTTGGTAGAAGAACAAAGGTAAATATGAAAATATACAATTAATTATTTTTCTAATATAGTAAATGGTTTTTCTTTATGAAACGGATTAAAATGGAAACTAAGTTTGTCTTCGTTAAATGTGGCATCTCGCCCCGGTTAGTCAAGCTAATGCCATATATGTCGAGCTAACGTCATATATTGAGTTGGATCGGCCTGACCCGAAATTTTATCAGACAAAAATTAATGAGTTTAGACAATCCCCAATGTATACTATGATTTTCAAGTTGGCTCACGGTTTATCGAGCTTTTGCTTATTGGGTTGGATCCGTTGAACCCGATAGCACATCGATCAAATTTGTTATGCTCCAATTCGTCTAAAATATCGGACAATTTAGACAGGCTATCGAGTCAGACAAATTTTGACACTCAAGTCTTAGGGGATATTTGGGTTGACATTGGGTCATTCAGATTGGGAATAACCCAATCTGCTTTTATTTTATTTTATGGATCGGCCATCCGAATTGTCCAATCCCTCCACATCCACATCCTATTATCTACATCATTATCTATATCGCATTTTTATCATGACCTAACATTTTACATTACCTTTTATAACTTTCAATACATTTTTTTATCATTATTAAATTAACCAATCATTACTTACGCCACTTTAACTAATATAATAATATTACTCCATCATTCTAAGGTCTATTAATGTGACATTTATCGTACGCATCATACCCTAATAAAATCGTACACAAAATTATATTTTACTATTTAAACGAATATACGAATCATGAATGTGCCTAGTAAACAGGGTACATGCCAGTTTATTTCAATCTTAAAGATTAATTAATATACGATATGAAATTAAAATACAATAAAAAAGAAACAAATGGGGGGGGGGGGGGGGGGGTTTTCCGTGCAGGTAGCGAAAATGATGTGTGTGGGGGCCAATGGAGAAGTGAGATGAAGTAGAATGTCATGACCAAGTTGCAAATGATGAGTCTGACATTTGCCCCCCCACGTTACTCTTACAACACCCAACTAAAACTAACTATGTTTTGTCAGTACTAAAATCTGATATCCTCAACTTCATAACCAGCCAAAAAGATAAAAAGAAGAGATAAAGTTGTTTGTACACCAACTTTGTCTTTTCTGTGGCCTCTGCTCAATTTTAACTCTTTTATAGATCGATTAAAAAATATATATATATCACACCATTCACTAACTTTATAAAGAATTTGTCAACCTTTTTAAAATTATCGAAAATAATATTTTTATTTTTATTCACACACTTTTTATCCTATCTCTCTAACCCACTCAACCGCTCCTCCTACCCCTGAGACTGACGTGTGTCAGTTGACATGACGTCCCGCCACCCCACCAACCACATGAAAGATATGAACTAAATTATGATATATGAACTTTAGTTATTAGTAAATTAGACTAATTAATTAATTAAATTTGACAATGAATATTAGACTAATATACCTAGGATTATATAGTACTATATTTACATATTCTCTTTAGTAGAGAATAAATAGTTTTTATCAGATAAAAATACAGTAGCACGTAGAATTCAATAAGTGATTTCCTAGTAATCACTTATCGAATAATTGTACAGGGGATAGTTTCTACATCGAACAACATACACATGGATACCTGCAGTGGTGAATCAATTGCATAATTACTTCCGGTTAATTACGCAACAAGTAAGTATTTGATCTTTCGCGTAATTAAGCTCAACGTCAAATCAATTGTAAATCTAGATCTGTCATTCTCGATTCTATTCCGTTGTGTAACATTAGATGGAATCGAGAATTCCTAACAGTGGTATCAGAGCCCGAGGCTCGATTTATAATTGTTGTGATTTAATTATTTGTGGATTAAAAATTCCATTAAATTAAATTCTAGTTTTGTTTGGAAATAATTTTGAAAACTACAATTGTTTACGTTTTTTTTAAAAACATGAACAGTTCGTTTTTTTTTTTTTAATTTTTAAAAATTGTTGGACAGAGCCTTCCCGTTCACTATTGTAGCAGTGACGGCGTTCATCACTGTTGTTGCTGCTGCTGCTGCGCGTTCCGGCAAAGCTCCGTCGCGCCTGCCACAGCCGCACGCTCGTCAGCGACCACATGTTGCCGCTGCACGACCGTCGTCGACCTGCGAGGTTGGTCGGTGACGATCGACGGCGGCGGCAGCGACATGGGGTTTGTGTGGTCTGCGATGGCGTTTGGCTGCTCTACTGTTGGACAACGGCGGCGATCGGAGTGTTGTGGTTGCTCCGCGACGGCGGCAGCTACGCTTCGCTGCTACCATTGGGCGTCTGCAATCTTCGACTGTAGCGGTGGCGGTTCGCTACTGCTACTGTGTGCCTGTTGTCGACGGAGGCGGCGGTGGTGCAGTGATCGTCCCACTGCTATTGCTACGGCGGTGGCAGAAGGTGGCAGTGGCTAGGGGTTTTTGAGACTTGGATGAGTTTTGGGTTGGACCTGGACTGCTGTTTGTGGGCTGGGACATAATTCTGATTTAAGCCGAATGTAGACTAAGCTTATTTTAAATAAGTTGGGCTGCTCAAGCTGGGCTGGGCTGCTACTAAATAGTTGGGCCTGAAGTCATGGGCTAGGCAGTTTTGATTTTGGGCTTGGTTGTTGGACTCAGATTGGACATAGGACTAAAATGGGTTGGGCGCTGACTTAGTGGGTAGCTTGTATTCTGGGTTAGGCTTGGACAGAAGCTAACCTGGGTTGTTTTAAAATTAAATAGGGTGGTTTTAATTTTAAAATATGTTTATACTATAAAAAAATTAATTTAATTTAATTAATTAAATTAGATTAATTCAAAATCCCTTATTGCAAATATTAATTTATTAATTTGATTAATAAATTTTTTTATTAATGTTTTTGAAATAATAATAAACTTATATATTTATATTAATTTGGAATTAATATATAATTTTAATCCACATTTAATTAAAGAATAAAATTTTAAATTGGATTAATAATTTTATTCGTTAAGCTTTATTTGATTTCCTATGAGATAAAAATTCAATTTAATTATAGTAATTAAAGACTGCTTGATTACTTGGGTAGGCGGCGCCGAATATATGTAGTTCGTGACAATATGTATGGGTAGATGGCGCCAAATATCTGTGGTCCGCATTTCTTATGCCTGGGTAGGCGCCACCCAGTAGCTGTGTTTTAATTTAATATTAGATATTAAATTTAACAAGTAGAATCACATATAAAATCCCCACTAGAAACCAAGTCTTATTTGGAAACAAAATGCGTCGTCCTTCTTAATTGTTTGAGACTCCTAATCTTTTCGACCACGAGTTTGACACCAAAGTGTTTACTCTAAAACGATAAGGTTCGGGCTCATTCATAAGGGAATTAGGGATGAATGAAAAACGTCACTGAAAATCCTAAAAATGTCACTAATAGTTATGTGGGACGAAATTATTTCGTCACATCAAACGTCACAATATCCTAGTGGCTAATAGTATTTAGAGACTAATTTTTCAAAACGCCTCTAAAACATTTTTTTAATGACGTTTCTTAATCGTCTCAAAAATTATTTTAGTGATGTTTTTTCTAATTGTCTCAAAAGCTTCCTTTTGTGACGTTTTTCAATTGTCTCAAAAGAATTCTTTTAGTGACGTTTTTTTTAATGTCTCAAAAGATTTCTTATAGTAACGCTTTTTTAATTGTCTCAAAAAAATTCTTATAGTGATGTTTTTATTAATTGTCTCAAAATAGTTCATTTAGTGACATTTTTTGTATTATCTCAAAAAAAAAAAAAAAATCTAGTAACGTTTTTTTAATTGTCTCAATAGAGTTCTTTTAGTGACGATTTTTCTAATTGTCTCAAAAAGAGTTCTTTTAGTGACATTCTTTTATTGTCATAAAAGATCACTTTTAGAGAATTTTTTTTTTTTTTTTTTTTGTAATTGTCTTAAAAAAATATCTTCGGTGACGTTTTTTTAAATAGTTTAAAGATCTCTTTTAGTGACGTATTCTTGATTTGTCTCAAAAGATCTTTTGTGGTAACCATAAATTATATTTCTTCAATGTTATATATTACAATACCTACTAGTACCTCTAATAACAGAACAACATGATAAGAGAGATAACAATAACCAACACACAAGAGAGTCTTCAATAACAATTTGTACGTAGATAACGATTGTTCTGAACTTAATCCATCCAAAAACAAAGCAATTTAATTAAAAATACAATACAATCACCCACCTGAATATGTGATTCAGTAGGAACAATGAATCGTAAGCTAGCAACTCATGAACCAAAAGCTGATAAAACGACAATTATTATTGTTGTATAATATTTCCTATCCTCAGGTCGAGCTCACAACAACGAAAAAATGGTCAATCCCGACCCTGTAATCAAGGGAGAGCAATACCAAATTAGAAGTAAAATAATGTAAGCAAAGGATCAAATCATAAATTACGTAAAGTGCACCCATAATACACAAACACACACAGAGAAATATATAGATATTGTTCAGCCAACGCTACTGAGTAACCTAAAAAAACCTAGTTTGATACCTCAATATTCTAGGAATGTCCTAACTAGATACTAATTCAGAAAAGATTGATTTTACTTACTAAAATACTTAATTAAATATAAATTCAAACTTGGTAACCACGAATAATTAACAATCAAGGATAAACAACATCCTAGGGTATCGATTTCAGAATATTTACTCCAATGATGATTAGAATTAACTTATTGATTTTAACCGATCTAGTGTTTATTAAGCGGCGCAATATTAACCTAATTCTCCTCTCGAAGTAATTAAATCGTTGATTAACTAAGACAATTACTCTCTCGAGTCAATTAATCCTAGAAACTCCAAAAAGCTCATAAACCTATGCCTACACAGTCATAGACAACTGTGCTCTATATCGTACATCTAATAACAAACCCCTTCTCTCGAAGCGGATTTGTTAAACGAGATTACTAAACCTAGATGGCCAGTCCAAATTCAGTGATTAAAACAGATATAAAGATAAACACATAAAAGAACGGAATTCAATAAGTCAAAACGTAAATCAAAACATTGTCATAAAATAATTCCTACTTTCTAACCCTAGGACACGAATAGCTTAGCTACTCATGCCTAGGCTCAATCCAATACAATATTCAAGACAAAACATTATAAAGAATTAAAACTAGGAAAAATTGCTAAACCCGAGTAAATTGTCCCGTTGATTGAATCTTCGTTGTCGTCCAAGTCGTCGCATGCCTCAAACTCGGATATTATGTTTGTTGTTTTTTCTTAAGAGCAAACTTGGATCCTTTTTATAGTACGGATTCTAACCTAGTGTTCCGCAAGTGTACGGATGTAGGTGTAGTAACGATTATCAAGGTCGATCCCACAAGGAATAGTTTTAGGTAGTTCGATACCTCAATACTCTAGGAATGTCCTAACTAAAGACTAAGTTGTAAAAGGTTGATTTAAACAAAAAACTAAGGAATTTAACAAATAACTATGTAACTTATGACTTGGCAAACAAAAAGAACTAACAATCAATGAGAAAGGGTATCCTAGGGCCTCGATTTCAGGATATTACTTCAATGCTGAATATGATTAACCCATAGATTTACCAATTCTAGTGTTTATTAGGCGGCACGACAATAATCTAACCCTTCTCTCGAAGTGATTAAACCGTTGATTAATTAAGCTAATTACCCTCTCGAGTCAATTAAACCTAATAACTCCCAAACGATCCTAAGCCACGGCCTACACAGTCATAGACAACTGCGCTCTATGTCATAAGTCTGATAACAATTCCCTCCTATCGAAGCGGAATTGCTAAACTAAATTACTAAATCTAAGTGATCAAGCTAAATCTAGTTATAAGCACAAACATAGAGATAAACATATAAAGAAAGGAATTAATAGATTAAATCATAATCAAAATATTGTCATAATAATCCCTACTCTCTAATCCTAGGACACGAATAGCTTAGCTACTCATGCCTAGCAATAATTCAATACAAAATTCTACGAAAAACATTGTAAAAGATTAAACTAGGAAATAACGACTAAACCCGGATGAATCCGTCTCGATGATCTTCGTCTTCTTTGTCCTCCAAGACTTCTTCTAGGTAGAATGATGATGTAATTGATGTTCTTGATGTTTTCTATCTGATTCCCCTGATTTCTAAAGCTTGGGGTCCTTTTTATAGAGTTGGGGACGAATCCTTGGGAAGATAGGATCAAAATCCTATTAAAACTAGGAAATTCTCGTAGGAAAGCCTTTCTGACACACCGTGTTGGCCTTGTGACGCGGCCACGTCGGTTTCGCTCAGGCAGATTTTCAAGTCTGACTTCCAAGCCATTTTTGAGGGTCTTACGGTCATTTTTGGGATTTATCTATTTCAGGCAAAGTTGTAACCCATTGAATCAGCTTTCTAACGCCACCAATTGAACCTCAATCGAAGTTGTAGATCTCAAGATATGGCCAAAATACTAGAGGTGTGTCAAACTGGCAGAAAACTTCAGTTTTGGCTCACTTCTGACGCGGCCGTGTTGGTTATTGACGCGGCCGTGTTGGTTGGCAGTGCATACATGTTCTAGGCCACTTTTGACATGGCTGTGTCCATATTTGATGCGGCCGTGTTGGCCCTTTGACTCCTTTAACTCCCTTTTTATCCATTTTAACCCTATTTGACTTGTTTCCTCTTCGAACTTCATCCAAATGGAATAAAAATACCTAATTAACTTCAAAACAAGTCGAAGCACGTTAAAATGACCCAAATATTATTAATATAAATAAATGCTGGTCAGATATGCACGTAAATGATATAAAATATGATCCTAAATCGACCTAAGTACATGCATAATTAACGTGTATCAGCCACCTAATGAAATAAGCACGAAATTCTTGGTGATCTAACTATGTTTGCATTGTATATGCATGGGCACATTATATGGCACCCATCTTTAGTGCACGATTCTGCTTATGGAGTACGAATCCCTCTGTGATAACATCTCTTGCGCTATCAAATTGTGTGAATCATCTTATGGTGACGTAATCCTTCTCGGCTAACATATTATGATTGATGGAGGTTGAATGCTACGTAACTCTGCGCCCGGATGGTGTTGAAACTAGTTTTGATTACTAGAGGAGTCTCCCACCCAAGCCAATGTTGGCAACATACCCCCGCCCCATTGTCAGACTTCTAAGGCCACCAGTCATGCATGGAGGCCGAGGTATTGGTGGTGGCAGAGATTCAAGGTCAAGGAATACGAGCCCAGCGAGCAGGTCGGCTAGCAGGCTGCCAAGCAGTAGGCGGCGGTAACTTCCGATAGAACCAGCAGAGCTACGTAAGAGCACACGCATGCGAACTTTGTACCGTTCAGCCAGAAGGGAGCATGAGAGGCCAACAAATGAGTCAGAAAGCGAGAACCTAGTGGAAGAGAGTGAAGATTCAGTTGACAGTGCAACAAAAACCAGCATGGATTAAGAGAGTTCAGATTCCAATTCTGATTCAAAGGTTCCGGTTGAAGAACCCGATAAAAAGCATGGGAAATCACCTATGACCCATTGTAGTCCCGAAAGGTATGAACCAACATCGTCGGGGGCAAGTGGACCAAGTGCACCAAGACATAGGGAGGATATGAGGGAGGAAGTGATAGGTGGTAAGGGAAGTGTTGTCGGAGATGCTTAGGACCGAGGTCTACCGGGTTATGTGCGAGGCACTTTCGACAAGTGTGCGAGCAGAATTACAGGAATACTTTGTTAAGAACCATGACGATATCTTTGAAAAAATGGTATGACATATTGCTTTCGTTTGTTGTGCACCCAAACTGTCACTGTACACATCTCACACTTCATTTCTGTACACTAGAAATAATGTTTAAATGTGGTGCTTATTTTTCACGAACAGTTAAGCGGCAACAATGCTTAGCGGGGAAGTGTGCCCGTTGCAGGGGAACCGCCCGGTGATGGTGATCCTGATTTGAGGGGCAAGGCAGTCACCCCACCTAGATCCCCGAGTAGAAGCTCTCTAACCATTACACATGTCGCCGCTCCGGAGAAGAAAGCACAATCACCTATCGATGTTGAGGGCGTTCCTCCCGTGCATAATCCAACCAAGACTCTAGAACAAGAAGCGGCGCCAGATAAAGTCAGTCCGAGAGCGAGAATGGAAAGAGTCCCTTTTTGGAAAAGGATGTTGTTGAGGATCCGGAGAGTTCGCTAACCCCACCATCTCCACGTACTGAGTTCGTACGTGCAGTCAGCGAGGACCATGCTGACTTTGGGGAGATTTGCGACGAGTATGATATCACAGATTCCATATATATGGCGGCTGAGCCGGATTGAACTAACCAAGGTATACGGCACGTAAGGGCATGAACTGAGTCACGCTTTGTGATGAGCCCTTATCGAAAGGATGAGCCGAGTCGAAATTTGAAAGCGTCAGCAGTAGCTTATAAAGCCTTTTTGAACTCAGACGACACGTAAGTTACTTTTGTGACAACCGCTAATTATGTGTTAGTTTAGTTAGTTTTGTTCATTTGGACTTTTGTGTGATGTTGACGTTATAGTTTGTTTTCCCCCTTGTTTGTAATATATGCCACTTGACAGACGGAACGTTGGGCTTAGATGGGTGGAAGATTCTAAGTTTTTCAAGATCTACAATAACCCAAGGTGGCGGTTTGAAGCATCCATAAGTGATCTTGTTCTCTTGGCTAGTATAGCAACATGATCATATACGATAATAAGCGTTATTGGGTACATCTGTTTTGCAGCGGATCAACGCATACTTGGGAATCTTGATGTCCGACACTGATGTTTTCGGAGTTGATGCGGACGAGGCGATCTGTGGAACTACGTGATTGTTGATACAAATTCTTGCGTAAGTTAAATCTCCTATAATCCCAGCAATGTATACATAGGTCTCGAATATTTGATGCCAACTACATAAAATCGGTGCCAAACACGCTCATATGTTGTTCATCGTTGGGCCACAACAAATTGTGCAGGAGTTATGGCTCGAAAGGTACCCAAGGACCGAAGATGGTGATCTACCATATGAATCCCATAAAGTCTTCGATCACACAATCGACACGCCTTTTTCTAAGGCTGAACTCCACGGGCTAATACCATGCGTTGAGGGTAAGTAGCTGTATTGGAAAGAAATTATCCCGTGGGCCTGCGTGAACAGGGTATGTTGTGCACATACATGTTATTTGTATTCCTTTATGTTTGCCTAAATTATCCCGGACATTACGCGACAAAATTGGGTTATCTCATGTTAGGTGATCGCCCCATGGCAATTTGAGGATCATTGGGTGTGCATTAAGATTTGTATGGATAAGGGAAAGGTGATCCTGTATGACTCGATGCGCTGGAGGTGGCCGAAGAGATATCTGATAGGAGGATGTTATAGATTTAGCCTTTGCTACGTATACTGTCGTCCCTGCTGAAAGCCGGGAAATTCTACAGGGACAGATAAGACGTGCAGTACAAGGCACGCTAGTGGCGAGTGAAGTCTACCCCCGAGAAATTGTCCTTTAACCAACAAGACTCGATTCAATTTGGTCTCTATATGCTAAAGATGGTTGAGACACTCCTCGGGCAGGTATTTTTTAAGGCTAATGCAGAAGCAAAGATGAAGGGAACTTACCGGAAGCACATTAGAGAAACCGTGTGGCAATTCATCACCCCTGCAGATACGCTTGCTGAAGTCGAAGAAGAATAGACTTATGGTCCCTATTCCTTTGGTAATGCTTAGTTTTTTTATAATTGACACCGTTGATGTTGGATAATTATGGTTGACATTGTTTTTCGAAAAGTTTGTTGGTTTTTGTGAAGTGGGATAATATTTAGGGATGTTAGTGTAGGTCTTTTTTAGTGCCATTTTCTGGTGGTAGGGTAGTCAAACAGTCTGCACTTTTAGTTAGGTTCATTTTGGCTTAATTATTGGAACGTCTATAGTACACTTTTGAAGTTGTAATTTGTCGGAGTATTACGTGATAGTTATTCCGTTGTAGTTTGAAGTTTTTTATTTGCATGTTACACAAAAGTGGATTTGCTCGAGAGTGCACTTGTTCATTAGCAATTTGTTGTTTGTACTCAAAAGTATTTGCACGAAATTAGTGCACGATATAAACTAAATGACAAATTAGTTGTGAATGTGCATTTCATGCGTATACAAATTGGTGCACGAAACTAGTGCACAATGTACAACTTTTGATAGATTTTGAACCCTGACGCATAAATTTGCGTCCCATAAACTCAAGTTTTTACTAGTTTCACATATCGATAAGTGGTTGATCTTAATATCTTTTAGATAAATAAGGGAATGTCATCGCCAACCCGGGTGTTCTCCATATAAGGGCCCGCTCCCCAAGCACTGAGTTCTAACTTTAGGGGATGATAGGGATCCACCTTGGGGAGATGAGGGGGTATCAGCGGGGCGGTCTTGGTTCAAAGATTAGTTGAATAGAATCCCACATTGGCTCACCATTATCCTTATATGTGAGTGCAACGTTGTTATTCTAAGCAGAAAGATAAAGTAGGATGAGTACGACATATTAAATAAGACGTGTGTATGGTGTACCCTGTGTGCAAATGTACTTTACATAAAACTAATATAAAAAATGTTAAGAAATCTACCCCGAAGTTACCCCTCCAAATATCCTCCAAGATTCTTACATCGTTGGTCCATGCATTGTACGTGACCCCGTTCGTTGTTGCAATTCTCTTGAACAATGAGTAACGTCTGTGCAGCTTTACCAACCTACTAGCAAGGAAGTCACCGTGAAAATCCGATCATGTAGGTTTTTTATCATCAGACTGGCTCCGACAAGTGTTGCTTTAAGATTGCCACTGAAAGAGAAGTTACCCTTTAGAGTCTCGTCGGCCAAAACACCAGTGAAGGATTGATCTACATCCCTAATCCAGTTGTTATTATAGAGTATCGCATCCTAGACGTCGTAAACTTAGTTTGAGCTGCAACCGTTTGATCGGGACATGGTGAATTCACGCAGTTGTTCTTTTTATGAAGGTGTTATGTTGGATACACGGCCTGGAAATTCTCAATGGAAGGAATGTATATAAGTAGCATACATCTGGACAGAAAGCACGAGAATATAGGTGGTATGTTATAGAATATGGTGTCGCGCCATGCTGGAAAAGCTTATGTGACAGCTGTATGGCACGAGTTTCAGATATTCGTGACGTCATGTCACATCTTTGTACAGTAGACGTTGAAAATGGACAAAATATATTGTTCGTGCACAATACGGTAAAAAGAATTGTTCCTCTCCAGTATTGCACCACATTCACAAACTATACATTACACATTTACGTAACATCCACCTGCTATCGTTCCACACTGTTTCCTAACTGGTAGAAGAAGGGCACGATAAATCCGTAATATTCCCTATTAGTGAGGCCATTAGACGTTTTTTGTGATGAAGGCGTAGTCTATTGCTAATATGGGCATGAAAAATGCACGAGGGAGCTAAACACAATAAGGTTTATGTCGATGGCATGAGATGTAGAAAACTTTTTAACTGTAGACACTCCTCCACTAAAGTGCTCCATAACTGTTCTAGCGACATTTAAGCGCTCGGAAAAATAAATTATCTGTTTCCCAACAAACATTATTTACCACTGCTGGGTAATTAATTGCGCGGTGGGAAACAAACATCAGAATTACTTTCCCAATCCACAAAGCAATTACAAACCCACCATCAAAACACCTAATTCAATCGATGTGCAATAATCCGCAAACGGGCATTTCTATATACACAGGATCCGCATCAAATATCCCCAACAAAGCCAATAGTCCATTGCATCACAATCATCGCCGTTAAAAACTGATCTGCAATACATTGGTTGGATAGGGATGCGCAGTGCGATTTGAGATTGGGAAGCACAAATAGGTAGGGGAAGTTTGGTACCCCCCAACCTCCTTTGGGGAGATTGATAAATATCAAGTAATTTTTTGGGTGCAAATCGCCTAATATGTATGACATCGGAACTTTCTAATGTCACCAACAATATCCCTAGTAGATAGCAAACTAAACATTCTTAGTGGGTAAGTATAATGCACTACATATCAAGTCCACCAGGGGCCTTTTTTCATTAGAACTCAGATTACTGAAATTGTTGTCACTCAATCCGTATGTTTGCGAAGGTTTTAGGTGACGAGTTCTCATTTAGGCAGTCGCTCGTTATTTGTAATTGACCGTTATATCATAACGTTCCAATAGAAATGCACAGATTTATGCTTTACCACTGGTTTACCTGTACTATATAGCATGATTTATTGATATTTATTTGGCAAACAAAATATGATCGTGTGTTGATGATATGAGCTTCGATGTATAGATGGATGTTCGTCACATTGTAGTTATTTTCGGCAGGCACTAGGAAGGCAGCGTGTACCAGGGTGGTGAGTTGATGATATGAGCTTCGATGTATTCGATTCCATCTAAAGGGTTGACTCGTGAAGAGTTGCTTGATATTGTGCACGACATGGTCCAAGCGAATCTCGCAGAGAACGACTATGTCCTACATAATATGATGACTCAAGACGACGGGCGCCCAACAAAGATTAGGCTACGGAATAAAAATGACCTATCCATTATACTAGATAGTGGCTCCAATCCCAGCGTGTTCGTCACGGTTAGACAAAAGAGTGTTGCGTCGACTGATTCCCAACAATCGATGCTAGAAATCAAGCCAACCGTTCCCCGGATAGAATTTTCATTTCCCTTTGCATTTTACGTAACGCCCCCATCCCTAGAAGCTAGCGTATTACACTTCATAGAAGTGTTGGATTGTAACATCTATTCCTCCTTAAACACAACTTCATGTAATAGACAGTTGAGTGGGTGCGCACCTAGCAGGTTGGGCAGTGGGGCATCGTCCGAGCGAGTGGACGCTGGCAACTTGCCGTACTTTGGGTAGGATGAAGATGTAACCAACACCTCGTACATGGATGATGCTATAGTAAGTTGTATACCGGCCCCAAATGGGTCATGAACAAACTAAGATAGTGACCCAAATAACTGCACTCGTGCCAACGCAGACATTGGGTGTGTGGAGGAGGATGATGACGATGAGGTAGAAGAGGTAAACTTGGTATAGCGTGTGATGGACATGTGCCAGACCGATTACGATAACTGGATTAGAAACCAAACGCCGACATACAGCCCGATACCACACCAAGCACCAATCACTGTATGCAGGTTGTGCCTTATGTTCCATCTTCTTCTAGAGATAACAATAGATGGATTGTTCCAGGGGTAGAATTTCACAAAGACGACAGTTCCGCACGACAGAGAGAGGTTGTCCGGACCTCTGATTCCAAAGTTACGTTGGGTAAGATGTATAACTCTAAAGGGGACCTCATATGTGCAGCCGGACTATACCATATTGTGAAGAAAGTAGAATTCTGAACGAAGAGATCTAGCCAGTCAAGTTATTACATTATGTGTAAGTTCGGCAACTGCAAGTTTCAATTAAATACGAATGGTGTAAACGATTTCTGAGAGCATATGTATGATTTGGATCACACAAGCACAGTTGAGCAGCACGTAGTGGTGCTGTATGTGCCGAAATTGATGGAATGCCACACATACGAATGCAAAAGATATGAAGAGGGACATGAAAGTTGATCACAACTTCAATATCAATTACCAAATAGTTCTTCGTGTCAAGCATCTAGCATACAAAATGGTGTGTGGGGTGTACGAAGAATCGTTCCAAAGGATACCTGGATTCCTCTCAATGCTGGAAACGATAAACCGAGGGACAGTAACAGCTCATACCGAAGATGGTGAGGGACAGTTCGAAAGCTGTTTTTTCGCTCTCAAACCATGTGTCGACGGCTTTCTCCATCATAATCGGCTAGTGGTGGTAATTGATGAGACGTATCTCAAAGATAGGTACCTAGAGATACTGTTTGTTGTGGTTTTCCAAGATGGGAACGAGCAGGTTTGGCCTATCACATTTAGTATTGGGCATGTTGAAAATAATACAGCATGGGCTAGGTTCTTAACCAATCAAAAGGAATGTATTGGGATTCGCGACGGCCTAATAATTGTATCAGACAAGCACAAGAGCACAGAGAGTTGCCTCAAGAAAGTTCTTCCAGGTGTCACGCATGGCCTCTGTTATTACCACCTACGGGCGAGTGTGGCAAGGCACTGCAAAACACCTTTTGAGGCCTTGTATGGGAAGCAACCGGATTATAGTATACGTCAACCTTTTGGGTATCTTGCATATGCTCTAAATAATAATCCAAATAAACATAAATTTGCAAATAGGTCACATAAGTGTGTTTTACTGGGATATATTATTGAAAATAAATGATATTTTTTATGTGACCTTGATAGTGATACAACTCTTGTATCTAGAGATGTCCAATTCTCTCCAGAAATATTTCCATATTCACAAATGAAATCTAATTTTGAACAAAATAGCTCTTTCCTTTGAAGAGTGCATGCGTTAGATACGTTCCAGATCAGAAGAATGAGCTTATCACATGTTAACGCAGACAAAGCTTGAAAGGTGGGCACGTGTTCATTCTCCGGTTAGAAGATTTAGTTTTATGACCTCGAATGCGGCGGAGACATGGAATCATAGAGTTCTATGGGGCAGACGGCTCCCTATTGCACCACTTTTAGAGTGTATACATAGCATTATTAAAGAATGGTTCAGTGAACGGAGGCAGTACTATAAACCTCATGAGAAAGAACTGACAGAGGTTATATCTCGAAAATTGGCAGTATCTATTAGTAGGGGACGGTAACGTAAACATGAACGTGGTCGAATAAAACATGAACACCTATTTTCACTAATATAAAAACACATGCTACATTGGGCTTTTTTGTAAGTTCAAAACTAAGTGGGATGGTGCACGTGGTAGTGCACACACTTTTAGGTCAATTTAAGTGTCTTTTTACGGACTTTTGTGTGCATTTTCACGTGTGTTTTGTGCGTTTATTTCTCATTGGGCAATTTGACGTGTCTGTTTCATTTTCATGTCAAGACAGGTGAATTAAGGCCGAAAAACAGGTTCGAAAATCTCAAATTGACAAATCGAGCTCAAAGGATGAAGAAAACAAGGAAAAACAGGGGATCATGCCCGAGGTGGTGAGGCCACGCCCGTGGCCCAAGCCACGGCCGAGGCAGTCCAACGCCACGGCCGTGGCCATTCCTCCAGAGAAGGCCACATTTCAGCATCATTTGCCACGACCGAGGCAAACAAACACCACGACCGTGGTGATCCAAACCCCACGACCGCGGTCTTTATCCACCGCGGCCGTGGCCAGTCCTCCAGAAGTAAAGGCAAATTCAGTCCAAGAAAGACCACGGCCGAGGCAGTAGATAGACCACGGCCGAGGCCCCAAATTGGGCCCAAAACCCTTGTTTCACCACGCCCGCGGCCATCTTTATGACACGGCCGCGGCGGGGTTCCCTGTTTTAAAAACCCAAACACGTTTTTGCCTAAATTGGAGCTAGCACTTTCTCTCCTTATATATATATCATCCCATTCGAATTTAACCTAACTTAGAACAACCTAGAACCCATCCCCCACACATAATCAGCCAATTTTCTCCATTGGAAGCAAGGAAATGGAAGGGGGTTGAAGATCGTGATCTTCAACCCCTAACCTTTGGTTCTTTCTATCCTATTTTCATGTTTTCTTTAATTTTCTGTTATTTTATCTTTGTATTAGGTAAAATGGGTGGCTAGCACCCTTAGTTCACTCTTGATTATTGTGGAACCTTGAGTCCAAGACATTTATGTGATTATTACGGTTAATGTTACCGAAAATATTGTGTATTCAAGTGTTTTGTGTTATTTGCTGTTATTGACTCACATTTATGAATTTATTATTGGATTGATCACCCTTTAAGGGATTTGTGAATGTGTTGCCAGAATAGGAGGTCACTATCCGTAATTGTAGGATTTCCGATTCCCGAGTAGCAAACAATAATTATTTATTGGTGATAACACAAAGTTTAACCTCTAAAACCGAGCTTGCGAGTTTTATGTTGAATTTATCTCGTTGTCCTAGTGTTTAATGCATTTGGTGATTGAATCTAAGAGAGCTTGTTCGAGGATTCGGTTAAACTGAATAGGGTTAGTCGAAGAGCTTGTTTTGATTAACTAAGATTAAGGGATAACAAGGCTATTAGAGCTTGTTAATAGCCTTGAGATAAGGGCTAGAATCACAATTGAATAGGGCATTGACAATAGTTACATAAATCGTCCAAGACCTCGGTGAAACATGATCAAGGGTGAATCGTTTTGTTATTTAAAAACCAAAAACCTATAAAAATCTCTTTATTTGTCTTTGTTTATTTAGGTGTAGTTGTTATTTCATTGACCCCCCACTTCTTTATTGTTTTCTAGCTTATATACATTATATTTCTCGATAATAATAGCTTAATACATAAAAGCAAAATTATTCAACCGTTCCTCGTGGGATCGACCCTTGCTTGCCACTCTACTAGTTAGAGTAGTCGGTAAGGTTTAAGTGTATCTTCATACACGATTTAATTTGGTAGTCGGAAACGACGCTACCAAATTTTAGCGCCGTTGCCGGGGAGTGGTTTAGAACGATTTTGTTTTATGTGTTAAGTGTTTGTTTTTAGTTACATAGCTAGTTGTTTGTTTTGTTTATTTAAAGAGCATCCGTCGAGCCAACGACGTTAAACAAAGGCGCTTGTCGGGAGGCAACCCGACGTTTATTGCTTTTCGTATTTTAAATTCATAGTTTAGTTGCTTTACTAATATTTTAGTGTTTTAAATTATTTTGTTTAAATGTGTGTAGGTGCCCAATAATCCATTCAAAGAGATAGTGTGAAATGGGGGTGAAGGAGCCCAAAATGGAGGAATTACCCAGGAAAAATCACCACGGCCGTGGCACACAATCCACCTCGGCCGCGGCCTCCAACAAAGAAAAATTCAAGCCATTCTGGACAAATGGCCACGGCCGAGTCAAATTGAGGCCACGCCCGCGGCTAAATCACCCTCGGCCGTGGTAAGTCTAGACCGCGCCCGAGGTCATTCACTCAAAAAAATCCGGAATCACACTAGAAGAATTGCCACGGCCGCGTCAATCCATTGCCACGCCCGCGGTTAAACTTCTCATCCGCCACGGCCGCGGCATTTGTTATGCCTCGGCCGCGGCATACTCCCAGGTATAAAAAGACAGACGCGGGCGAGGTAGGGCATTTCACCCTCCTCCTCGCGAAAATTGGCGAAAACACACTCACACACACACAAAATCCGCCATTGTTACTCAATTTCTTCCCCTCAAATTCACACCACACCTCACCCACATCATCATAAACATTTCTATCCGAAAAAATTCGGATTTGGAGCAAAGTCGGAGTCGGGTCGAAAAGGGCGCGAAAAATCAAACTTCAAATTTTTCGATTAAAATCGACCGGTAAGTATGGCTATCCTTTCCCCTCAATCTTTATTTGTTATTATGAACTTTGTTGTTAAGATTTGGGACAAATTTGTTGTTGGATTAGTTGATGTATTGATATTGGTTGTGCACACGTATTTTGTGAATTTTTGCCAATGTTGAATGTTTTTAAGTAATCTAACACTAAATTTGTAGTGATAGCCTTTGTTTTTGCATGATTTGTTGATGATGGATGAGGATTAGTTTGGGATTCATTGAAAATTGAGGATTGAAGTTGATTTTTGCTATATCACCAACCACTTGACATGCATTCCCTTTTGTTACCCTTTTTGCTATTTGATTCTATTATTATGTTCGATTGTTAGGTTGATTAGTGAATTTGTGTGAAGAGTAGACACTTTTAGACTCTTGATAATAATGAAACAAAATCAACCTATTTTTGTTGAGCATTAATAGAATTTTCTTGCAATAGGATAATAATTAGACATGTTTGCCATTTATGCACATTTAATCAAGTCAACTAAGTCATCTAGATTGCGAATTCACTTGTGATTTTCTGTGATTGGTTGAACATGAGTGATTGAAACATGGGTGATTGGCATTCTATTTGATTAGAGTTAATGTTTCAATTGGTTATAAGTGTTAAAACTCGGAATTTAAGTGTGTGTTTGTCTTGTAGGACAAATGGGACCATCAAAAAAGACATCAAAGAAAAGTGTTGGCACAAGTAAAGGCACACCAAGTATAGGAAAGGGGAAGGGCAAGTTGGTGATCCGGGAGCCCCTCCCAGAGGAACCGGAGATCGAAACCCCGGAGGTCCCAACGTCCACAGGGCCAGACAGTCGGCTTTTCGACATCATTTTGGACGACCCGGTTCACCAACAAAGATTTGCCCGATTAATGAAGCGTCAGATTGTTGCCACCCGTTATTTCAAAACCTAGTGTTTGACTGATATGGGAGTCAAGGATAATATCGATGAGTTTTTGAGAGCATCGGGCCTCATTGGATTGTTCACTCCAAGGCCCACCTACCAACGATTCGTCCTTGAATTCTTCAGCACACTGACTGTCCGATCCAACTCTGAAAAATGTGGAAACAGAATCCACAGCATTTCATTCCACCTGCTGAACAAAAAGATGACACTCACAGCAGCGGAGTTGAGGAAGATTTACGGTTTCAAAGAAAATCCCTCCACCACAGACTTGGAAAGCATCGATAAGTTCAATGTCGGGCGGTTCTGGGGGCAAATAACTGTTGCTCCCGGCTTGGTTGAACCGCAAGCCTTCGATTCTAAGAGCTCCAAAACTAGCTGGATCAGAAATCCAGTCGTAAAGGTTTTACAAAGGCTCCTGTCATTGACACTTTTTGGGAGGAAGGAGACGGGGGCAGCAAGGATGGCCGAGCTCAGTATCCTATGGTCCATTCTCAAACGGACCGATAGGAGATATGAAGAGGTGCTGATTGAGTCTTTTGAGAGGACAGTGAAGGAACTAACGGCGACCAGAAAGAAAGAGCCTAAGCAATATGACTCAATATTCAGCGGAGCTCTTATCACACCAATTCTAGAGCATTGTGGAGTTCCGTTGATTGACTTCAAGGCTGTTTCAGATTCGTTCCTTCTGGGTTGGGAAGATTTAGCCAACATGAGGATTGCTGCTTTGGGACTAGAAGATGGAGTCTCCGTTCCCTACGTGATCCAAAATGTAGGGCCAATGCTACGCCTTCCTAACCCAGACCTCACCCGCATCCGAGACCTCAAATCCACAGCCAACTTGGCCTTGAGCTCAGCTGCACACCGGGCATCCTCGAGGGAACCCAGTAACCTCGAGTTCCGGAAATATCAGAGAGGCCAAGTATCGGAACCTGCTGCAGAAGGGATAGACCTCACAGGCGAGGGTGTGAGCAGCCGTCATTCACGAAAGAGACCCGTATCCGCTGTTCAGTCCCAGACCGAGTTTCAACAACAAGTGGATGAAAGATTAAGCACGATGGAGGGGGACATCCGAGAGATGAAGTCGGACATTAGGGAGATCAAAGGAAACCAGAGCAAGATCCTCGAGGCACTCAACAGCCTTCGAGCATGTTTTGGTGGCCAAAGCTCTCGATCTTCACGACCGTCCAAATCTTTGTGAGTAGGAGTACCAAGAATATCCTTCTTCTTTTTCAAAAACTTAGTTTTCAACTAAGTTTGGGGGAGAAAAGTAAGAAGTAGGATGTTCTTGGCCACCCCGGTGTTACAATCTCTCATATTTCATTTCCATATCTTACTGCTTGTTGACTATTTAGGCCTGTGTGCCCCTTCTGTTTTGCCTATACTTGGAATTCACGGCGTGTGGGCCGTTTGATTGTTATTTTTGCCTTTGTAAACTTGCTTGCACTATTTCATTGAATGATGTATCGGATTTTCTTGTAGGATGTTTTGTCTTGATTGGCCTGTGTGCCATTTTCTACTATCATCTTTGTTTGGTTAAGATAAATTGAGTTTTGTTATTTATAGGATGAAGTTTTGGGCACTTACATGCATAGTCGTAATAAGTTGGTACTTTTTTTTTAGTCGATTGGGATGGGTGTTTTGAATAAATGGTTGAGTTAGTTAAGCACCAATCCGTACCCTTTCTTTCCACAAACTTTGATTTTCAATCAAGTTTGGGGAGGGGTGGTAGGTGTACGGATTTTGGCCGCTTGGAAAAGTTGATTGGACCAAATTTGAATGAAAATGTGGCAAACGGTTAATGATGATAAAATTTTCCATAAAAAAATTGAAAACTTGGCTAATGATAGAGCATGATAGGCTATGAGACGAAATTGAGCTTACATTCAAAACTTTTAATCAAATTGCAACCGAGTGAGTTTTTGAGCTTTAGAAGATACTCCCACCTTTGGAGTAACGTAAACTTTCTTTCGGTGTGAAATTCATTGAGTGCATTTAGTTGTCTCTAGAACTTGCCTTGATTCTCTATTTTGCATGAGTCGGTACATTTTGTGACATTGAAAATGATCTTAGGCAATCCTTGATTTGAGCCTACTTTCAAGCTTGAAAACACATCCTTTTTACCTAATTTGATATTGTCTCTAGTTGAGCCCCTTGAGCTTTTAGCCTTTTGTTTGACAGCCCAATTCTACAAGCCGAAACCCTTTCGATTAGCCTTTGAACCTAATTGGACTATTTGAGTATGAGGGAGGTGGTTGGAAGGTAGTCGGATAATTTGGGATTGAAAAGGGTGAACTATTGGGAGTATTGAAAGGTGAAAGGAATTGAAACAATAGGAAAAGAATCGAGAATACTAGTCCTCTCCAATTTTTGTTTGTGTTAAAAAAAAAAAAAAAAAAAAAAAAAAGTCGAAAATCAAAAAAAAAAGAAGTCGAAAAATCAGAAAAACAAAAGAAAAAGTTAGTTGTATATACTCATTGTTGCTTTTGATTTGGAGAGGCTAGTAATATAAATGCCTTTTAATAGATGTTCTCAAAGTTGTAAGAATTCAAAAGAAAATACACTTCAAAGGAGAATTGAGAAAGCATTTAGGTTGTGGACTTTGTGGTAAGGAGAAGAAATCAATTTTTGGGATTGGTTTACTAAGGAAGTAAAGAGTGAGGTTGAGTGACCATTGTTTGAGGGGTAGATGGGTAGTGCACGACTCATTTAGTCCGTTTTATAGTCACTTATACCCAAAATTATCCCACCTTACCCCAAGCCAACATTACAACCCGTTAAAGACCTTTTTGATTCTTTGTCACACATGTCGGGTACACATCGAAGTTTAGATGATTGGCAAGCCTATGGTAGATACTATTTGCATTTCAATGTGAGCGTATATACTACCTATTCAATACACTTGAGAGTCGAGGGATACACTCATCCGGTAAGGATTTCAAGTTGAGAGTGTCAAGTCTTGAAAGTAGTTGATATGCTCTATCTCTTATGCTCAATGTTATCATGATTGCCTAACTTTTGAAAATTTCTTCTGAAATTGATTTTGCCACTTAAATCTGCCCAAAAAAGTGTCCTTTCTTCTTTTTCTTTATTTGTTCGGGACGAACAAAGGTTTAAGTTTGGGGAGATTTGGTGCACGTGGTAGTGCACACACTTTTAGGTCAATTTAAGTGTCTTTTTACGGACTTTTGTGTGCATTTTCACGTGTGTTTTGTGCGTTTATTTCTCATTGGGCAATTTGACGTGTCTGTTTCATTTTCATGTCAAGACAGGTGAATTAAGGCCGAAAAACAGGTTCGAAAATCTCAAATTGACAAATCGAGCTTAAAGGATGAAGAAAACAAGGAAAAACAGGGGATCATGCCCGAGGTGGTGAGGCCACGCCCGTGGCCCAAGCCACGGCCGAGGCAGTCCAACGCCACGGCCGTGGCCATTCCTCCAGAGAAGGCCACATTTCAGCATCATTTGCCACGACCGAGGCAAACAAACACCACGACCGTGGTGATCCAAACCCCACGACCGCGGTCTGTATCCACCGCGGCCGTGGCCAGTCCTCCAGAAGTAAAGGCAAATTCAGTCCAAGAAAGACCACGGCCGAGGCAGTAGATAGACCACGGCCGCGGCCCCAAATTGGGCCCAAAACCTTTGTTTCATCACGCCCGCGGCCATCTTTATGACACGGCCGCGGCGGGGTTCCCTGTTTTAAAAACCCAAACACGTTTTTGCCTAAATTGGAGCTAGCACTTTCTCTCCTTATATATATATCATCCCATTCGAATTTAACCTAACTTAGAACAACCTAGAACCCATCCCCCACACATAATCAGCCAATTTTCTCCATTGGAAGCAAGGAAATGGAAGGGGGTTGAAGATCGTGATCTTCAACCCCTAACCTTTGGTTCTTTCTATCCTATTTTCATGTTTTCTTTAATTTTCTGTTATTTTATCTTTGTATTAGGTAAAATGGGTGGCTAGCACCCTTAGTTCACTCTTGATTATTGTGGAACCTTGAGTCCAAGACATTTATGTGATTATTACGGTTAATGTTACCGAAAATATTGTGTATTCAAGTGTTTTGTGTTATTTGCTGTTATTGACTCACATTTATGAATTTATTATTGGATTGATCACCCTTTAAGGGATTTGTGAATGTGTTGCTAGAATAGGAGGTCACTATCCGTAATTGTAGGATTTCCGATTCCCGAGTAGCAAACAATAATTATTTATTGGTGATAACACAAAGTTTAACCTCTAAAACCGAGCTTGCGAGTTTTATGTTGAATTTATCTCGTTGTCCTAGTGTTTAATGCATTTGGTGATTGAATCTAAGAGAGCTTGTTCGAGGATTCGGTTAAACTGAATAGGGTTAGTCGAAGAGCTTGTTTTGATTAACTAAGATTAAGGGATAACAAGGCTATTAGAGCTTGTTAATAGCCTTGAGATAAGGGCTAGAATCACAATTGAATAGGGCATTGACAATAGTTACATAAATCGTCCAAGACCTCGGTGAAACATGATCAAGGGTGAATCGTTTTGTTATTTAAAACCAAAAACCTATAAAAATCTCTTTATTTGTCTTTGTTTATTTAGGTGTAGTTGTTATTTCATTGACCCCCCACTTCTTTATTGTTTTCTAGCTTATATACATTATATTTCTCGATAATAATAGCTTAATACATAAAAGCAAAATTATTCAACCGTTCCTCGTGGGATCGACCCTTGCTTGCCACTCTACTAGTTAGAGTAGTCGGTAAGGTTTAAGTGTATCTTCATACACGATTTAATTTGGTAGTCGGAAACGACGCTACCATGGGATGAGCTGTATTATAGGGCGCCGAACAAGAGCTAAGGGGTACATATAGGAAAATAAATCACTCCATCCCATATAAAACACGCCCAACTACCCCAGGAGTGTACTCGTGCAAATATGTCGCCCTAGCCATCTGATCGCTGGAGACCACATCGCAAGTACTTCTACACATTCGGATGGACAAGCCAAATGAACTGAGCATTTGTCGACTCATTGGCCACCATTTGTGGTAGGAAATGGTGCATCCTCAAGGGCTGCGAAGCAGAAGCTTTAGAGTACAGCCGGTATGACGTGATGGCAAAAATTGGGCAATGTTGGCCCTCAACCAAGATATAAAAGGAGGCAAATAGGCTCAAGTGGAGGTATGATGCTTTCAAATGGCTAAAATGTTTCCCTGGGGTTCATTACTATCCAAGATCAAACAAACTAATTGCAACGGAAGGGCTATGGGAGCGAATATGCGAGGTACAATTAGCTATTAACGCGGACACCGTCTCACTCATAAATCCCTAAAGATTTTCAATAATACTAGCAAATATGTGTTGTACAGATTGATTTGTTTGCAGCCGCCTACTAACATGAAGTCAAGCGCGAATGCAAGAAGCTTGAGGAATTTTTTGGCCGCCTTACCCCTCCAACTCCCCAGAAATCTCTGACGCTGATGATTATTATTTAAAACCTGAAATGGATCACGACATGGAAGCTGACTAGCCTATCTAAACTCAGCTATCAAATATAGAAAATCTCACCAGAGAACTTCGATGTTGCCATAAACGAAGCAGGATGAAACTAGAAATCACGCTCTCTTTCCTAAATGCTTATTTCTTCTTGCAATGAGCCCTCCCCCCCCCCCCCCCCCCACCCCTTTTTGTTTGGGTGTACTTTCTTATTATAATAGTGCATGGCGTATGTATGAGTTTAGCAAGAGGGTGTGTAAGGCATTTTATTTTGTTCTACCTAGTCGAGAGTAATATTATCGTTGTTTATATCCTTCTAAATAACATTTTATTTTTATTTCTTTTTATGGTCTTCGCTGGAAGAATTTCAGTAAGGTGGGAAATAACAAAAGTATTGTGTACGCACAAATCCAACCTAACCCCATATTCAACTTAGGGTACTAGTAAATGTACCCAAAAAGAAATAAGAAAAAAATTTCAAACTAACAACACAACTTGAGAAACGCTTATGGTGGTGTATCTTGGGACAATGCTAGGACTGAGCAAAATCGAACCGAAATCGAAAAATCGATCCAAACTGAGTGATTCGGTTCGGTTTTGTATATACAATCGGTCCGTTTTGGTTCAAAATATTAGAACCGAATTGTAATTCGGTTTGGTTTGGTTTTTAACAAAAAAGAATACGGTTGACTGAACAGAAGCAAAATACTCATATTTAATTATATATTTTCAATAATTTCTTTATCATGTATTATTTTTCTTGATTGAATTGATGTATATAAGTAATTTTCACATTGTTCCATGCATGAAAAATAAAACTTAAGCCTATATTTTGATCTCTTCTTTAATTTGCCTATTTAAGAGAAAAATTATCATGGAAATCGAGATTTTTCACTATAAAAAGTTGAAAAATAAAGATGTTAAAAATTTAAAACCTAAACCGACAACCGAACCGAACCAAACCGAAAAATTTCGGTTATGTTCGGTTCGGTTGAGAATATGTGTTCAATTTGGTTCGATTTTAAAAGAAATAGAAAATTTTAATTTTGGTTATTATCGTTCGGTTTGGTTTTCAACCGAACCGACTGAATGCTCACCCCTAGAAAATGCAAATGGGTGGAGAGGTAGTCATGTGGAGTAAATATAGGGTATCAGAAAGGGCTAAAAAACTGGTCAAATGTTTTATACCGAGGTCTGGATATATTTCATGCTAGCTAGTTTAGAGTCGCTTAGGCACACTTGCAGTGGTAGGTCTTATCCGCAACACCTGGCTGGTAGAAAAAGGAACTTACAGTAATGTGAAAAGATTCCCGTTACATTATTGGGGGAGAGGCAAAAACCGTCCCAAGTAACATCACACAAACACTTTCGGAAGAAAAAACTTGGTGGTTATGACGACATTGAACTGGAGGCCGTAGGAAGAGTTTTTTTATACTCAGGAGTGGATGGAGTGCATGGATAGTATGTTGATTGTAACAATCGAGGAAATGTGCTACAAGAGGAATCGCACCCTCTATAATTGCTGGGGGGAGGCAATTAAAAAAGGATGCGATGTTGTGACAAGATTCGCAGACCGTAGATGGCCATTACACAAAATAATAGAAGAGACAGAAAAACTGAGACAGAGGTATGACGTATTCAAGTTTAAAAACCATGACAGTGTCGTGTATGACCGCCGTAAGAATGAGGTACATGCAAGTGAAGATGTCAGGAAGACTATACATGAGGTGAGAAAATGCAAGCACCATGATTTTTAAACTAGAAATTATGTTCATGTGATATTAACTTTTTAAACATCATGCCTGCCCCCCCCCCCCCCCCATCCACCAACCTTCACATTAAGACTTAAATCGCGAGATATCATTAACTCCAAAAATGTATGCGTGGACGTAGGTGGATTTGTTTGCTGCTGCGTATAAGCATAGTGGGAATCTCGCATGGCCAAACCTACAATGCATATTCGGAAAGGATGACGGGTAGTCGTCGCTAACGCCGTCTCCCGAAAGATATATGGATTTGGGGGCTGGCGATGCAGCCGAGACGAATGAGCATTATATAGTGTGTAGGTTTTCACGTTAAGCTTGTTCCATTTATTTAGGGCGTATTGTAATAGATTGTTATTGTGTAAGGGGCAATTTCAATGTATCTCACTTTTATGTTATTTCGAACTTGTGTTTTCCGTTCAGCGGTCGCTTGAATGATAAAGAATAACTCTTTAGTACATGGTTACTTTATGCATCGACAAACTAAACTAAACATGTCTCTTCCTAACTTAATTAAAACCCTAAACGGTCACAGTACAACATAATGTTGTGATAGGGTGACAGTACAACTGCGAGTGGGGAGGTAGCGGTGCTAAACATTACAGAAGTAAGAACGAAACACCCTAAAACAAAGAGGGAAGTACACACTACTGACTATGATTGTCTAAGCAGGGGAACTAATCGAAGGACTACAATACACCGATTACGAATACGAATATGTGGAGCCTAAGACGGGGTGCCTCATATGACCGAAGAACCTGGGAAGCTGGAACTGCTAGACATAGCAGAGGTGACATCTGAGTTACTTGCTTCCCCATTGGAATTTAAGATCGGCTTGAAAATATAGTCAAATTTAGCTCTTCGGGGTTCACCACACTCCCCAAATGTGCGACAAGTGGCCCGTGCTTCTCAAGAATTTCCAACCACAGCTCGTGAGTCATCCGAAATCTATTGGCTCGGCGATCATATGATACACCTGGGATATTCAGAATGGCATTCCAGACCCAATGCCTCTCCTCAAACCACTTTATGCGATTGTAAACGCTCACATATGAAAACCAAGGTTTGTAGCTGAAACGTTCCCTCAAGCAACTACGAACAAATGATAGTGCATGAGAATTGTGCCCCCCAAACACAAGGAATCAAGTTCCCCTGCATCCTCTGACCCTGCAGCAATATTACGAGGTAGTCATCGAATATCTTTTGCTCTAGTCGGACATAATATACCACTCCCAATCTTCTGTCGTGAGGGAAGGAGAGTTGGAATCAGGAGAATCGGTCATGTTTTCAGGCAGGAGATTCGAAAGGGGTTCAGAAAGGAACAAATGGGAGATCACTTATTTAGGGTTGTAGTAATATGGTATACGCTCCGTGCGGATGTGAGCATATTATTCTGGGGAGGGGGGTTTAGGTCAATTAAAAAGTTACATTAAGTGTAGTATACTAAAACCTGCTTTGTCACTGTTCGTCATGTGAAAAAATGTTGTTCGTGCCACAATATGAGCGGACATCTCAGGCACACAAAATATTACATGACGTGTTCAGGCTTTCGTATAGCACGAAGCCTGCTTTTTGTCCATTATAAGCCTCAACGCCGATCCTACATGTGAATCTAGTGTGTTCATGCTCTGGTCAGATTTAAAGTGCAAAAGGCACGGCGAAACATATAAAACGTAACAAGACTGGTGACATGAGGGCATGCAGTTTATGCCCGGAATCTAAGAAAGCTGGAGTAATCAATCACATAATCCATAAATTGTTGCATGGGAATGTGCACCTAGATATCACAATTCACTATACTTGTCATGCAGCCGGTGGTAATTAAAGCTCTGAAGAAATCTTAATAATAAACAAGATCCATAATTTAATTGGCACTGCTCACAAAATAAACTCTCGTGCAATTACTCCAAAACGTGAAGTGAAGCTTTAGACCCTCGGCCCAATCCATCCTAGAACTAAGAAATGACTGAATCTAGTGGGAGCAGTCTGCCGCAGGTGTTGTGCCAATGTGGACTCGGCTCGTCGACAGCAACCTCGTGGAAGGACGATAATGTGTCAATTACCAGGTTAGTACAATGTGTCTTTCAACGATTCAAGATTGTTGATTCATTATCTCTTTCGGTTCTACGGACATTATAACTAACTATTGGTTTCACTACCTAAGAACGTGGGCGACTATAAATCTTTTAGGTGGATTGATCCACCTTTGTGTACACGAGGGAGGTGAATCATCTGGGGGCTACTGAGGAGGCTTGATGCAGAAAGGGTGGAAATTGAGAGGCTCAATGCGCAAAAAAGGCAGTTGGAACAGAGAGTGGCGGAGAGCATAGCCCAGTTGTGATCGTTGACCGGTGGTGGCACTAATATAATGACACTATTCGGACAGAGACACTGGAATGTACCGTCATTGAGTTAGAGTCTCAGAATGTTGAGCTCATGAACCGGTTGAAAGCATTGGAGAACAACAGATGCAAACTAGGAGTGAAAATAATGAGCAAATCCCTCACTATCTTGGCTTGTTATTGGATCCTCTAGTTTGGCTGGAGATTCCTTTGGAAGTTTGGGGTAGCCCAGCTGAAGATGTTAACCAGAAAGTATTGTACGCGACTTGATTTCCATAAGGGTGTTGGTGGGTAATATAGGTATATATTCCTTTCTGCCATAACTCTTTGTATGTTTTTTCCTCCAGTCCAAATGAATGCTAGTAGGGTTTGTGAATTTGTGTTATGCAGCCGTAGCTGAATGCCCCTTAAGCTATTTCCGTAATTTTGTGCAAATTCTGGGTTCAACACCATTTTCAAGTAAAGTTGTGCATACTATGTCCGGCACGATGACATACCTCCAGGCGCGCCATGTATTGTGTGGGCAATACTAGTGACCTAAAATTACTATAAGCCATATAAGTAAACCCTAATCAACTTTAATCTTTCTAAATTCACCCACACAGCTGCATCAAAAGAATAACGTGTAAAGTTTGTGCCATTATTAAAATGATCTTGTAAACTTCGTGCCATTATTAAATCGATTTCGCTAAACTACGTGCCATTATTAAATCAATAGTGTAAATTCGTACCATTATTAAATCGATTACGCTTAACTTCGTGTCATAATGAAATCGATTGTGCAAACTTCGTGCCATTCTTAATATGCACTGTGTGTCAAATCTTGGCCATCCTGCTTTATTGAATATATTGTCATTCACTGGTGATTTCATACTGTAGCACTTACTGTATCTACATACGGTTTTATATCGCCTGCTAAATGGAGAGAAGCAAACAGTACAATATCAAAAAATTATTTAGCGTGTAAAATTGAAAATGAAATTCTAAACCGAAATTAATACGAAGTAGAAAATAAAAAATGGGCAGGAGAAATAAAATTGAAACTGAAATTCAAAAGCGAAATTTAATTTGAATTTTCAAATTGCACGAGTTGAATAGATAAATGGGAGAAACTTGCAAAAGCAGATATAGACAGCCAACTTAGACGTTATCCAGACAACAACAGAGTCTTCAGAGATGGGTAGGGTGGGCAGAAAAAGGGGGGTAGGTAGGGGGTTTCTACTGCGCGTGAAAAGGGTGAAGAGCCGCGTCAATTAAACAAGGTTAGCTGCTAAAGTAAAAATTGTGCTAGATTCCATATGTTTTTAGAATCTTGGAAAACTCTATCTAAAGTTAGGGATAGGTGCTACATCCTACCCTTTTTCACTTCATAGATACTACTCCTACTCCATATCCTGCAAATTTTACAAGAGTATTTTAACACATTTACCTCAAATAATTTCTTGTCAAGGCTGTCAGTTACATATTTCTCGGGAGATCTATTCATTCACAAAAGCCTAACTTTTATTAAGAAATTAAGAACTTATTTATTACATCAGTACATCTCCTTTTGGGAGAAGACGACTTGTTTAGCTACCCATGGTAGTTATACTCTCAACACACATACACTCGAATGAAAATTAGAATGGAAGAAAACTGTAAACTAACTATTACAATGCTTATTTTTGTAAGAAAACATAGGGGAATGGTCGACGCCTTTTGTTTCCTTCTACCTTGATTTTATAGAGGTTTGAAACCCTCTATCCTCGAATTATTATATCAAGTTGTCGAACTATCATCCGTGGTTGCAGATTTCTGGATTCTCCATTATTATTGTTGTGGTCCAGTCTTCACATGGTTTTCATGAGTGTGGAACTTTGCATCACATGCAGATTTCAATTATTTCTGCTTTAGATGCCTCTTTATCTTTCCAACTTTTGTCTTTTTTGGTGGAAACAACTCTCGTGACTCAACCCATCGCTGCTTGCCAGGGAACCCTTTATTAATTTTTTTTTCTAGGGTGATCCCCTTGGCATCTTTTGGTTTCTCGATGGTTCTTTCTCATTTCTCTTTCCCTTGTCATTTATGATCGAGAAAGATTGCCTGAATAGTGCCTTTTCCTAGTCCGGGCACCTAGGACAGATCCGACTCGTCCACTGTCCAATATGCGCCATATTGCAATATTTTCTAACAGTCTTTGACCTTGCCGACAACTCGTATTTCCATAACATTTCTCTCTTCTGCTCAAAGATAGACTCTGTGTAAGAAGAGGTTTTCGATGTCATGGTGTTGATCAAGAAGGGTCCGTTCTTCATCGTGTTATAAAAAATCTTAAAACTTCCCTTGACCTTTCTCATTTCCATTAGGCAAGCCAATAGGCCCCAAGCTCTTGTTGTAGTAATACCATCCTCCGTAAAGGTTGATACTAAGGGGATCTTGTGATCTGGGACAAACATATTCTTGTTTTCATATCTGGTATCGAGTCTTTGTAGCTTTATAAAATGAAAAGCTGGGTAAGCCTTGTTCTTGTATGATTCCGGGGCTGCCGATATAAACTTTAGCTCCAGAACATCTCCATGTTCGAGGCGGTCATTGTTTTCCCACGTCTCAAGCACGAACTTGTAAATCCATCCTGGAAGGTTTGAAATTTCTGAGAAACTTGGTGGCACAGTATGAACCAAAGCTAGTGCTCCAAAATCATACCATTCTTTTAATTCTTGTGGATTGGCTCCTGGGAACATCCACATTCTTGGATATTTACCCGATCGATCAATCTGGTGTTTTGTTGGGTTAACACCAGCCCCTGTAAGAATTTTTTCCCATGTCCATTGATAAACCTGAAATGTAGAAACTTTAAGCTCGTTAGTATCTATCTTAGAGGTGCCAGCCATTGGTCTAAGATTGATCTCTCCCTCTTTTACCCCAGAGGTGTTAGCTTGAGACAGCAGGACGAGTATCCTTTGTTTGCTCAACTTTTTCTTCAGCTAGATCTGTATGAGGATCCAACTTAGAACTCGTGCTCACAGTTATTGAATCTTTGGTGACCGGGTTAGAGGCTCGTTCTCGAAACTCAACCTTTTACTTCAATGAAGAAGCTTCCCATCTAATAGGAATAATCAGGTTGTCCCAAAGGCAATTACTTGCAAGTTTGGTAGCCTTCAACGCGTTTCAAACTTTTGACAAGTCCTCCTGTTGTACTCGACCCACGATTGTGGCTTGAATATCTAGGTCATTGATCCTCTTGTCAAGCTCCTCCAAACGGTTCTGGAGATGCCTGTATCCTGTTAGGATAGAGTTGGCTTCACTGGACTCCATCTCTCGTTAAAAATTCTGCAAGAACATTCTCATGAGACTTTATAATGACAACCTCATAATCAAAATATTGACAATAAGCTTGCCATCTAAGTAATCTAGCTTCCTCAGGTTTTGATCGTTATCTTTTTTGTTAAGAAAGCTTTAACACTCGTGTTATTAATTTTAAGAATGAGTTTCTTAGGCAATAGAAATAGAGGCCATTTTCTGAAAGCCTTTCGCACTGCAAAGAATTCTTTCTCATTGATATGCCATCTTGTTGCTTCATTTTCTGCAAAGAGACCGCTACAGTATCTACTAACACTTCTCCATCTAGGGTGGCTTTAGTAGACACTGCCACCCACCAATGATCGATGGGATCTGTGTAGAATACCAATCCATCTTCATCATTCGGTATTGCAAGCTTTGGAAGTTCTTTACAAATTTCCTTAAGCTGTAACACCGATTCTTTGTGTTCATTTTCCCATTTGAAATCAAAATCTTTCTTTAACGATGAGTTGAACACCTTCCTGTATTTTGCTAGATTCTTAATGAACATTCCAGCAAAATTGACTACTCCAAGAAAACTTTGAAGTTGCTTTTTGTCTTTGAGGTCTTCTAGAAATCCTTGTACCTTCTCCATAATATGTTTCTAAAGAATGATTCTGGACTCATCGATCTCAATTCCAAGGAACTTGATTTGTCTGGTGGAAATCACTGCTTCCTTTTCTGATAGCACCAATCCTTCTTTATGAGAAACTTCTAAAAAGAGTTCCAGATGTTTGATTTGCTCCTTCATGTTCTTTGAGGCAATGAGTATGTTATCGACATATACAAACATGGATTTGAAATAATCCTTAAAAAGATTATCCATCTTCCTTTGATATATCTGGGGGTGCACTTGCTAATCTCATTAGCATTACGTTCCAGATATAATGTCCTTGTGGTGTAAAAAATGTCGTATAATTCTTGTTGGCATCTTCCAGCTTAATTTGATAGAACCAGATTTACAACCAAATTTAGAGAAGACCTTCGCATCCTTGATGCGGTTCACTAGGTGTTCTTTGTTTGGAATATAGTATCCATCGAATTATAAAATGTTGTTGATCCCTTTGTAATTGATCACCAATCTTGGTTTTCCTCTCTTCATTTCTCCATGGTTTCATACCATAAATCTTGGGCTTCGGTATGGAGAGATTCCTTCTGATATCAGCTTACGATCCAGATGTTCCTTAAGTATCCTCTTTATATCCTCCCGATCTACTTGATTCATAAAGATGGGTTTGTATCGAACAAACTCATTTTCTTTTTCGGCTTTCACCTTCAAAGTTGCCTTGGGTTCATTCTTGTTCCACCATGCTAGAAGATCTTTGATACACGTCATATATGCAGGAATTTAGGTCGATTTTAGGTGTGTATTTATAGCAGTTGCATGCATATATGGTCGAGAAATGCTTATATTGTATACTTGGACCATTTGATGTGTTTTGTGGAGTTTTGTGGGTTTTAGGCCAAAATATCGAGTATATGGCGAACTGGACACGAAACGGACCAAGAAGAGGTGAAATGGGCTCGGAGTGGGATTTCAGGTCTGACCTCAAACCAATTTTTTAGGGTCTTCCGATTTGTTTTGGGATTTTTCCCTTTCGGTCAAAGTTTTAGATCTTCGAATTAGCTTTCCAAAGCCACCAATAACACCTCAATCAAAGTTGTATAACTCATGTTATGGCCAAAACACTGGAGGTGTGTCAAGCTGACAGAAAATCACCACTTCGGGGCAAGAAGTGACGCGGCCTCGTCACTACCCTTCAAGGCTGTGTAAAAAATGGCCCAGAAACGTGTTAGCACAATACGCCTCGACGAGGCCGTGTCTGGGGGGTTCAAGGCCGCGTCAAAAGCCTTCCGGAACACCAAATCGGGTTTTAGTTGGGTTTTTTGTCCTAATCTCTCAAGGATTTCAACCCATAACTATAAATAGGTCCCCAAACTTGTGATTTAAAGGAGAGACACTCCATATTATCACATACACTAATAAGAAGAGTTAGGAGCTTGGAGGACGGAGAAAACGAAGATCATCGAGACGAATTCATCCGGGTTTAGTCGTTCTTTTCTAGTTTATTATTTTACAATGTTTTCCGTAGAATCTTGTATTGGGTTATTGCTAGGCATGAGTAGCTAAGCTAGTCGTGTCCTAGGGTTAGAGAGTAGGGATTATTATGATAATATTTTGATTATGATTTAATTTATTAATTCCGTTCTTTACGTGTTTATCTCTATGTTTGTGCTTATAACTAAATTTAGCTTGATCACCTAGATTTAGTAATTTAGTTTAGCAATTCCGCTTCGAGAGGAGGGAATCGTTATCAAACTTATGACATAGAACGCAGTTGTCTATGACTGTGTAGGCCGTGACTTAGGATCGTTTGGGAGTTATTAGGTTTAATTAACTCGAGAGGGTAATTAGCTTAATTAATCAATGGTTTAATCACTTCGAGCGAAGGGTTAGGTTATTGTTGTGCCGCCTAATAGACACTAGAATTGGTAAATCTATAGGTTAATTATATTCAACATTGAAGTAATATCCTGAAATCGAAGCCCTAGGATACCTCTTCTCACTGATTATTAATCCTCTTTATTTGTCAAGTGTTTAGCCATAGTTAATTAGGTAATTTAGCCGTTAAGGATTTTAGTTAGTAAAAACAAACCCTTTGCAGCTTAATATCTAGTTAAGATAATCTTAGTTTATCGAGGTATCAAACTATTTAAAACCTATTCTCTGAGGGATCGACCTTGACTGCCGCTACTACACCTACAACCGTACACTTGCGGTAATTAGGGGTTAGAAAATAGTCCTGTCAAGTTTTTGGCGCGGTTGCCGGGGAATAGGATTTAGCGCTTAGTTTTTATCTTGAAAAATAGGAGGAAACTAGACTAGATTTTATTTTTCGGAATTTTAATGTAATTTTCGTTTTTATTTTTGTTTAATTTTTGTGTTGCGCGGTAGTTCTTGTTTTGGTGTTTCTAGGCTTTGCATGCAAACCAGATCGAAAGGGCAAGAAAATCTTCTTCCTTTTGATCCTGAAATTGAAGCAACAGTCCGTTGATACCGAACGAGAAAGAATCCAGTTTTTTAGATGGAAAACCCACAGCAACCACACCCGAATCAAGATGAGGCAATGAACAGAGTACTGACAGCTCTGGCGCGCCTGGATGACAGAGTCACTGTTATTTCTCAGCAGTTACCGCCACAGTAGCCACCGCTGCAACAGCAGCAGCCACAGGTTAACGAGGAACCAAGGGAAGTAGATGAAGATGATACTTTCATCAGTGACTACCTGAAGCCTAATCCAAATCAGCAGGCAGGAGAAGTATAACCCCCACCACTTAATGCCAACAGCTTTGAGCTGAAGCCTACACTAATCAACATAGTGCAGCAAAACCAGTTTGGGGGAGGTGCTTTGGAGGATCCGAATGTGCATCTGATCAAGTTTCGCAAACTGACGGACACAATCAAGATAAATCATGTGCTGCACGAGCAGGTCAAGATGATACTGTTCCCTTTCTCACTGAAGGATAGAGCATTACAGTGGTTTAATTCGCTGGAAGATATTAGAGATTAGGAAGAGTTGAGTACTTCTTTTCTGTTAAAGTACTTTCCACCGAGTAAGATGCTCGACCTGTAGAATCAGATCAATCAATTCAAGCAGTTAGACCAAGAACCATTCGGAGAAGCTTGGGAGCAATTCTGGAATCTTATCCAGAGTTACCCTCAACATTGGTTTACCAAGAAGCAACAAGTGTGCAAGTTCTACAATGGGCTACTTGCTCCGACCAGAAACCAGGTAGATGCAGCTGTAGGTGGTAGTTTGATGGTGAAGTCAGTGAGGATGGCATTCTCAATCTTGGACGTTATGGCCAGAACAAGCTACCAATGGTCGACTGAGAGGAACCTGCCAAGGAAAGTAGCGAATGTAACGGAAGTGGAAGCAGTCAGCACTGAGCCGAATGAAAGGCTGATGTCGCAGTTGAAGGCCTTGATGAGTCAGGTAAATTTGCTAACTAGTCTGGCGTTAGCACAGCAGCCAGGGGGTCAGGAAGAAGTTGAAGACGTAAACTTTGTGAATCAACGAAACTTCAACAACTTCCAGAACAATCAGCCCAGATATAATTAGTACCCCCAGAATCGGAACCATCAGAACTTTTCGTATGGTAACTCGCAGAATACACTTAATCCACCACCCAGATTTACTGTTACGAATGGGATGATTCATGATGGCACGAAGCCCATACAAGTGGAGATTGTGCAATCCCAGTTTGCTAAATGCGATGAGAAACTAGCTCAATTAGAGAAGAAAGTAGATGGAAAGTTTATTGAGCTAAACAAGCACATAAGTGGACAGAGAGCTGACATCAAAAGGCTCGAGAACACATTGGTTCAGACTCAAGCAAGCATTGGTGAATTGTCGTCAAACATGAGCCAATTGATAAAGATTGTAGGAGCTCAACACAAGCAGGGCCAATATCTGAGTGACACATTGGTTAATCTGAGGGAGCACTGTAATGTTGTGAAGTCAGAGGAGCACTTGGTGAAAAAGAAGCAACTAGAGGAGCAAAAAGATGTTGTGAACTCAAGTAAGGTTCAAGAAACCGAAGCAGACGAACCAGCATATGTGCCTCCATGGGCATATGTACCTCCTCCCCTATTTCCTCAAGAACTGAATAGAAGGAAGATAGCATCTAATGGCGACAATGGTACTATGAGCACGAAGGACCATAAAGGGAAGAAATCAATTGAGAAAGTAAAAAACATTGAGAAGAAGGAGGAAGTCAATACCATCATAGATAAGAAAATTTCATCTCCTATTCTTGATGAGTCTTTTGATTTTTGTTTTAAAAATTCATTCTTTGTTAACCTTGAGCCTTTAGAGCGCTCTAGCACTGTTGTTGTGAAACAGGAACCATTACTGGAGAGAGTCCAAGATAGGGGGGTAACAACGAAGGAAGAGCTTCAACCCACCCAAGAGGAAACCAAGAAGAGGAAGGATAGAAAAGAGACAACGAAGAAGAAACTAAGCAGTCCCCAAAAGAGCGCAAACACAAGCATGAAACCAAAAAGAGCAACAAAAGCAAAAGATCCTTTATTACTATCCAATTGGCTCAATTGGTAGTCATGATTTTCACAATGTCATGTGCGATTTGGGGTCTAGCATAAATTTGATGTCTCTTAAGTTGTATAGACAATTAGGATTAAGGAGATTAAATGATCATTTATTACTATCCAATTGGCTTATGGATCTTCATTAACGCCATTGGGAGTAGCGGAGGATGTATTGGTGAGAGTGTTGAATTTTGAATTCCCTAGTGATTTCTTAGTTGTCGACATGAAAGGGAATGATGAATTTCCTTTTTATTTTAGGACGACCTTTCTTGGCGACTAGCCAAGCACTTATAGATGTGCCCAAGGGGGAGTTGATTTTTCGTGTTCAAAACGAAACCATCACCGTCCCAATACATAGGTCGGGTCTAAGGGGTAGGAATAATTGTAGCATTGTTTATACTGCCCAAGCTATTGCAAGAAATCCACATACCTCAAATAGCTCGTTAATTGCTCATAAATTACCAAACTCGGGGTGGCTAGAAAATCGTTGATAGGATAAGGATGTCTAGTTGATGACGTAAAAATAAGCGCTTATCAGGAGGCAACCCGACTTTTTAATTGTTTTAAGTATTTTATTTAGTTTTCAATTAGTGCAACTTTGAGTCTCTTTTTTTTTTTTTTTTTTTTTTGTAGTTTATAGTGTTTAAAACATCAAACCAACAACTCTACAGAGGAAAAGTGAAAGACGGGGAAGAAACGGGTAAAACTCCAGAAAAAAACGAGTATCTAGGCGGTGTCAATTGACGCGGCAACGTTGAAAGGCTTCAAGGCCGCGTAAAAATGGCTAGAAAAATCACAACCCAGTATCGTTTGATGTGGCCGCGTCGTTAGCTTTCAAGGCCGCGTAAAAAACATCCAGGAACAGGTGAAATCAGTATAACCTGACGCAGCTGCGTCGCAAGAGTGACGAGGCCACGTCCAATGCCCAACCCAGGTTCGTTTTTGGCTTTTAAACTTAAAATTAGGGCTCACTTCATTCATTCTCTTCCCCAAATTCATGATTTCTCACTTCTTCACACACACAAACTCAAATTCTTCATTCAAAACACAAAATCTTCACACACTCTCACCAATAAACACAATCCTACATCAAATTCACACACTTCCACAGATTGAATTTGGGTTTTTCGATCCACTTGGCACGAAAACGGGACAAGCTCCTCCTTCCCTCTTCGACTAAAATTCTCCGGTAAGAGAAGCTAACTCGATCTTTTACGCTTATATCTTTGATTGTTATGCAATTTATTGGTGCAAATTTGTTGAATATGGGTTATGATGAGTTTTTGTTTCAAGTTCTAGTTTAGCCACTTCTAGTATGCAATGTTGATGAACTTTGTGCCACATGTGGGTAAGTTAGAGTCAATTGATGCGTAATTGTTGTGAAATTATGTGTTTGAGATTGTTGGGAATGGGTGGGAAGCAACAAAATAGATGCTATCATGTTATTTTCATTGAAGCATTTCATCGAACATGTTACGTGCATTCATGATATCTAGCTTTACCTTGAGATTATGATCTTTCTAGACTTAGAATGTGTAATAGGAGGATAAATTATGGTCATATTAAGTGTCCAATGATTTAGGTGAGTCCCTTCATGCATTCCTACGCTTAAGTTTCATTAGTTTGGGTCTTGCACAAGGTTTAGGGGGTTATATGTTGAGGTAAAAGTTAGAATTGTTGCTGAAAGTAGTGAAGATTTGTGATGATTGAAGACGAAATTGTGTGTTGCATTTTTCAGGTTCACTAAAATGGCTCCAACAAAAGCAAGCCATCACCAAGGACAAGGCAAGACCACGAGTATTAGGAGCATCAAGGCTTCCATTTACCGTATTCACCACAGTCAAATTGTAAGTTAGCACCAAGACGTACCACTCTTTTCCCACAAACATTGGTCTTCGACCAAGTTTGGGGGAGGGGGTGGATAGTGGGACGACTTGACCGCTATTTACATTCTTGCAATCTATTTGGTTTGCCTAGTTTTGCTTGCTGTAATTTGTGCTTTAATGAGTTTTAAAGGATCCATTGGGTCTGTGAGACCAATTATGTTGGTCGTAGAAATTTTTAATTTTTTCATTGGTTTTAATATTTTAGTTTTGTTGGAGTCTAGAAGAAGAAAAAAAGCCGAGTTGTAATCGTTGAAAAATTTAGTGATCTGATTGATGATGATGTGTTAATGATGAGATGATTTTTTTTTGCATAAATTTGGGAAATTGACACATAGTAGAGCATAATAGGTAATTTGAGATGAAATTGAGCTTGAATCTATAGTATTTGATCAAATATGACCTTTGTGAGCATTTGAGCCTAATGTGACTCCTATCTTTGGAGCAATTTATTTTTCTTTCGGTGTGATGTTGATTGGATATATGTATCTGTTTCTAGAACTTGCCTTGAGTCTTTGTTGTGAATATGTCGATGCATAATGTAACTTAGAAAGTGATATAGGCAGTTTTTGAATTGTAGCCTATTTTATAGCCTTTTAAACGTTATCCTTTTTACTAAAAAGTTTGAGAAAAATTGTCCCTAGTTAGCCCACTTGAGCTTTTAAGCCTTTTTTGTTTCATAGCCACATATTACAAGCCAAATACCTTTTAATTTTAGCCTTTGGCCCTATATTGGACTAATTGAGTAAAGAGGGAGGTGGATTAGAAGGTATATTGGTTTGGAACAAAATGGGCGAAATGAGGGATAAGCTGAAGGGTAGAAGGAATTTGTAGTGATATGTGTAAATTCAAAGCAAGTATACCCTCTCCTAGTTTGTTATTTGTGTTGAGTTTAATTTTCTTAAGTTAAAAAAAAAAAAAAAAAAAAAAAAAAAAAAAAAAAAAGAAAGAGTCAGCTGTAAATAGTTGTATTACTGTTTTAATGTGTTAAGGAGAGGTTAGAAGAAATAAGTGCTTAGTTGATTTGGAAAAACCAGGTAGTCCCATGATGTGGTACCCGAATACTTAGTATGAAAAGCACTTTTGGGAAGGTGAAGAAGTCACCTTGAGAGGTGAGTTGCTGAGATTGGGAGAGTGAGATCGAGTGATTGTATTGAGGGGTAGTCGGGGTAGGAATAACTTGATTAGTAAAAAAGATAGCCACTTTTGTCCAAATTTATCCCACCTTACCTTAAAGCCAACATTACAATCAAATGAAAGACCTACTTGATTCTTTGTCACTTATGTCGAGTACTGCATCTAGCGTAGACAATTGGCAAGCCTATGGTAAACTGTGCATGTGAGCTAATTTGAGTGAAATGATACTTTTAGCCTAAACACTTGAGAGATGAGAGAAACACTTACCGGGTGATGATCAAATACTTCGAAAGTTTAAGTCTTGAAAGTAGTTAATTTTTGTTCTATCACACATGCTCACTTACACTATGATGTCTAGCTTTTTGAAAAATCTGTCTAAGACTAATTCGTCATCCAACCATCCTAAATACATGTGTCTTTTTTCTATTTTATGTTGTTCGGGACGAACAACAGTTTGAGTTTGGGGGATTTTGATACACGTCATGTACGCAGGAATTTAGGTCGATTTTAGGTATGTATTTATATCAATTGCATGCATATATGGTCGAGAAGTGCTTATATTGTATACATTGGATCATTTGACGTGTTTCGTGGAGTTTTGTGGATTTTAGGCCAAAATATCGAGTATATGGCGAACTAGACACGAAACGGACCAACAAGAGGTGAAATGGGCTCTGAGTAGGATTTCAGGTCGGACTTCAAACCAATTTTTGAGGGTCTTCCGATCCGTTTTGGGATTTCTCCTTTCAAACAAACTTGTAGATCTTCGAATTATCTTTCCAAAGTCACCAATAAAACCTCAATAAAAGTTGTATAACTTATGTTATGGCTAAAACACTGGAGGTGTGTCAAGCTGACAGAAAATCACCATTTCGGGGCAAGAAGTGACGCGGCCTTGTCACTACCCTTCAAGGCCGCGTAAAAAAGGGCCCAGAAACGTGTTAGCATAGTACGCCTCAACAAGTCCGTGTCTGGGGGATTCAAGGCCGCGTCAAAAGCCTTCCGGAACACCAAATCGGGTTTTAGTTGGGCTTTTTGTCCTAATCTCTCAAGGATTTCAACCCTTAACTATAAATAGGTCCCCAAACTCGTGATTTAAAGGAGAGACACTCCATATTTTCACATACACTTAGAAGAAGAGTTATAGGAGCTTAGAGGACAGAGAAGACGAAGATCATCGAGACGGATTCATCCGGATTTAGTCATTCTTCTATAGTTTAATCTTTTACAATGTTTTTCGTAGAATCTTGTATTGGGTTATTGTTAGGCATGAGTAGCTAAGCTATTCGTGTCCTAGGGTTAGAGAGTAGGGATTATTATGACAATTTTTAGTATGATTTAATTTATTAATTCCGTTCTTTACGTATTTATCTCTATGTTTGTGCTTATAACTAAATTTAGCTTGATCACCTAGATTTAGTAATTTAGTTTAGCAATTCCGCTTCGAGAGGAGGGAATCGTTATCAGACTTATGACATAGAGCGCAGTTGTCTATGACTGTATAGGCCGTGGCTGAGGATCGTTTGTGAGTGATTAGGTTTAATTAACTCGAGAGTGTAATTAGCTTAATTAATCAATGGTTTAATCGCTTCGAGAGAAGGGTTAGATTATTGTTGTGCCGCCTAATAAACACTAGAATTGGTAAATCTATAGGTTAATCATATTCAACATTGAAGTAATATCCTGAAATCGAAGCCCTAGGATACCTTTTCTCACTGATTATTAATCCTCTTTGTTTGCCAAGTGTTAGGCCATAGTTAATTAGGTAATTTAGCCGTTAAGTATTTTAGTTAGTAAAAACAAACCCTTTGCAACTTAGTATCTAGTTAAGATAATCCTAGATTATCGAGGTATCGAACTACTTAAAACCTATTCTTTGAGGGATCGACCTTGACTGCCGCTTCTACACCTACAACCGTACACTTGCGGTAATTAGGGGTTAG
The DNA here is from genome assembly GCA_958295605.1 of Ajuga chamaepitys. NCBI lineage: Eukaryota > Viridiplantae > Streptophyta > Magnoliopsida > Lamiales > Lamiaceae > Ajuga > Ajuga chamaepitys. Next base: position 56,050,950 of record OY282502.1, read on the forward strand.
AAAATAGTCTTGTCAATCTTCATTGAAATTCCTCTTTATCCTTTTCTTTACATCTTCTAAAGATATTTGTTCTTCAATGGTAATATCAAGTTGTGGACTTGCTTCCATCGACACCTTGAGGACTTGGATTGTCTCATTTGACATACGTCCATCCCTATTTTCTCCTAGTGTTTCAACTTGATATTGAAGGAGTGCATCTCCGTATCTTCGATTGATCCTTCATTTTTGGGTGACTTAATTTTCCTTCATCACCACACTTGCTGTGAAAATTAATGGGAATTTCTCTGTGAAATGACTTCCTTAATCTATGAACAATGATCTTACGATCACGTTGGATTGTGAAAATAAGCCTTCTTATTTCATTCTCTTGAGTGAACTGCTTAAATGTCTGTAGGAAATTGTTTCCTAACAGAATATCTGCACCGGTATCATGGAAATAGAATGGTGAAGTCTTGATTTTGTACCACGGGGTATCTCCTGCTCCTCCGATCACTATTTCTACTTGTTTTAATTCCTCTTTTAAGGATAAGAATCCTCTTAGAGAAATCTCTTCCTGCAATAGCTGGTAGATCTTCTTCCATTCTTAGGGGAAAGATTTCTGGCTTGGCTGTGCATATTCCTACGCCTGAATCAATGTAGGCCGCGAAATATTCCGCTTGATATTTTTCATATAACATTCCTATAGAGATATATATAAAGAATGTACTAGTGGCCATCAGAGCTTGTAAAGATCCCGAGCATATCATAAGATCTGATATTTTCTATGAGCCACCTTGAACACCACTCTATCAGCCTATCTTTCCCAAGGTTTGTGATCCTCGAGAAACTCTAATCCAAGAATGAGAGGCCCTTTGCCTCGCCCTGTTATTCCTTGGATTATTATCTCGTTTTCTCCTAGCTGGAGGAGTCCTTCATACCCCCGCCCCCCTCCCCTCCTCCCTCCCCCTCCCTCCCCCTCCCCCCCCCCCCCCCCCCTCACAAGGAAATATATTATCCTTTCTAGTAATATCAAATAGTATCTCTACTTCCTTCCAGTCCTCTGGACATTTTAATTCACTTTTGGTTGTAAATTTGTCTGGCTCCAGCCTCTCTTGTATGATAGGTCTCTTTTCCCAGCTTTGACTCATGATTCTACTATCATGAAAAGAGACTTTTTTTTTTTTGTTCGAACCATTAACTTGTTGATCCAGTCATGATAGGTTGGTCCGCGATCTGCATATCCATTTCATGGATTGGCGGTAACTCCATGATCTCCGGACGGGCTGCATGTGCAACCTATTCAAAGATATCTAGTATTTTGATGAGCTTCTTTCCCATGAAATAATTCTGAATGGTGGATATTGGGAAGTGCATATGAAATACTGTAGGAAATAGAGTATGATCTATTCCCTTTTTTCATCAATTCCTTATTTTTGAAATCTTGATGAAGGGTCAGAACTCTATTAAAATCGTGATCTGCCAAGTTATAGGCAATCATTTGAAAAAGTAGGACACTAATTTCATGGCATAAAAATCGCCTAACATTCCTCCTAGACTTGCATCTCACAAATTCTTGATTCTCTTGTCGAAGATAGCAATATCAATCGAAGAATCAATGTTGATTTGATCAGAATTCTGATGGCTCCGATATGGATTCACTGCATCTTCTAAGCAATCTATCTATTCATTCTACTGAGTTCCTCTCTGATTTCTCTCATCGGAAGTAGATGTATCTCCATCACATTACTTGTCAGCTCCATAGAAATTGCGATTTCCCCTGCTATGACTTTGTAGATGATATGATGCTTTCTCTTCTTTAGGAAATGCCCCAAAGTCTTGTCCAAACTCCTGATGAAAACCCATCATAGGTTTGGATTTTGGGTCTTTTCTCTTAATTTTCATGAGAGTCTTATGAGACATTGACATCTGTGAGAAGAATCCAGAGAGATCTTCTCGTGTCTCTTGTCGAAAGACGTCCTCTTCCTCAGTCTGATTCTGATTATGAAGACTCATCTTCGTTGTAATCTTGTTCGTATATGCTTTCATCTAAAGAAATATCTTCGAACTGATATACTTGAATTAGATCCTGAAAGTAGACAGCTTTCTCTATCTCCAGAGTTGTCTCAAACTTTCTAACTCCTCGTCTTTGATTGTCTGGACAATCAGTTGATATATGGCCTTTAGTGCCACATGTCCAACAAATTATCATCTGATTAGAAATAATAACACATTCATTTCAACAAGATCTTTTCATATAACCTATATTTTCCCATTAGCATTCATCACAACATGTTGAAAACCCAAGATCCCCCCACCAAAAAAAAAGACCAACATACTCTTTTTTTAGTTATGATAAGACATATATATAAGAGTTTTTCTTTTAATAAGGTCCCTCAAGTATTTTGGATTTTTTAACTAGCAATGCCCCTAAAGTTCCACGTTAAAAATAATCATGGGATGTTGGAAGAAGTATTGCTTGCAGTGAACATTGTCCCCCTCCTTGGTTGTATAACAAGAGGTTGTTGGCCAGTGCAACTTTCTTTTTTTATTTTGTTTTTCAATTTATGCTTATCAGCCCTTGACTTTTGAACCATATCCAATTACTGTTCACAAAATTGGACCTTCTATGTTTCTTTTTGTCAGCAACAATGTCCTTATTAAGCTCATGCAAATGAGACATTTTCATCAGTGTATCTTCATTAGAGGTTTCATGAATAGGCTAAAAAATATCATTCTCGTTACCTTCAAAATTCAAAGCCCCCAATTTAGAAATTGAATTCTCATGCACTTCCGACTATTAAGAATATAATTAACATCCTTAAAATGTATTTCATGCCCCTTATGCTTTTTAATCCCATTTCATTTCAATTATCCTTATTATCAACATAATCATTCATCATAGGCTTTTTCCCTTTGTCTACCTTCCTATTGTTTCTATCTCTGTTAGCTTCATTAATTTGGTCCTCAATTCTGTCATTAGTTTCATTAGAAACATAAACATTTTCCCCCAAATCTATATTATCTCTAACAGCATTTAAAGCCTCATCATTGGGATCTACCTCACCGTTCTCATTACTAGTTTTCTATTTGGCAACCCATCTTTCCCACAATATTGTGTAGTCTTCTTGTTCTTATTTTTCTATTTAGATTCAAAGTTTTTTTTTATTAAACTCATCATTGAAATGCTCCTCAACCAAATTACCAAGATGCAAACATTTTGTGCAGTAATCAGGGGTTTTCTCATACATAACTCTTTGACTTATCAAATCTTCCTAACAACCAATATATATCTCTTCATATATGTTTTTGGTTAAATCCAACTCCACACATGCTTTAGCCATACTTTGCCTAGATCTATCTATAGTTGGTTCATCCATTCTCAATGGCGACCCAATAAGAGATGCAACTTTATACAAAGTTATTTTTTAATCAAATAAGTGCAAATGAAATTCAGAAAATGAAATTCGTACAGGCTCAATAGAAAATTCAATCTTATTATCAAACCAAGGAGTCCATTTGATGATTTGACACTCTTACGCAAATCTAAATATATGAACAATTTGTTTTGCTCATAATCTCTGAAAATCCTCCTCATTACTTGGCCTATCACAATATGTTTTCATATTTGTGAATCAAATATTGTGATTGAATAGTTTTAAACGGTGGGTTTTCGTGACAAAACTTGTCGATCAAGACGAATTACTTACGTGTTGAAGCCAACAAATTAGTTTCATCCTCTAAATTGCACTGTCGAAGTTCCTTGATATAATTTTACTCGTCCAAAATTCCCAGAATCTGCATCATTGAATAGCTTTTTGGACACTAATCTCAAGTTTCGCTGGTACTGAAAATCCTGTAACATTTAGAAATGAAATCATATTAGGTGAATTAGGGTTTCCTAATCAATGTTCAAAATTGTTTAGATGAAGATAGGAGAGACGGAGAAGGAGCATTACAAGGATCTAGAATAGGGAACTCCCATCTGACGGTGATGGAGGGGAGTGGAAAGGTTTATCATGGACGAGTGTTTCAATCGATTCTGGAGAGAAGAGAGAGAACCGAGAGCATTTTTTCAAATTTCAACTTTAGCTGAATATTTTTTCTTAGTATCTTATTTGATACTTGTATTGAATATTTTGATTTAAATATTAAATTTGTAATAAGCAATTTTTGTTGGTTCATTATTGGGTTTAGATTAAATTTGTGGATTGAACTATTTATATTGAATTTGAGTTGCAAATAAGAATAAATTAAATATTTTTTTAAATAAAAAATTATTCGATAATTTAATATTCTTTATTTCATAATTTTCTTTTATTTAATTTACTTCATTCGATTATTTAAATTTTCTTTTTTGAAACAAATATATTTCAAATCATGTACGAAGTGTAAATTATAGTAATAATAATAATGATGATAACAATAATAATAATTTATATAAACCACTACTTATATATGATTTCACTTTTAATACCTGTCATGACATAACAAACGGGAAATCTGTTATGGTGCAAAAAAGGGGGGAAAAAGGCCAAATATACATTTTGGGTATCTATAAATAATTTAACTAAATCTTTTAGGTTTACTATTTCTTATTTTATGTGGCGTGACAATATATAACTAACATTTGGAGTTTTAGTCGGACAATAAACTGCAGAAAGTACGGTAAAATGCGACAAAATACACATTTATAAAATTTAGAAATAGTTTAACTATAATTCGAATTTCAAAATAGATTACAATATATATATATATATATATAATATCCATTCTTTTACGATATATATTTTATCTTAGTAAATTCAAATTATTTTGGTGTTTACTTTTTCATGATACATACCATATTCCTCCTTGAATCTTGAGTAAGTGTACAAAATGAGTTTCATCTTGAGTATTAAGTTACCATATATTTTTCAGCTTTGTATTTGCTTCATTCAACAATTTCATTTCCACCTAAGGTTAAACAAAAGATTGGTATGAGTTTTCTTTAGCTTGTAGAGGCACATTTTATCACAATCAATAGCACAAAATGAAGCGCATCATATAAAACAGTTATATTACATATTATGTAGTCAAGTAGCAGATCTGTAGTTAATAGAATATGGAATATTATATTGCAAGCCAAGTAGCATGCTGTGTTTATAACAGTAAACACCTATATAGTCCAACAAATACAACCAATCCTAAGAAACTGTAGTAAACAATCATCTGAAAAAGCGATGAATGAATGCAAATATATACTTGAAATTAGTCCAAAATGGTAGTCCCATATCCTTGCTCCTTGAATTATATAATTAGTCGAGGATAAAAAGGATTTTGAGATTATTTGGGTTCTCAAAATAGTTGTAAGCTCAAATTAGGACTCCCAAACCTAATGGATTTTGACTGTTTTGGGTTAATGGAACAGCAGATTGGAAACTAAAATTGATTTCGGGAATCGAGATAAAATTATCTCCCCATTCTTCCATACCAACATACATTTTCCCATCCCCTCGCATAAACTCCTTCTATTGATTATGCGAGTTGGCGGCCATGGATGGAGAGCTTCGTTAGAAAGGCAGCGACCCACATTTTGGATTTGGGACTTGTCCAAAGAGAGCAATAATGAACTTTTAAGCTCGGGGCTTGAGTGGAAGAAGAAATAACTCCTCCTCCTTTTCGCCTAAGTGTCACCATGGGATGAGCACAGAGGAATATGGGCAGTGGTTGAGGCAGCGATAGCTATCGCTTCCTTTTTCTATTAATGTTTTGTAATAACTAGATTGAATTGCAAGTGCTTGACGAAGACGAAACAGGCTGATGAGGAGGATGTGCAGTGGCATTGATGATGAGTATTGTAGATGGTACGTTTAGCATAAAATAATTAATTGTATTTATGTGGTTGTTGAAAGATGTAACACACAAACTAAAATCAAATCAAACAATGACATTGAAACTAAAGATGACTTTGCATGAGTTAGGATAAATTATATTAATAATTTCTCTTGACTAATTATTTGGCAATTCAGGTCCCATGTCATTGGGAACTCACTTTTTTTACCCTCTAGTTTTTTCTCCTACAATTATTACCTTATGCAGTGAAGTTAAGGCTATTTATAAGAAAAAAATATTGTGGGAAAACAATTATTGCCTTTTTAATGTACTAATGTCCCATCTAGGTCGTGTGTGCATGCATGTATGGTTGTCACACATGCATGCTATCTGTCAGGCACACAAATCTTTGTCTTCCATTTGATCTAGGACGTGGCAGTAGGCCGAGGTGGTGTTGTGATGCTGGTCTGCACGCTAGCTTGCGCTGTTAGACGAACAAACAATTTGATAGGTCTTTTTGGTTGCAGACTGAGATAAACACGAGTACGAGGTAAGTTTGCACTGCTTGACACGACCTAACTTGATGAACTAGACTCGAGCTAGTTAGAGACATATTTGCACGATCTCAGTCTGAGATAATAGCCGGTTTGTGCTCGTGGACTAAGATAAGGTTAGGAAACTAGGATTGCATGTCGCATTGGCCATGTGTTTGTGTCCACAAGTATGATGATTATTGGTTGTGAATGGTTGTTTTACTAGCCATGGCTCGTTGGCAAAGCTTGGGCAGAAACAGTAGCTCTCGGAGAAAATATAGAAAATCAGTAGAATACTTTACCTTGCTTTGCAGTATGATTCGTGTATAAAATTTGTTTTAGGATTAATGTTATTGTACTTATAAGACATCAACTTTACTCTGATGATCTTATCCACCACTTCACAGTTCACATGCACACAAACACATTCACAGCAGTGACTTCTATAACTTATGTTCTACAATTCCTCTTCTCCACCAGTTGTGGATTGTATTGATTTTCGGCTCGAGCAGCATAATTAGGTGGGCTAAGATTATTGGAGCCAACTATAAATAAGGATAAAATGGATGCATGAAAACAGGCCTGAAGTAATTAAATATTAAACTAACCTTGAAATTATGTATTGCTTAAACATGAAATAAAATGAAGGCGCCAATTATTTGTAATCCACCATTTTTCCAAGTGTAGCCCACTAACTTGATTATAAAAGATAAATATTAAAAGATTAATATACCCTTGATTAATATAAATATAACATAAATATTAAAATTAAATTGAAAAGTTAATAAAAGAAAAAGAAAATGTATTTCATCTCCTTCTCTTGTCACGACACATGTTGTCCCCATCCATAACCCTAACTATGAAGAACCCATTAATAAAGAACCAAAGTAACCATGAAGAATCAATAAAATCGAACAAAGTACACACACACACACATACTGACATATATATATATGCACACACACACACATACACCCATATGTATATATTCATTGTGTTCCTGCAAAAAAAAAAAAAAAAAAAAAAAAAAGTGTCAATTTGATGAGTTTCTATCTAGAAATGATTATTTGCATACTAATGATAATGAGAAGATCAAGAAATAAAATAACCTGAATACCAAGTTTGTTTGTTGCCTTAGATTAGTTATGAGATCCTGGAAAAGACCCATAACGAACTTGACCCTTAATATACTATGGACAACATCATCGATCCTGATCATAGGGATTATGTTGTTTTCACTTCCACTGGCAACTCATCAATAAGCTTCTTAATTTCTTTTGTTTGATAATGTTGTTTCTTCTTCTCTCATTTTTTTTAATCTTATTTTTCTTTTGATTTATATTATTTTATTTTTAGATTAATTAAATTTAATAATAAGACTAATCTTGGAATTGAGAAAGTTGGATTCATTTTTTCAATAAAAGTGGAGTGTATTAAGAAATGAGTTACATTTAGAAATTTGGTGAGTTGCAAATAATACGCTCCTAAATAAATGAATTTTGATAAATGAATTTGAAATAATTTACTAGGCCATTTACAAATTCTTTTGGACAAAATTTAAATATTTATCATATGAAAATAGCTCAACCCAATTAAATAAAATAAAAATGACATGATATTACTTAATAAATATAAATAATAGATAAAAAAATCATGTACAATGCGCACCTCTGGCCACATTCACTTTGGCATGTAGATATTCTACAAAATTCCCCAATAAAGACGTTCTCTCCTATTTTCTCTGAAGACAAGTTTCCTTACCATCATAAAAGACGAGGAGTAATTTTTTTAGCAAGCATTGAAAATAAAAGAAGAAAACGTAGAAAAACTTTGTTGGAAAAAATTCAAGTAGTGTTTTCAAGTCTTGCAAATCTCTTATCCTTGATTAGCCAGATTATAGAAGTTTTACTACTCTCAACTTGATCTATAACTATAATAACTTGCCGAGGAATAATTATGTATATATCCGATTTCAGCTTTTTACAGAGTCAATTTATTGTTTGAGACCTAAAAGCCATACTTTTTCATAAGTGCCCACAAGTGCAATCTCAAGCTAGACTACGATGAGTACGAGTAAGGATATTTACGAGCTCTGCAACTCTCACTAGGTCCAATAATCACACTTACAAATGGAATACAATTAACATTTAGTCCATCATACACATTTGGTATTTATGGAATGTTTGCCAATAATTGTGATTTTAGAGAAGTGATTTGAATTGAATTTTGTGGAAAAATTACAATTCGATAGTGATTGAAAATAGGGAGAAAATCTAAAATAGCATTTTATACAACTTTTAGTATAATTCTAACCACTTTGTAAATATATATTAATTTTAGCCTTTCTCTATCACAAAGTAAATTCATTATAATTTGTTTATCATCTATCTAATCCATATCCCCTCTCAAATCCTGTAACCCCAAACAACTCCTCCACTCCCCCTCCCCCCAACCACATAGACACACAAAAAATATTATAAACCCAGCCCCTTCCCCCTCCCTCCAAACATACACGCGCACACACACGTCCCTCGCTCCCCGAGTTCCCTCCCCCACCCCCAAACCCAAGCAAAAACTGCTTTTTTCCCAGTTTTTAACAGTTTTTTTAAATTTTTTTTATAACCTATTTCCTTTCATTTTTTTCTTTCTAGTTTCTCTTTTTCCTTTTTTTTCCAAAAATACTTGCTACGAATTGTGTCACGACACGCACTTGCCACGAAACGTATCACAACACACACTTACCATGAATCGTATCACGACATGCACTTGCCACGAATCATCGTTTGACACGATAACACTTGCCACGAATTATGTTGCGACACACCCTTGCTACAAGTCGTGCCATGACACACTTGTTAAGAATTGTCTTTTGACACGATACATACTTGCCACGGATTTGTATAATTTTAACATTTCTTAATGTTGTGGCATTATTGCCACGAATCTTGCAACATGTGCCACGACACACACCTACCATACACATTTGACAAGATACGCTTGCCACGAATATCTCTAATTTTAGCATTTTTCACTGTCGTGGTACTATTGTCATTATTCGTGGCAAGTGTGTGTCGTGGCACATGTAACACGACTCATGGTGTAGTGTCATGACAGTAAGAAAGACTAATATCATATAGATTCGTGCCAAGTGCATATCGTGATAAGAAAAAAACACAAAACACATGTGGCAAGTGCATGTCATGGCACATGTGGCACTAAGAAAAGAACAAAAAAAAAACACATGATTAGTTTTTTTACCAAACTACAACCTATATAACTTAATTTTGTTTAGCATATGCTATTATCTATTTTGATACAAAATTTTCACTAATTATTTTTTTTTTCAATTTCGTCCGCTCACACACGCACACACACATATTTATAACTTATTCAATATCAAACTAATTTGTTATATAAATTATTTTATAAAATATTAAGACATTATCATCAATTTCAATTGCAATAAGTAGATAATTTTAAGACACCTTGAAATTATTAATTGATTACTTTTCTCTGTGCATGTTTTATAGAATTAAATGAAAAAATAAGTTTACTAACATGAAAGACATGGCAAAATATTTCAAGTCTATTATTATATACTAAAATGTATTTAAACTTTTAAACTACAAAACACATTTCTCGTTGTTAGTAAAATATAATGTGTGTATATTTATACACGCACACAAAAACAAAAACAAAAACTAATAAAATTTATGTTATGTAACGAATAAGTAAATTCTCAGGTGCGGTCTAATAAATTGTTATTTCAGTTGATTGTTTTCATCATCTCATGTTATGAATGTTTTATTGTGATAGTTAAGATTTAACATGTATAAAAAACGTTGCCTCAAAAAATCATTTGTAAAATATAAGTGATTGAAAGATTTTAATTCTGCAAAAGTCACATGAGAAAAATAAACTCAAAGATATTTTATTAATTTAGAATAAAAGAAATATATAATTTTATTAATTGAACTGTTACCTAAAAAGTGTTACTTATTTATAAGTATTACATGAAAGTGTTACTTATTTAAAAGTGTTACGTAAAAAGTGTTACTTATGTAAAGTGTTACCAGAAGTGTTACCATTTAAAAAGTGCTACTTATTTAAAAGTGTTACGTAAAAAGTGTTACTTATGTAAAAGTGTTACTAGAAGTGTTACCATTTAAAAAGTGTTACATATTTTAAAAGTGTTACATGAATGTGTTACATATTCGCACATTTACAAAAATATTACATGGAAGTGTTACATATTCCTTAAGTGTTACCCAAGTGTTACATAAAAGTCAAAATTGTAAAGTGTTACAAATTAACAAAGTGTTACTTAAAGTCATTTATATTGTAGTGAAGGATATTTTGAAGGCTTGTACTGAGTTTTGCTTTGGAGTTCCTATGCCAAGAAGCTTTACAAGCATCTCCATTTCTCTTACCCCAGAAAAAGAGAAACCCTCGGGTTGGATTGATTTTAGACCCATTAGTCTTTGTAATGTGTCCAATAAAATCTTAACAAAGTTTGCTCATAGTATGTTGTCTTCTCTCCTTCCCAAATTAGTCCCTTCTGTGCAAAGTGGTTTTGTTCTGAATAGGAATATTGTGGATAATATTATACTTGCACAAGAGTTGGTTCATGAATTGAATGATAAGAGTAAAGATGGCAAAATGATTCTCAAGTTGGATCTTCAAAAAGCATATGATAGGGTTGGATGGAAAGTTTTGTACAAAATTTTGCAGTCCTTGGTTTTCCTGAATTGTTTATTATTTATAAAACTCCTGGTTCTCTATTCTTATTAGTGGATCCTTGACTGGTTCTCTACTTTGTTTGACGTTTATACTGGTCTTAAATTTTGTAAAAGGAGCATGATAATTCCTTCTCTTTCTTTTCCTGGTGATACTATGATATTTTGCTCCACTAAATATTCGTGTTTGAAAAGGTTGACGGATTTTCTTGTTACTTTTTAAAATGCCACTAGTCGATAGATAAACTCTACTAAAAGTTCCATTACTTTTGGGAACATACTAGTTCTTATAAGAGGAGCAGGATTTTGAAGTTAATGATTTTTGGGGATGAAGGTTTACCTTTTAAGTATTTGGGTGTTTCATTATTTAAGGGTAGAGCAAAGGAGAGTTACTTTTGGGAGATCATTAAATAAAATCAGAGGAAATTAAGTGGGTGGAAGTTTTTAATTAGGGAAATAGACTTGTTTTCTTAAAGAGTGTCTTATGTTCTATTCCTATATACTCCTTGAGAATAATATGATTTTCTAAGGTTGTGATAAAGAGATGACATTTTCTTTATAATAGGTTTTTGTAGGGATCTTCGGTTGACCTTTGGAAAATTCATAGAGTTGCTTTGGAAAGGGTGTGTTATCCGAAAGAATGTGGTGGATCGGGTTTCAGGAATTTGAATGATGTTGCTAATGAATTTGTTGTTTAGTCGTGGTGGAATTTCAAAACTACTGATTCATTGTGGTGTGTATTAGAAAAGGAGGTTGTTGGCTCCAAGTGCTAGAGGTTTAGAGGGGGGTGAATAAACCTCTAACTCGATTTTCTCTTTTCAAATACTTTGAGCACAGGGTTGCTGCTGACTGCAAGAAACTTGCTTTTAGTATTTCATTGTTCGTGTAGCCTTTGCTTCGTTCTCCATCTCCTTCTATTGATAACAGTTGGGATTCTTTCTCGTTGAAGAGAGAGAAATAATAAAGTTGACATTTAATGCTTCTCGTACGACAAAGAGTCGTTTGTCCTTTCTCGCAGGTGTCAGTGTCCAGCGTTGCTTTTGCTTTATGTCAGGTGACGTGTCCCCACGCTATTGGATAGTCAGTATAAGGTTTGAAACTTGTCTGCACTGGCTATATTTTTGAATTCAAGCACCCTGACTTTTGACTTTGACTGTAACACTTGTGGATATGACTCCTGCTTGCTTGCTAGTTGTACCTTCCTTGTTGCAAGCAATGTTGTATGCAAGATGGACATATGTAGCCGTGTTGCGTGCTCACTGCAGTCTCTGTTCACTGTTGTGATAGCGAATTTGTTAGTTCAAGTAACATTGATGATCTTGTTGTTTGTTTGTTGTGACTTCTGCCTAAGTAGAACTGACCCCATCTATTACAAAGATTTACAGAATTTCTGGGAGCACTAGTTTCCTACCTGACAAGAGGTTTTGCCATCAAAACTAAACATAAATTTCTAACAGAGGTATACTGAGAAAATTTATTAATTTGTAATTAAAACATAATCCCATTTTTGGAAAAGGATGATAAAGTGGAAAGAAGTATCTGATTCCAATATTTTTGGAGATAGGGAAAGGTGAAATTTCCTTTTAGTTTGATAATTAGTGTCAAGGTGGTCTTGTGCATGTGTCAATATGCTAATGTGTTTGATTATTATAGTTCTCAAGATCTGTGGCTAGATTATGGTGTCATAATGAATAAGATCTATCGTCTGTCTAGCATATTATTCCTCCTCATATTATTAATGACATCCTTAAGCTTTATTTTATCCTGAACTTGTTGATGAACCTATCTAGAAATTATCTTCTAATGGTGAATTTACTTTTTCTTCTACTTGGAATCCACTGAGACTTCGTAAACCTTTAATGACTTGGAAGTCTATGGTGTGGCCGAAACCCATGTTGGCATGCCACATATGTTTGGAGATTAATCAACAATTTTCTTCCTCTTGATGAGTTTTTTAAAGAAAAAACTCATGAAATGCATTCAAACACATAGAGTTTAGTAGACCAACCACATTAGGAGATGGCTCTACCTAAAAAGTAGGGCTAGCATGATCAATAGATGCCCTTACAATGGTGCGTGCAATAATACTTGCATCACGACTGACAAAACAAACACCAAAATGAGGAAAAGCATTGGTTATTACTTAACACTGAAAAACAATACTAGCAAACTCCGATTAATCCATGTTTTTCCTCTTAGTGCAAGATATGAGATTTGAGAATCCACCTCAACAATAACCTTCTCAAACCCCAAGACTTTTAAGCCAAGAGAGTGCCCCAAGTAGCCCATATGCTTCACCTTCTTTCACATGTAATAAACCATCTAAGAAGAACATTCTACACGAGAGGAGCACCCCTTTCCTCATCCCTAATCACCATCCCAAACCCATTTTTCCTACGCTCGGCAAATAGAGACTCATCTACATTACATTTAACATATCCAGGGGAGGTTTGTGCCATGCATAGAGTTGTATTAACCGTCCACTTTTGCTGCTTTGTTACTCTTACTGCAATCCAAGAATAAAGATGGTCAAGTTCTATTTTGACGGTGATACAAGTATCCCGCCTTATATATTTCCACAACACCTCATTCTTTCTCTTCCATATTGACTAAATTAGTGTGATAAATTTAGCCTATTTGGTCCCAAGTGGTAGAGATTTAGGAGAGATGAATAAACTTCTAACTATATCAATTTTTCTTTTTAAATACTTAGAGCAAAAGGGGTACTACTTGCGATAAGAAACATGTTCTTATAGCAATGCTTAAGTAGTAATGTTGGAGCAATATGCTTACAACAAATTGTTCTTAGGGTATTTGCAACATGCGATGATCAAGTAGAGTTTTGTGCAGATGAATATGCAAATACGTTTTCCAAAAGCTATGCCATAAGTAATATGTAGTATGTCACAACAGTTATAAAACCAAATAAGAATATACACAACAACTTATAATGGTTCGTTAGGTTGGGAATTACCGTTCAGGGTCCACTCTTCCCTCACATAGAAAAATTTAGTAAGTTGTTTACACAGTACAATTTTAGCTATGTTGTTGTCCAAGTCTAACTTGGCACCTTACAGTAGTTTTTGTCTATCCTCGGAAGGCTACCCCTTTACTATACACATTCCTCAAAACAATCCTGGTCTGCTTTGAAATGCGGATTCAAACAAAGACTCCACATTAAAAAAACCACTTGTTAGAGAAGGTTTAATTAAATATTTTCTTCAACTTCTGGAAGCTGCCTCTAAACTTGATTATTAGTTGAGATGTGGGCAGACTTTCTTGATGAGAAGGATTAGGACCGTGACAAAGCTTTCCTAGAGCTATCTGGATTTGACTTGAGAAGTTGTTGCAACTTTAAGTCTTCACTTCCGTAGAATGTTATTGCGAGCTGTTATTTGCTCTCTATAGTATGCCACATCTGATTGCTCCCTCAAGTCTAACATCAGCCGATATATGATCATGAGAGAAAGAGCTAATCGTTGATACACAACCCCCCTTTACGTGACTGACCATCGCCCTCACATTTCACTGGGAAATAACTAAATGCGACTGCTAGGATTTAAACAATGCATTTGATAAATAGATAACTTATTTCCATGAGAAAAACTACGCCATGATTCTCCTCATGTAGGAACTGACGCCCGATTCCCAAGCCCGCGACAGGTCCAAGATAAGAGACTTATTGGTTCCGGCGGGGCTAAAATCCAATCATCACCGATTCATTCAAGATAACTAGTGCAACATCAAGAACTCTCTTATTAAGGAGCCTTCATCGGGTAGGTTGAATCTTGGTTTCTAGGCTGGATGGTTCTATCTTTGTTGTGAGGAGTTTTGGTGGAGCTTCGGCTAATTTGGTACTAGTAGGAAGCTGATTTGTATGGATGGTTGGGTGCCATAGCTGTTGGAGCTTCTCTATGGGGATGAGGCTCCATTCTAGGTTAGAGTGAACTACTGGTGGATTCTTGGTTACTTGATTCATAGGAGTTTGGAGGTTCGATGATTTGGACAGCCGGGGGAAAGATGAGTGTCGCATGTTGGATTTTGGACATCGATTGATGGTCAAGGGTGGGGTTGTCATGTGTTGGTGAGGGGCTATTTTTGGTATTGGTTGAGGTCGGTTGTGGTCCAGAAGTGTAGGTGTAGTGGCTATGGTTATTAAGGTTAAGATTAGGTAGCTTGGCAGCATGGGACAATTGTCCATCCAGCATGGAAGAATTCATATTTACATTCTATTTCAACCTCAGATAAACTGATGGCCCTATTGCACTTCACATGCTCTGTCCCTGCCAATCGATGGTGTAGCGTGCTTATTAGATACTACAACACTTTGTAATTGATCACTTTATATTTTACGTGATTTTTAGGCACATATTCATAGCTAAAATGGCACATTATTGCGTAAATTAGTACTCCCTCTGTTCCATATTAATTAACGTTTTAGGATGAAAGGGAAGAAGTAAGGATGAAATATTTTGATAGATATACCCTCAGAATATATCTGATAGATTGAGAAGTAAATATATTTTAGGATTCAGCCAGGGAGAAAATGGGTAGAATTGGTGAAAAATATGTAAAACATCAATTAATTGGAAAAAGGGAAGAGCATCCTAAAACGTCAATTAATATGGAACGGAGGGAGTACTTCATAACCCACGTTTTCATGTGTTTAGCTTATTTCACTTGTTTATTGGTATTGTAGTGTTTTCAATACAAAACAATGCATTTTTTGAGTTAATGGTGAAATCAAAGTCCGAACGGATAAAGAAGGCTTGGAAGGAAGAAATTAGAGAATTGAGCCCAAAATAGCCTTTAAGTAGGCTCGGGATGGAGTAGAGAAGCCCAAAAGAGGAAGCAAAATGAGAAGAGGAAAAATGCATTTTGTACGACCGAATAACATGAGGTTATTCGGTCTAGCTTCCTACGTTGATCACTAAAATAAGTGTAACGTTGAGCATTTGCTGGGCCGAATATATTCACTCCATTTGGTCTAGCAAAATGTCGATTTTTCTCCGTCTAATGCATTTTTATGGGATTTATTATGAGATAAGCCTGGTCCAAGTCTAATGTTGTGTTCTTCTATAAATACCTAGCCTAATAGTTACGTTAGTTTTTCAGTATAGTGAATTTTGTTTTACTAGTATGGAGTAGTTTTATTATATCTAGGGTTAGAGAGTAGGTTTTAGTTGCAAATGTTAATTATGTGTTGTGTGCTATGATTTTGTGCTTTTGATGTTATTTGATATGTTGAGGACTGACTGATGTTAGGACATTGATCCTTAAGCCCAACAATCACAACCACATACCCAGAATAGGACTGGAAGGTGAGGGTATTGATGGATAGCAACATATGACATAGTATGTACCCAATATAGGACCGGAAGGTGAAGGATATATTATAGGGGTATTTCCTAGGCATGTTTAGGAGTTATAGGCACTTCATCTGAGAGGTTGTCTGTTTTCTATAATCCACACCTTACACACTTCGGACGGAGGTTTAAGAATGCATACTCACAAATCCCCACAACATATAAGTATAATAATAATAGTAGTTTATATAACGTCTACATGTGCAATCGTCTATGATTGCACGATAATTAATAATGAAATCAACTTCCTAAGATAGTTCTTTAATATTTGTTAAACCCTTTATTAAATTAGCTAATAATGACATTGAATTAATGTATTATTCTCTTATTTTTGTCTTAGGGTCTAGATAGTTAGTAAGCAGGGTAATAAACAACAAACCAATCTTATAAAATGATCTGCCTAGATATGAGTTTGTTGTAGGACATTGTAGTACGCTGATTAGATTTGATCTTCACTATTCTCTGCGGGATACAACCCTGCTTGCCACTTGCTATTAACTACATTGTGCACTTGCAGTTAGTTGGTAGAGATTAGAGCGACCAATAATCCTTCCACAAGACGATTAAGGACATTTGATTGCACCATATGAGTCTCATCGTCAAACTGGTCAAGTTTGGTGGAATTCATTTGAGACCTATTGAATTCTCAAATAACCTTTTGTGAAGCGAGGTATTCCTTTGAGACTGATTTGTTCCATCCATCCACACTTGAGCTTGTTTCATCAGTGACACTCTCATCCAATCGCCATAAGGTAGCTCCGATGTCCACTTGAGGAATCAACACCATCGCACTGTATCTTCATATGACCGAGTAAACAACATATATAACAAAATGATGGGAGTTGCTTGTATTAGAATGGAATCCAGACGTTTTGTCCTTCAGCCACCAAAATATAGGGGTGTAAGTGAGTCGAGACAACTCGCGAGCCACTCGGGATCAACTCGCTAAAAGATCGAAATCGACTCGAGAAAAACGAGTCGAGCTCGAGCTCGAGCTACTCGAGTAGGTGTCGAGTTCGAGCTCGAGCTCATTGATACTCGGCTCGACAAGCTCGCGAGCTTAATCGAGCTTATGGTAAATTACTAGTTTACCCTTTAAAGTTGACATAATTATAAATATATTTTAATTCTATAAGGTCTCCATTAACAACATTTTGTAGTATCATTAATGTTTTCAATTTAAATTTATTTTTATATTTTTTATATTTTATTTTTGCATGAATCGTGTCGAGTCGAGCCGATCCCGAGCTCAACGAGTTTCTACCGAGTCGAGCTCGAGTTTGAAAAAAATGAACTCGGCCGAGCTCGAGCCTGAAGCCTTATAGTCGAGCTCGAGCTCGAGCCTGCCGGTACTCGGCTCGACTCGACTCATTTACACCCCTACCAGAATATGGGTCCCTTTTCTCAACAGTTTATCCAACTGAGAAGATGAATCCAGTTCAATAAGTCTCCCAATGCGTTGGGCTAGGACACTCAGATGTTTTATTTTATTCACTGACATCAGCAAGTCATATAAATGGACCCAAAAATTCGTTTCATAAAATGTTATGGAAGATGGTTGTTCAGTTAACCCCAATTCCTTCAGAACAACCAAGTGTTTTTTAAGGTGCCACGGGGTTAGCGAGAAGACCTTATCCATATCGATACGTTGGTTAAACTTGAATGCGAATAAGTTTGGCTTGTTCTCCTTTGCGGTCATCCCATGCTTCGGACTCCACATATTTCTCATTGCCTCAAAAAAACCAAAGGCATTGACATGACTTCCTCGTCCATATTGTAGCGACAATACAAAGAGATGATTGGTTATCACTTGTAAGATCCCCTTTCGAACAACTTCAAAGGTGCCTCATCTTCCTCATGAGGCCGGTCTGTTTCATTATCGGATATCAACATGTGTTATCCTTCAAAACTAGATGAAACCATAAAATACACCATATAATGTAAATACAAAGGGAAAACGGAAGACATAGCAGACTGGAACACTACAGAAAAAGGAAAAACTGACAAGATGCAAAAAAAAAGACAACCCTAAGCATTAAAACTTAGGTGAGACGAACCAGACAAAATCAACGCGTGCAACCGGAG
Organism: Ajuga chamaepitys; assembly: GCA_958295605.1. Taxonomy (NCBI): domain Eukaryota; kingdom Viridiplantae; phylum Streptophyta; class Magnoliopsida; order Lamiales; family Lamiaceae; genus Ajuga; species Ajuga chamaepitys. The sequence goes on from OY282502.1 coordinate 56,069,460, forward strand.
ACCAAAAATGAAATTAAGACGAATCAAACCTAATGAAACACAATGATCGAAAAAGAAACGAGGCACTTTAGAAATATACCTACGGAATAATCAAACAGAGAAACAATAAATATTCCTAAATTAACCATGAAACCCTAGATTATCGGTAAACCCTAATATGATCATAAAACCACGAAAAGTAAAGAGCATGATATACAATCGGAAAAGAAAATGAAACAGATAGCACACAAATTCTGACGTAATAATCCACACAGAGAAGCAAAAGTATTTCCTAGATTAACTATGATACTCTGGACTCATGATAACCCTAATGCAGAGGCGGATCTATGAAGACACTTGGGGTACAACTATATCCCCCAAATTAGATCAATTCTGTTTGATGTGTAATAGTGTTCCAAAAGTGAACTGAGATCCAGATCCAATGGTCATGGGCACATATTTTATTGAATTTACCCAAGTTCGAATCTCTGTGTTGCGTTTTTCATGTCTTTAGTTTCAATTTATTTTTCCAAGTGCAAAGGGTACATTTATTTCTCTGTTTCAATGTTTTGTTGAGGATCCAAAGTGATTTCAATTAATTTATGTCCAAAGGGCGAACTTATTTCTTTTAGTTGTATCCTAACTTTCACACTAATAATTATTTGATTAATTTTATAACTGGTTGCAATCTTCTAATTTTTGTTGTGCTGAATTATATTTATTTACTAATTATACCTAAAATCAATTTGTATTAACCCTCAAAATTATTTTTAGAAGATATAATGATGGCTTGTGCTACAATAAATCTTAAAAAGTGGCAAAAAATAAACTAAACCAAGTATTTGTATATTTTTCAGTTGTATATATAACTAATATTGTGTATATATAATTTTAAATAATTTATCATGCCTCCGATTTTGAAATCCTAGATCCGCCACTGCCGTAATGTTATCATAAAACCAGGAAAAGTAAAACACATGATATACGATAATTGAATACAGAGAGATACAGCTGATGGAGATATAGATCAGTGTTATCGAAACTGGACCGGACAGGCCATTTCAACCGGGAACCGGTGCTTGGTCCGATCCGTAACCTCTCCTACAACCACTCTTGCAGTCGGATAGGGAAAAATCGCTTGGAATCGGAAATAACCGGAAAATCGCTTAACCAAAAACCGGAAAAATCACTGACCCAGAACCGGAAAAACGTAAACCAGATTTTCTTCCTTGAAACATAAATAACCCTAAACTCAGGAGGGGAGGGGGGAGGAAGAGGCACTGAAAGATATGAAAGCCCAACAGAATAACACCAACAACAAATATACAATGGCTTTATGTATCAGATCTGTAGTATCCAAAAATGAAGATTGTTCATGCTTCATAATACGCCAAAGTAGGACATTTCAAGATTCACAGAGAAGGAGATGAAAAGAGGCAAAAGAAATTTGGGGGAGAGTAGGAAACCTTAAGATTCACAGAGAACGAGAGGTAATAGAAATTTTATGGGAGAGATGAGCGAGGCAGTTGTTTCTTTGATATCTCACCTGGAGGGGAGAGAGAGAGAGAGAGAGAGAGAGAGAGAGAGAGAGAGAGACCCAAACCGTGGGATGAGGGAAGAGAAAGCTAAATTATTTGGTGGTAGTGGCACTGGCAGGTGGGTGTTTGGACTTTGGAGTAAATGGTTTTTTCTTTCTTTATTTGGTATGTTATTATTTTCTTTTTTTTCTGTTATGTGTATTTTGTACTAATAAAAAGAATATTACTTTTGTTACGTTTTAGAGAAAATATCACATAATTAAGGAGATTCTCTGACTTTGATATAAACTCTTACTATTAATAACTTATCGTTTAATTACATTTTATTACTCTATTCGAATGTTTATCTTAAGGTATATAAAAATATAATTAATTCTTACAAAAACGGTTGAATTGACGGTTAAACCAGTCGAACTGTTAAATTGAAGCAAGACCGGTTTGACTACTGGTCTGGTTATAACAACACTGATACAGATATGATCGATTTTAATGTATCTTTTATTTGGTAGGATATATTTAGTTTAATATAGTTTATCTTATAGAATATTTATCTTGATATGTTTCCTTTTATTGTGATTAGGATTCTAGGGTTGAAGTATTATAACTAGGATATGTTACAATGTATTAGATAGTTATATTGATATAAGAAAATGGATGTTATTCCCAGTTTGTGTCTCTTTCCGGGTATTCTTAGAATCAATGTATTTAGACCTCGCGTATTATTATTTTTTCCATGCTTCTCCCTGCATCAGTTGGCATCAGGCTAGTCACGATCCTCGATGGTGGTTCCAAGGTGTCAACTAGTTCTTGATACTAATTTCGATGAGGAGTTGCATGAAGACAATTTTATGCAAAATGGTGGTTATGACGAACCATCGATTTTCGATGAGAAATTGGATGTCAACTCACCTTTATTGATGATCTATTTTCTCCATCATGTGAGTCTTTCTCAGGTGAAATTGGTGATGACGATTATGATGGTCTACCATTTTTTTACGAGGAGATTGAATAGATTGAAGATGAATTTGTAGAGGCTAGGGCCAGTCCAATACTTTAAGAGGCCTTGTGCAGAATTTTTTTTTTTTTTTGGGTTGTTATTAATTTTTCTTTTATGTAGATTAAACCTAATGTATAGTTTTGTCGATCAATTATAAAAACTTTATAAATTACTAAAGAATAACGAAAATAAATTGGTGATAATAATAAGAAAATTTTGAGAAGAGAGTGATGAAACTTTTAGGATTAGTGATTATCATGAGTTGTGATTATAAGTAGAAATCAAAAAAAGAAGAAGAAAATGTAGCTTTGGTTAAAAACCAACTAAAACTAATATCTAGTGTAAAAGAATTGTATAACTAAAGTAAAAAATTAAATGTGCAGCCCGCTACCTCATCTAAATACCCAAGATTTCCATCCATTTAGCTATTGCCATCCATTGTTACCTTTGGCACATCTTTATTTATATACATTATACTATTTAGTTTTACATTTTGAAAAAAAAAAAAAATGTGGGGCTCCTTGCCGGCCGGGGGCCTGGTGCGGCGGCACCGCCTTGATCGCCCCCCGGCCGGCCCTGGTAGAGGCAACTAATGGTGCTTATGATGAACCATTCATTTATTACAAGGAGCAAGATAAATATTATTAGGGTTATTTTTAAGCCAACACATGTCGATTTAGATATTCTTGTCCTCAAGAATGAAAGTCCTATAATATGTTCCATGGTTCGGGCTAATGCATATGTTCTTGTTCTGGTGCAAGAATTTGTTGGTGTTGTTCTTGCTATTTGGCTACACAAATTTAAGGATATTCCGGACCGTCTACGTACATTTTCCTACGAGATGGACCACGATTCAAGGGCGAATCATCTTCAGGGAGAGGAGAATGATGGAGTAGGATATATTTAGTTTAATATAGTTTATCTTTTAGAATATTTATCTTGATATGTTTTCTTTTATTGTGATTAGGATTTTAGGGTTGAAGTATTATAAATAGGACCTCTTACAATGTATTAGATAGTTGATTTGATATATTGATATAAGAAAACGAGTGTTATTCCTAATTTGTATCTCTTTTCGGGTATTTTTAGAATCAACGGGTTTAGACCTGCGTATTATTGTTCTTTCCACGCTTCTCTCTGCATCAATAGCATAGCCGAAATGTCTTCCACGCTTCTCTTTGCATCAATAGCATAACTGAAATGTCTTCTCTGTTGTGAAGGGATCATCGTCGAGCCTGAGAATCTAAGTGAGAGGACATCATCTCCAAACGAGGGAGCCAGAAAACCCTAGCCTAACTTGTTAGCACCAGAGACTGATGAAATTTGAGTTGTCTTTTATTATAGAGTAAGATGATCTAAATGAACCTATTTTAGAATGTGGATTGAGTTGAAAAATATGTTTGATTTATTTCTATAAAGGATCTCTGGTAAAATAGTAAAAGGTAAATTATTATTATTATTATTATTATTATTATACTACTCTAGAGTATGCCTGCTCTCGCTCGCTCAACCCGTCTCAACTCACAATAAATACATTTCCTTTTTGCTAAAGTCTTCACGACATCGTTTTCCTCTCTCTCTCTATACGTACAGCCTCCCGTCTCTATATCTGGCCCCTCTCTCTCTCTCAAATCTCAAGGCTTCCCCTCTGATGGGTGCGCGTATGTGAGTTTTACGCATAAAAATTCCAGAGAGGACTTTTGCCCTCGTTGCATTATTCTTTTGGTTATTGTTTAATTCATCTTGTTTAACTTTTCGATCTGAAACGTTTTAACTCAATTTTATAGGTTTATGGATGCGTGAATTGATGTCCTAGAAATTAAGTAAAGCAGGATAAATAAAGGCTTCCGAGGAATTTGTGTGATCGAGGGTTCTTCCGGTGGCTGGATTACGAAATTCGTACGGTTTTCCGGTCAATCGTTGAGTTATTAGGGTTTTCGATAAGCTATCTTAGAGTTGGAATTATTCTGGGAGATGAGATATAGGTGTGGGATAGGTGTTGCCTTTTTTATTTAGGTATAGTTTTGTGGGCGAATCGGAAGGAATTGAAACTTGTAGTTTCTGAAAATGCAAAAAACCATATTTTATTATGCATGGGAGGGTTCAGCGGGACAGCGAGAGTGGTAGGAGTTTGCGACGGAGTAGTAGTCAGCATATGCGGCCAGTCTTTCCATTGACGCGCACTGTAGTTGTTGCTGGTGCTAATCATTCTCCTTCTGCTTCTTCGATCACAATCTCCGATTCTGGTGATTCGTTCTTCAAGGTATTGATTTGGTGGGTTTTTCAATTATTCCTGTTCACAGATTCATATAATCTTTTCCTTATCTTTTCGCCCCTAAATTTTGTCTCTGTACAGTAGTTTTACCCCGGTTCGAGGTTAGATGGCCTTTTTAGTGTGTGGAGATGGGAAATTAAGTATAACTTGTCCCTTATGTGATTTATATTAATTGATGAGAAGTAGCCTTGGCAATGGTTATTGATATTCAGGTTGTATGGGATGTGATCTGTTTTTCTTTTTTGCAGGGTGGTCGCAAAATTAGTGTTGGTGATTGCGCTCTTTTCAAAGCACCTCAAGATTCTCCTCCTTTCGTTGGTTTAATTCGTTTGCTAGCATTAAACGAGGAGAACAATTTGGAGCTAGTTGTGAGCTGGTTTTACCGAGCAAAAGAAGTGAAGCTCGAAAAAGGCCCTTTGGTGGACAATGCACTAAATGAGATTTTCTATTCCTTTCACAAGGACAAAACTCCTGCTGCATCTCTACTCCACCCTTGTAAAGTTGCATTTCTTCCTAGAGGTGTAGAGCTTCCCAACGGGACATTCTCTTTCGTTTGTCGACGTGCCTATGACATTGCAAACAAGTGTTTATGGTGGCTAACAGATCAAGATTACATTAATGTTAGTTGTAATAGTCAGCATAATTTTCCTTTTTCTTCTCCTGTTATATCACCCTATTATGAATGTGGGTTTTCTTTTCTTTCCTTTTTGTTTCTCTTTGGGAGGGACTGCAGGGTAGGGGGTGGTATTAAACCTTCTTGTTGGGGAACTATTTGTTATTTTAATGTACTTCTTGAATCTCATATACAATACATGATTTCCAGGAGCAGCAAGAAGAAGTAGATCAGCTTTTATACAACACTAGGAGAGAAATGCATGTGACATTGCAACCAGGTGGTCGTTCTCCGAAGCAAGTTAATGGTCCAGCTTCAAGTTCACAACTGAAACCGGCTTTTGATAGTGGTCAAAACAATGGAACTTCATTTCCTTCTCAGACTAAGGGCAAGAGAAGGGAAAGAGGTGATCATGGTGCAGATCCTGTCAAACGAGTGCGTTCTTCATCAAGTACCGAGGATAATGATTCTGTTCAGTTTAAAACTGGAATTAATTTAAAAAATGAGATTGCCCGAATAACAGAAAAAGGTGGAGTTGCGGATCTTGAAGGGGTTGAGAAGCTTGTCCAGTTGATGCAGCTAGATAGAAAAATGGATTTGGTAAACCGCTCCTTGCTAGCCAGTGTAATGGCTTCCACAGATAAGGTTGACTGCCTCAGTCGGTTTGTGCAGCTCAGAGGCTTGACTATATTAGATGATTGGCTGCAGGATATTCATAAAGCTAAGATTGGTGATGGTAGTAACGTAAAGGCTGGTGATAAATCTATGGAGGAATTTCTTTTGGTCTTACTTCGTGCACTAGATAAACTTCCAGTGGATCTTCAGGCCCTCCAAATCTGCCATATTGGCAGATCTGTGAATCATTTACGGTCACATAAAAATGTAGAAATTCAGAGAAAAGCCCGAACTTTAGTTGATACATGGAAGAAACGTGTTGAAGCTGAAATGATAAATATTGATGCAAAGTCTGGTTCAAACCAACCTGTAGCTGCGTGGCCTTCTAAATCACGCCTTCCGGATGCTTCTCATGTGGGGAGCAAAACTCCAAGTGGATCTGATGTTGCTGTGAAAAGCTCAATTTCTCAGAATTCTAATGCTAAAACTGCCTCAGTTAGGTCTTCGCACGTGGAAAGTAGCACAAAGTGTGTAGCCTCATCTCCTGTGGCTGTGAAACCAGCTGCATTAGTTGCAGCTGGAAAGGAGAGCCAGCCTGGAACACTTGTTGGAGGTGCAGCTGATGCACCTCAGGTTAGGGAGGATAGGAGTAGTAGTTCAAATCAGTCTCATAATTGTGGACTCTCTTCGTCAACAAAGGAAGATGTGAAAAGCTCCCCTCCCGGTTCTGTGACCGTTAGTAAGTCACCAAGCAGTAATACACGTAATCGCAAAAATAGTGGTTTTCCAGGAATATCAGCAACTGGAAGTCAGAAAGAAATCAGTTCCAGCAAAATTTCTTCAGCACACAAAAGTTCTGCATTTGAGAAGTTGTCTCACTCTTCATTATCTAGTGAAAGGCCTGTTGAGGGGCTCAACAGTGAAGGAAGCAATAAGCTGATTGTTAAGATATCAAATTTTGTGAGAAGCCCTGCACAAGTTGTGAGTGAAGTATCTCTAGAAAATCCCACCCTTACGAGTAGCCGAGCTTCTTCTCCTGTGGTTTTGAAGAAACATGAGCAGTCTGAACATGGTTTGAATGAGAAGAGTAATACTTATAGATGTAATGGTGCATCAGACATGAATGAGTGTCAAAACAATGACACTGTAGATTTATTGACCAGGTCAGAGGGTGCTGACTCAACTGCCATTGTTCCTGATGAGGAGAGAAGCATGTCCACCGATAACTCCACAAGATTAATTGAGGGATTTCCGGAAAATCAGTTGAAGTCGGGAAAGTTGCATGCTGCTTCTTTCAGCTCTATGAATGCATTAATTGAGAGCTGTGTCAAATATTCTGAAGCAACTTCATCATTGTTACTTGAAGATGATGTTGGAATGAACTTACTTGCTAGTGTTGCAGCTGGAGAAATGTCCAGGTCTGATGCGGTTTCTCCTGCTGATTCTACAGAAAGAAATATCCATGCAGTTGAGGAAGTTTGCACTGCTGATGAGGCAAAATCCAAGTCTGTCTCTGAAGGCTATGCTGCTGCAGTGCCGAATCAGTTTTCTAGTGAATCTGAATGTGATGAAAAGAAACAGACCGTCGTAAATGGTTGTTCGTGGCCCAGTAATGGGTTACATTTGTCAAATCATGCACCTCTTCTGTTTTCGGAAGATAAAAAATGTGCTAGATCCCAACCTTCTGAAGATATGGCAGCTGGAGAGGGCGTTAAGGACTTGGCCTCTTGCAACACGGATTCGAGAAGCAATGCTGACCATGAGTTGGGGAGTAGTGAGAAGGTAATTGAAAAGACAGATACCACTTCTGCACCTCCCATCTCTATGGGGGTGTTAAGAGCTGGTGAATTACATGAAGGAAGTCCTGAGGACAAGGCCACTATCAATGGTCTTGCAGATAAGTTACCAAACCGTAGAAGTGGTAGGAGTGATCCCATGGTGGCGGAGGAAACAAATGGTACTGATCATTTGAGCACTGATGAATGTAAGCCAATTGTTGAAGTTGTGCAATCAAGGCCACTTGATGAAGGCGACTCGGATAAAATTGTCAATAAAGGATCAGACAGGACAGGCAGTTCGGAGCAAAAGCCAGCTGCTGTAGTTTCTAAGTCTGACTGTGTTGAAATTTCAAATTATGAAGAGCTACACCAAGCTGAATGTCGCCAGAAGTCAGTGTCTAAAACTTGTGGCGCAGTCAAAGTAGGGGAAAGCGATGATATAAATACTAGTAGTGGCACGAGAAAGTGCCGATTGAACGTTGAGGAGGAAGTGGACAGAAATGCAGCTGGTGGAAGCCAACATATTGATGGCAATTTAAAAAACCAGGGGATCACAGAACATATTTCACTTCCTGAGAGCAGGAGTCCTGGATTGGCTGACCAAGCTCAAAAGGAGTCTGAATTGTCAGGATTTAGCTCCGTTCAGCAGTTAGATGAGACAGGCTTATGTGCTTCTGCAGGTGTTGGGCCGGCCTCTTCCTCTGCTGCAGCAGCAACTGATACTGGTCCAAAATTAGAGTTTGACTTAAACGAAGGTTTCAGTTCTGATGATGGGAAATCTAGGGAGTCGCTCACTTCGACTTCCTCAGGTAAAACAACTATTCATGTCATTAACTCATTACCATTTGCTGTGAATTCTATCCCCAATGGCCATTCTGCCTCTGTTACTATAGCTGCTGCTGCAAAAGGCCCCTTTGTTCCTCCAGAGGACTTATTGAGAAATAGAGTGGAACTTGGATGGAAGGGATCTGCTGCAACTAGCGCTTTTCGACCTGCTGAACCCAGAAAACTTCTTGAAACACCTGTTGGTCTAACAGATTTGCCTTCCTCCGATATTTCCACCAGTAAACATGTCCGTGTTCCTCTGGATATAGATTTAAATGTGCCAGATGAAGGAGTCCTCGAGGAATTGGGTTCTCGAGGTTCGGTGTTGGCTGTTAATTCCACAACTAATTTGGCAAGTAACTGTGCCACGTTGCTGAATGAGGCATCACAGACTGTTCGCGTTCGTGGTGGGGGTGGACTGGATCTTGATTTGAACAGAGTTGGTGAAGCTCATGATAATGGGCAGTGCTCGACCAGTGGCAATTATTGTGGAGAGACTTCTGCTCTACTTGTTGAACCGTTAGGCGGGTTACATGTTAGGAGGGATTTTGATCTCAACAACGGGCCTGTTGATGACGCTAATGCCGGGCAGTTTCAATTTGCTAATCAACTAGTCAATGGTGGTGTTACATCCAATCTCCCTTCTTCAGGCCTTAGAATGAACAGTCCTCTAATGGGCAATTTCTCAACTTGGTTTCCTCCTGGGAGTACTTACTCAACAGTAGCGATTCCATCAATATTACCTGATCGACGGGAGCAGCCTTTTTCAGTTTTTCCGCCTGGTGCTCCGCAGAGAACACTCAGCCCTGCTGGTCTTGCACCCTGTAATCCTGATGTATTCCGTGAATCACTATTATCATCTCCTGCAGTGCCTTATCCATCTAATCCTTTCCAGTTTCCTGTATTTCCTTTCGGAACCGTTTTTCCTCACCCTTCGGCCACCTTTTCAGTTGGAGCAAACTCATTTGCGGATTCCTCATCTGTTGCAAGGCCTTTTGGCCCTCCAGTAAATTCACAGTATCTGGGGCCTGTTTGTTCTGCCATGTCACAATTTCAGCGACCATATGTGGTTAACCTTTCTGACACTGGCAATAATGGTGGACTAGATAGCAACAAACGGTGGAGCAGACAGGGTCTGGACCTCAATACAGGCCCTGGTGCCATGGAAAGTGAAGTCAGGGGAGAGATGTTGCCTCTATCATCAGGACAACCTTCTGTTGGCAGTTTGCAAGGTCTAGCGGAAGTGCAGGCCCAGACATTTTCTGTTGCAGGCGGTCTTTTGAAGAGGAAGGAGCCTGATGGAAGCTGGGATAGTGAAATCTTCCGACACAAGCAGTCTCCATGGAAGTAGAATGTGAACTTCTGGAAATTTTACCATACCTAGAATCCTGTAAGTGTTTTTTTATGCAGTGCAGTTTACATGCTAGCTCACATTGGGAGACCTAAAATAAATTTAAGTGATATTGTTGGATGTGCACTTTCTTCATTGTGTATGATGTTGCTTTTTGTGCTTAATAAACTTTGAAATGGAGATCTTGCACATATGCTCTTCACTGAATTTGACTATTGTTTAGTGGCAAGTTCATTTTGGCTTTTGATGGACCATGATGTGCAGAAATTAAAGTTCGTCCTCTTCCAGGGATGGATCAGCATTGCAGATGCTGTTGTCTGATTAACATTATGATAGAATAAAGAGCAGGAAAATGAAGAAATATGATAAATTATAATTTGGATGGAAGAAAAGAAACGCCTGGGAATAATCCTGCCAGCTGAAGCTGCCCAAGCCAAATACTCTACTTCTCTGGTTGGCGTTAATGCCCATCTCAACACTCCTATCTATAACCTAGTATCCCTAAAATATCAGCACTTATTCCCAAAATTAGTTCTCTCAACCCCCCCAAATTAGACTATTATATGCTAGATATATTCTGTTTCCTGAAATAACTCTATCAATTATAATTTATACCCCTGTTCGGAACAGCCTCGTCCTCGAGGCTGAATTAGCTAATTGACCAGAGCACATTCATCTATGGTCTTCAATTTCAAACTTGTCAATTACGCTTTCTCCTTCAACTTTTTCGACAACCAATTTGTGTAATGATCCGTTCTTGGTGAGAGATTGGAGAGCCCGGCAGGTTGGACCAATTTGATAGAGTATAGAGCAGGAAAATGAATAAATATGATAATTGATTAATTCGGATTGAAGAAAAGAAACACCTGGAATAATCCCCTCAGCAGAAGTTGCCCAACCAAAGGCCGATACAAATACTCTACTTTTCTGGTTGATGCTAATGTTCATCTCAACAGCCCTATTTTTTACCTAGTAGCCTTAGGTATCAGCTCAAGTTAGAAAGTAATTATTCCCAAAACTAGGTCTCTCAAGTCCCCCCAAATTAGACTATTATATTATATGCTAGTAATATTCTGTAATTTATTCCCAAAATAGCTCTATCACATAACCTCTTCTCACTCAAATGAAAAGGAACATATATGTCTAAAGCAATAGGATATGCTGCTCTCTGATTAAATTCATTTGATTTATGCACATTGAGTTAAATAATTCTCACATTGCCTCTTCTCACTCAAATTTTGCGGATATAAAGCCTTCAATCATTGTTTGTCCTCTGGGTCACAAAATATTGATTGATGGAGACCGCTACTTATTGTTTGGAGATGATTGTTTGATGCTTTCAGACTTCATATTAATGTCCAGTCTTTCTGTTCGTTATGTTTTCTAGCTTCTGGTCTGTCTCTCACACACTACATTAATAGTTTAGAGTTTGGTGAGTACTGATGTTATGGCCTGATCTTTTACTAATCTGAGCAGGAAATGAAGGAGAAGGCTTTCAATGTCGTTAGATGTACTGATTTTCCCAGCCTTCCCAGCCTCTCTGTGACTTGCAGGTAAGCTCTTGTACAAGCAAGAAAGAGATCCTGATTGTCTACATGGTGTCTTTTCATATGAGTAGGAGCAGGATTATAAGAAAAACCTTAACATTCAATATTTTTAGGATGACATGTTCTGTCCATATTACGGACTTCCCTTATTTCAAATAATGGGGAAATATGCAGAAGAAAGGAATAACTGAAACTGTCGAATGTCAAGAAGTTTTAGATTATGCGAGAGTTTACATGGTCCGGACTCTTGGATGTAGAGTAGGAAGGAATTCATACAATGGAAGGGGTGGAACATGTGCCAGAATAGCATGTGCATGGAAATTTGTGTTCTTGTTATATTGAGCAGCTTTGTTCTATGGTTACAACGGGAAAAAATGTATATTTACAACCCCCCTACCCCTCTTTTTGTTGATTTGCTCTATATTTTTATGCTTTTGGCCTCTCTTCTCTTTTTAGTTTTGCCTCTGTGCACTTCTATTTCTACATTTGCTCGCTGAAGTGTTAAAAATAGAAAAAGTTGAAATTAAACTACAGTGGGCAGAATTTGTGTTTTTCATCACTTTGCTTTCCCAGTTCCTGAAGCCAATCAAATCATTGTGATGGTTATTTCTACAGAGGATGGATGGCTTATATAAATTTTTGGTGTCCACCTGTTGTTACATCGTCTGCGTGTCCAAGTGCGAATGCTGTTACGGACTATTCTGAGAGGCGTATCTTGAAGCCTAGTGTAGATATTCTTGACAGAAAGATCGATAGTCAAAGATAGACTTGATGCAACTTCCTAACTATTCCAAGGAGGCTGGTTATAGAAGTGGTGGAATTTGAGATTTTGCATTCCTTCAATTTTTCGCTCACCTTTTTATCTTCCCTGTACATACATATACATGTGTAGAGATATTGTCATAATTATGATACTAAGACTTGTTATCCTGCTTGCTCGTCTTCTAGCGTACTCATACAACTGATATCTGTTGTCTGGTGTGCTCAAATATATTGTATTGCAATGCTGTGAAATGCATCTTTTGCTGGGAGGGTTGGTTGCACTTAAACCCCCCAAGTTATTGGGGCTTTTGCATTTTGTCAACAGGCTTCTCTTATTGCCCTCGACATCTTGAATCATACAATTTTTACACTTTTGTCGTATCGATTTGCTGCTGGGAATAGATTGTGGGGATAGTGCATAAACATGCATCGTTTTACCCGACCGGGTCGGGTGTTTTTTAGTCCATCGAATATAGAATTTAGGTTGGGTTGGGCTTTTTTGGGGTCGTGTTTTTTCAGTTCGGGTTTTTTCTGGGTACCCTATTTTAACAAAATCAATCATAATTCAACATATTTCAACAATTTTAAAGAAGCAAAAAATGATTCATAGGAAAATAACTCTGAGATAAATCCGACCTGACGGGTGCCTAAAAATTGAGTTGAAGATTAGGTGTTTTTATCGGGTCCTCAACCTAAAAAATTCGAACCTGAAAAGCCCTGTTTAATCCCATCCCTAAGTGCAACTAATCCTAGGCTATGTTTGGTTGTGGCTGGGGTGGCTGGGAAGTGGCTGGAGTTAATGGCTGGGGATGTTAGAGAGTGATGTTTGGTTGGGTGGCTGGGGTTATGATTGGAGTGTGAAATTTAATTATTAATTGTAAAATGTGATGTGATATGGGTAAGAGGTAGTTATTAATGATTGAGAGAATAATTAAAGTAATTTTTTGATTTGTGATTGATGTCCCCTCACCAAACTCTAATATTGTGGCTTGGCTAAACCAGCCCAAACAAACATGAGATGGGGTTGGCCAAACTGATGAGAGGTTGGGCCAACCCCAACCAAACATGCACCTAGTGGTCGATTGTTAACACCTCAAATTCTTCAAAATATATCTCATGAGAGTTTTTTATAGTGTCCAGCCAGTATTTACCGAATACTTTTAAAACGTAAATATGATGTGACATTTTAGTTTCCGAATACGATTAGCACTTTCTCATGAGTTTATCTTAGAGGAAATTTAATGGTCCCACTCTAGTCCTAGAGATGGTTCTAAGAATTTAGCTTACTGTTAGTATCGTCTATGATTGGTTTTTGTTGTGTTCAGTTGAATTGGTTAAGTTACTGTTCGATGCTTGCTGAATCATCAACAAGAGCATTATGATCAAATTAATCGAACGGAAATGCATTATGGACCAATTCTGCCTCGGGTTTTTTTTTTTTAAGGGTGATAGTATTTACAAATGTTAATGTTAGATTGAGTGTGAGGATGGTAATTAAAATTTTAACAAAAATACAAGATTAAGGGTAAAAAAAAGACGACAACGATTTTACAGTCATTTGAAATTTTAGTTAACATTTGATAAATTCCCATCGTAATAATAATATAATATTAGTGTTAAGCGCAAATTATTATTATTATTATTATTATTATTATTATTATTATTATTATTATTATTATTATTATTATTATCATCTTGCCCGGGCATAATCTTACAAAAAAGTCGAACCCTTAGTTAAATAGGTTTCCCTTAATTTTGTTGCTGGAAAAAATTAATTCATATTTGACTTATTTGAAAAAAATCATGCGTGCTGAATGCAACATATGCTCGAATTTGAATCCGAAAGAGTATTACCTATTTACCGGAGAATTCATGTTTGTTACATTATTTGTTTTCTTATAAACTTATTACTCACTCTGGATGAACACCATGATTATAGTGAACAAAATACTTCATCTAGTTTATTTAGTTATTCCTTAATTAGTTCATTATAGTTATTCCTTAATCAAGTAATTGAGTTTAAATGTAATGATTTCATTTTTCTACAATATTGTAAGATGTGATTCTGTTTGAGTTCAATTCTTATGTAAAGAAAATATAGAACATATTGAAAACATTTAAATGCTTTGGCATGTATTCGTAATAGATGCGGTTTAAAGTAGCTTGATTTGAACAAAATTTGATGCACCAATACTAAGACGATAACAAATTTTGTGGTGGTCCATGGATCTTATTACGTGTGATGGGTCGTCAACTCAAATATAATAAAGGAAAAATGATATTTTTCCCTTGATTTGGTAATTGGGTTTACCTCACTGGAATGAGATTCCAATGGCTAGTGACGGATGTACATTGGGGCCAGAGAGCACTGGGATCCCCTAACCACGTCATAATGTGTTATTATATATATGTATTTTAGTCCATTTTAATAGTACAACTTACTTAAATAAAATAAATAGTCCTTCTTTTAATTTTCTAAGATGTCATTTTTTTAATGGTTTATCCATTATTTAAGTTTAGCGCATAATATAAAATAATTTCATTTATAGTCTACTCATAATTTGCCCCCTACTTGGTAAAAAATTGCAACGTGAGCATAGTTAAAAAAATTATCCGATGAAACGAACTCCTATAGCAATCTAAGAGTTATTCAAATTGGTAAAACATATTGTAATTCAGTTGATTGACCAGGTTGAACTCACCCTAATTAGACTTTTGTACTAAAAAAGAATAAAGGTAAAATTCAAATAAATTTTCTGTGAATATGGCAATTGAATGGAATTAATGAATAGTAATTTTGAGACAAATTTGGCAAGTTGTTTTTGGCTGGATTTTCAGGACTTTTGGTAACGCCAAGACTTAGTTTTATAGCAGTAGATTGGAAGAAAGTGGTAGCTTTTTTTAACATTAAAATATTATTATTAATTCGGGTTATTTTATTGAGAGAATAATTGATTCACTTTATCACTCGGGCGTGTCTAGGTGAGTAGTAGTAGTTTTCCAAATTAATTTATCTACTCAATCTGCCTGCTTTTACAGTTTCACTCGTTCAACCCAACCCGTCGGGACTTTAACTCATAATAGATAGCAAAGCTTTCCTTTTTGCCAAGTCTTCACGACATCGTTTTTCCTCTCTCTCAAATTTCTTGGCTTCTCTCTGATGGAAAACCTTCCGCAGGTTACTCTCTCTTCCTTAAACCTTCCGCATAATAGCGTCGGCCTATGTGCGTTTTGTATCCATCACAATTTCAAACCCTCACTTTTGTCCTCGTTTTACATTCTTCTTTTGCTTATTGTTTAATTCACGTTGTCTAATTTTTCGATCTGAAAACTTTTTACTAAAATTTGATAAGTTTTCCGATCCAACAAACGATGCCCTAGAAATGAAAGAAAGCGGGGTAAATAAGTGCTTCCGAGTAATTTCTGTGATCTAGGGTTTTTCCGGTTTCTTGATTGGGAAATTCGGGGGGTTTTCTGGCCAATTCTTGACTTATTAAATTTTTCGATGCGTTACCTTAGAGTTTTTTCTTTTCCGGAAATGAGATATAGATGTAATTTTGATAAGTGACCTTTTTATTAAGGTGTAATTGCGTTGACGAATCGGAAGGATTTGATTCTTGTAGTTTGTGGAAATGCAAAAATCCATGTTTTATTATGCACGGGAGGATGCGGAGGAGCGGTAGGAGTTCGTGGCGGAGTAATAGTCAGCATATGCGGCCAATTCTCCATTGACGCGAACTGTAGTTGTCGCTGGTGGTAATCGTTCTCCTCCTGCTTCTTCGATCAGAATTTCCGGCTCTGGAGATTCGTTCTTCAAGGTATCGATTTGGTGGGTTTTTTTTAAATATTCCTTTTCACACATTTTTTTGTTAACCTGTAATGACTTGTCTCTGTGATATGAGTTGAGGATTTAGCTCATAGTAAAAAAAAAAAAAAAATTAGAGGGGAGAAGTTATGAACCAAAGTGCAAAAGCCAGAAAAATTCATGACTCAAAATGAAGGATATTCTTGATCTTCACACTTCTAGTTGGAACAACCGTGATAACTCCTGCAAAACCACCGGAAGGATTTCCAGTGGAGAAACCTCCGATGCCAATGTTCAGAAAACTGACCAGTGGCGGAAGAGACAAAGTAAGGGAGGAAAATAGAGAGAGAAAATAAACAAGTTGGTAATGGGTTGTGAATAGTGAATATGTGTGTCTTTGTGGGGGTGGGTATTTATACTTTTTACCCGGAGGGTGGAAAGGTCATCCCGGAGGCTTCTGTGACCATAATTCTGTACCCTTCCGCTCTGTATTTTCGCTCTGATTCCCTATTTTATCAGACCTGAAAATATGTAATCTTATCCACATCACTTTGATTATTAGTTTGGTCTTCTTTCTGTGTTTAGACTGTGTTATTAAAGGTGAAGATGGTGGAGGAATTTAGTAGAGTGAAGTTGTTCAATAATTATATTGCAATTTGGTTTTAATTCGAAATTAGCCTTGGCTATGTTTATTGATGTTATGGTTGTATGTAGGATTTAATTTGTTTTTCTGTTTCGCAGGCGGTCATGAAATTAGTGTTGGCGATTGTGCTCTTTTAGGGCACCTGAAGATTCTCCTCCTTTCGGTGGTTAAATTCGTTTCTTGGCTTTAAATGAAGAGAATAATTTGGACCTAGTTGTGAACTGGTTTTACCAAGCAAAAGAAGTGAAGATCGAGAAAGGCCCCGCCCTCTGGTTTATTTTCTATTCCTTTCACAAGCACAAAATTCCTGCTGCGTCTCTACCCCATCCTTTACATTTCTTCCTAGAGGTGGAGAGCTTCCCAACAGACATTCTCTTTTGTTCTTCGACGTGCCTACGACATTGCAAATTATGGTGGCCAACACATCAATTTTAAATTAATGTTAGTTATTATAGTCAGCAATTCTTTTACGTTTCTTCTCCTGTTATATGATCACCCTATTATGTTGTGGTTTTATTTTCTTTCCTTTTCTTTCTCTTTGGGAGGGGGCTGTACGCTAAGAAGGTGGGGAAGTATTAAACCTTTGTTCTTTGGTAATTAATTGTTGTTTTGCTTAACTTATACATGATTTCCAGGAGCAGCAAGAAAAAGTAGACCAGCTTTAATACAAAACTAGGACAGAAATGCACGTGACATTGCAACCTGGCGGTCGTTCTCCAAAGCAAGACAATGGTCAGACTTCAACTTCACAACTGAAACCTGCTTCTGATTGTGGTCTTAACAATGGAACATCATTTCCTTCTCACACTAAGGGTAAGAAAAGGGAAAGAGGTGATTATGGTGCAGATACTGTAAAACGAGAGCGTTCTTCCTCAAGGACTGATGATGGCGATTCTGTTCAGTTCAAAACTGAAACAAATTTAGAAATCGAGACTGCCCGATTAACAGGAAACGGTGGAGTCGTGGATCTGGATGGGGTTGAGAAGCTTGTCCACTTGATGCAGCTTGATAGAAAAACAGAATTGGTGAATCGCTCCATGCTTGCCACTGTAATTGCTTCCACGGATAAGGCTGACTGCTTAAATCGGTTTGTGCAGCTCAAAGGCTTGTCTATATTAGACGATTGGCTGCAGGATATTCATAAAGCAAAGATTGGTGATGGTAATAATATAAAGTCTGGTGATAAATCTGTGGAGGAATTCCTTTTGGTTTTACTTCGCGCGCTAGATAAACTTCCAGTTGATCTTCAGGCCCTCCGAATGTGCAACATTGGCAGATCTGTGAATCATTTAAGATCACATAAAAATTTAGAAATTCAGAGAAAAGCTCGTACTTTAGTCGATACATGGAAGAAACGTGTTGAAGCTGAAATGATCAGTATCGATGCAAAGTCTGGTTCATCTCAAGGTGTAGCTGCGTGGCCTTCTAAATCACGCCTTCCAGATGCTTCTCATGGTGAAAGCAGAAGTCCAAGTGGGTCTGAAGTTGCTGTGAAAAGCTCAGTTTCTCAGAATTCTGCTGCAAAAAGTGCTTCAGTTAGGTCTTCACATGGGGAAAGTAGCACAAAGTATGCAACCTCATCCCCCGTGGCTGTGAAACCAGTTGCATCAACTGCAGCTGCAAAGGAGAGCCAGCCTGGAACTTCTGTGGGAGGCACAGCTGATGCACCTCAGATTAAGGAGGAGAAGAGTAGTAGTTCCAATCAGTCTCATAATTATGGACAATCTTCCTCAGCAAAGGACGATGTGAAAAGCTCCACTTCAGGTTCAGTGACTGTTAATAAGACATCAAGTGGTAATACACGTAACAGAAAAAATAGTGGTTTCCAAGGAATTTCAGCTACTGCAAGCCAGAAAGAAACCAGTTCTTGCAAAAATTCTCCAGCACACAGAAGTTCTGCATTAGAGAAGTTAACTCACTCTGCATTAACTAGTGAAAGGGCAGTTGAGGGGTCCAACAGTGAAGGAAGCAGCCATAAGCTTATTGTTAAGATACCAAATCGTGTGAGAAGCCCTGCACAAGTTGTGAGCGGAGTATCACTCGGAATTCCTACCCTTTCAAACAGCCGAGCATCTTCTCCTGTGCTCTTGGATAAACATGAGCAGTCTGATCATCCTTTAAAGGACAATGCGTCAGACATGAATGAGTGTCAAAATAATGACCCCACAGATTTATTAACCAGGTCAGAGGCTACTGACTCACCTGCCCTTCTTCCTGATGAGCAAAGCCGGAGCACTCAAGACCCCAAGTTGATAGTAGATGGATTTTCGGCAAATCCGTTGAAGTCGGAAAAGTTGCATGCTGATTCTTTCAGCCCTATGAATGCATTAATTGAGAGCTGTGTGAAATATTCCAGGACAACTTCATCCTTGTCACTGGAAGATGATGTCGGAATGAACTTACTTGCTAGTGTGGCTGCTGGAGAAATGTCTAGGTTTGATGTGGTTTCTCCTGCTGATTCTACAGAAAGAAGTGTCCATGCAGTTGAGGAAGTTTGCACTGGTGATGAGGCAAAATCCAAGTCTGTCCCAGAAGGTTATGATGCTAGAGTGCAGAATCAGTTTTATAGTGAATCTGAATTTGATGAAAAGAAACAGGCTGTTACAAATGGTTTTTCGTGGCACAGTACTGGGTTACATTTGCCAAAGCGTGCACCACTTGCGCTTTCAAATGACCAAAAATGTGCTAAATCTCATCCTTCTGAAGATATGGCTGCTCAAGAAGGCATTAAAAACTTGAGCTCTTCTAGCACGTATTCGAGAAGCAATGCCGACTGTAAGGTGGAGACTAGTGAGAAGTTAAATGCAAACACCGATACCACTTCTTCTGCACTTCCCGTCTGTATGGAGACAATGCGGGCTGCGGAATTACCTGAAGGAAAATGTGTTGAAGAGGCCACTTTCAACGACATTGCTAATAGATCATCAAACTGTGGTGGGACTGATCTCATGGTAGTGGAGGGAAAAGACGATTCTGATAATTTGAGAAGTGATGAGTGTAAGTTAATGGTTGAAGTCGCGCAATCAAAGACCATTGATGAAGGTGACTACAAGAAAATTGTCAATGAAGGATCTGACAGGACAGGCAATTTGGAGCAGAAGCCAACTGCTGCAGTTGTTAAGTCAAATTATGCAAAGCTACAGCAAGCTGAATCTTGCCAGGAATCAGTGCCAGAAGTTTGTGATGCAGTTAAAGTAGGGGGACCTGATGATGTAAATGTTATTAGTAGCATGAGCAAGTGCGAGGAAGTGGACAAAAATGCAGCTGGTGAAAGACATCATGTTGATGGCAATGTGGAAAGCCAGGAGATTCGAGAGCATATTTCACTTCCTGAGAGCAGGTATCCTGGCTTGGCTGACCATAAAGCTCAGAAGGAGACTAGGGTAACAGCATCTAGCTCCGTTCAGCAGTTAGATGAGGCGGGCATATGTGCTTCCGCTCCTATTGGGCCTGCCTGTTTCTCTGACGCAATATCAACTGATGCTGGTCCAAAATTAGGTTTCGACTTAAATGAACGTTTTAGTTCTGATGATGGAAAATATAGGGAGTCAGTGACTTCGACATCATCATGTCCAAAGTTCATCAACTCACTACCTTTTTCTGCAAATCCTGGTGGCCATTCTGCCTCAGTTACTATAGCTGCTGCCGCAAAAGGCCCCTTTGTTCCACCAGAGGACTTATTGAGAAGTAGAGTGAAACTGGGATGGAAGGGATCTGCTGCAACAAGTGCTTTTCGACCTGCTGAACCCAGAAAACATGACCGTGTTCCTCTGGATTTTGATCTAAATGTGCCAGATGAAAGAGTTCTGGAGGAAATGGCTTCTCAAGGTATGATGTTGGCCGTGGATTCAACCACTGATTCAGCAAGTAACTGTGCCACATTGCTGAATGAGACATCGAAGTCAGATTGTGTTCGTGGTGGGGGTGGACTGGATCTCGATTTGAACAGAGTTGATGAAGCCCATGATATTGGGCAGTGCTCGACCAGTGGCAATTATAGTGAGGAGGCTTCTGCTCTGCATGTTAACCCGCTAGGCGGTTTACATGTTAGGAGGGATTTCGATCTCAACAATGGGCCTGTTGTAGATGATGCTAATGTCGAGCAGTATCCATTTGCTAATCAACTAGTCAATGGTTGTATGACATCCCATCTCCCTTCTTCACGCCTTAGAATGACCAGTCCTCTAATGGGAAACTTCTCATCTTGGTTTCCTCCTGGGAGTACTTACTCAACAGTAGCAATCCCATCAATATTACCTGATCGGGGGGAGCAGCCTTTTTCAGTTTTTCCGCCTGGTGTTCCACAGAGAACTTTTGGCCCTGCTGGTCTTGCGCCATGTAATCCTGATGTGTTCCGTGGATCTGTATTATCATCATCTCCTGCAGTGCCTTATCTATCTAATCCTTTCCAGTTTCCTGTATTTCCTTTCGGGACCACTTTTCCTCACCCTTCAGCCACCTTTTCAGTTGGAGCTACCTCATTTGTGGATTCCTCATCTGCTGCAAGGCCTTTTGTGCCTCCAGTAAATCCACAATATGTGGGACCTGTTGATTCTGCCACATCACAGTTTCAGAGGCCATATATGGTTAGCTTTCCTGACATAGCCAGTAATGCCGGGCTAGATAGCAACAGACAGTGGAGCAGACAGGGTCTGGACCTCAATACAGGCCCAGGTGCCATGGAAAGTGAAGTCAGGGAGGAGATGTTGCCTTTGTCATCAGGTCAACATTCTGTTGGCAGTTCTCAAGGTCTAGCAGAGGAGCCAGGCCGGATGTTTTCTGTTTCAGGCAGTCTCTTGAAGAGGAAGGAGCATGATGGAGGCTGGGACAGTGAGTCTTTCCGACGTAAGCAGTCTTCGTGGCAGTAGAATGTGAACTTCTGGAATTTTACCAAGACCTAAAATCCTGTAAGTGTTTCTTTAATAAATTATCGCTTTCGTTGGGAGAACTATCATAAATTTATTCAGTATTGTTCCAGATGCACTTTGTCCATTTGTACAAGGTTGATTTATGTGCTGAATCATGAAATGGAGTTCTATATACTCTTAGCTGGGTTTAACTATTTTCAGTTTTAAGTTCATTTTTTGCCTTTTAATGATCCATAATGTGTAGAAAATGATACTCTTCCTCTTCATGGGATAAACATGCACCTACTGATGCTGTAGAGATTACATTAACCAAGCACATTACCTTTCTACTTGGAAAATGATTTCACGAGATCTGTTGGGTACTGATGTAATGGCCTGATCTTTTACTCATCTGAACAGGAAATGAAGGAGAAGGCTTCACTGTTGTTAAATGAAGTGATGATTTCTCAGCTTCTCTAACATGTAGGTAAGCTTCTCTTGTACAAGCCAGAAAAAGATCCTAATTGTCTACGTGGTATCTTTTTCATATAAGTAGGACCAGGGTTAACAGAAACCTTATTCTACAATACTTTTAGGGTGACGTGAGCTGTCCATGTTAAGACTTCCCTTTTGTCAATAATGGGGAAATATGCTGAAGAAAGGAATTATTGACACTGTCGAATTTGTGAAGTTTTAGATTATGTGAGATTATACATGTTCATGGAATGTGATGTAGAGTAGGATCTTATTGATCATGGAATGGGATCTCTATATGTGCCACAACAAGTATCGTGCAATTTTGTTATATGGTTATGGAGGATTACTACTTCCAAGAAAAATGCATATTACCCCCACCCCCAAGCTTGTCATCCTGCTTTTTCCAGTTCCTGAAGCTAATCAATGATCATCCTTCACGGTTATATCTGCAGAAGATGGTTGGCTTGTTAAGATCTATTTGGTATCCGGCTCCTGCCCTGACCTTGTCTGCATGTTCAAGTGGATAGTGCAGCCCTCCATGGTAACGTGGTCAGAACTGTTTTCTAGAGGCATATCTTATGCCTAGTGTAGATATTCTTACTGGATGATCCATAGTCAAAAGATAGTTTTGTTGCAGCCTCCTAGAACTGTTAGAATTTGCCCTTTCGGAATTTAAGATTTTGCATTTCATCAATTTTCCCTCACCTTCTTCCTTCTTATTTTCCTCGTACATATACATGTGTAGAGGTATTATGGTAATTATGATACTGAAGATTATTATCCTGCTTGTCTGCTAGGGCAGCGATACACTAATATCCACTGTGCTGATTAATTTTTTATTGAGATGTTGCGAAATTGTCATGCTGGGAATAGGGGATGATGGTTTATTGCACTAAACCCTCCAAATTATTCGTATACTTGAACTTACTCTATGCAACTTTTTTTGTTCCACTTTACTTCTCCTCTCACATATTGATGCATCATCGTATGGAGGTACTGCAAGGCTGACACCTGGCGGCTCGGGATATTCAAGTCAGATTTCGGGGCTGCAACTTGTAATTGCAAGTTAAGGGGAGAAGGAAAATAGTGTGGGGGTAAGTGCAAAAATATGCATAGTTTTGGTGGGTTTAGTGCAATATTGAATCATGGAATAGAACTTAGCCTGCTGTTGGTGTAACCTGTGATTAGTTTTAGTTGTATTTTAATGAATCAGATCAGATAATCTACGTCAAATGCTTGCCAAGTTATCAGTATGACCATTCTTGATAAAAATAAATATGACCAGTCATAAATTAATCAGACGGGTTTTGTGTTGCAGGAATTTTTTTGTTTATATTTGACTCGAGATGCTGCGATTTATTTAGTTAATAAAATTAATCTATCAATATAACATATTTTTCATTATATAATATAGCTAGCAGTGTATTATTGACTCGGAATATTAAACGGTTTCCAATTTGGCATGGATATTACATATTTTGAGTGTTGAGAAATACAATTGTTTGCCAGGTGATTGTTGATGTTAGGTTTATGCATCTGACGTGAGTTGGATTATTTGTATTGGTTTGAAGATGTAAGTATATATTGCATAAATATTTTTATAATATAATACCTCCGTCCCGGCCTAACCTGCGTACTTGTCATTTTGGTTTGTCCCACTTTAACCTGTCAGCCCCATAAATGACAAATTTCTCTTACAATCCCCACCCTCAAAATCTCCATTCTCAATCTCCACCTTTAAAAAAGTTAAAGATTTCACGAAATATGTTTTTTCTTAATCTTCGTGCTCGATTAACCTAGGCGGGTTAAGCCGGAACGGAGGGAGTATATACTAACTAATTTAGAAGTCTTAAATTCACCGATAGCAATTTATACTATTTTGTATACTTTTTGGTTATCTTCTTTAATATAATACTCCTCCATCCTGGTTTAACTTGCCTCTTTTGATTGGACACGAAGATTAAGAAAAAATTATTTTTGTAGAATTTTTTACTTTTTTAAAGATGAGGTTGAGCGTGAAGATGGTGAGAAAAAATTGTCATTTATAAACTGATAAGTTAAGTTGAGACAAATCGAAAAGGAAAGTAGACAAGCTATAGAGCGTCGGAAGGAATACACAGCATCGCAACCATTTGTGAATAGTGAGATCGTGCCATTTATTAGTTTTAAGTTTGGAAATAATATTTGCATATTTCTGTATGACGGAAGAAGTATATGTTCATGTTTAAAAGAATTGCCTATATAAAATCCTTCTCTCCTTTTTAGCTCTCTTACATTTCTCTTGTAATCTGTTTATAATATAATTAAAAATTACAAAATAGTTCTTATGAGCGAGAAAATATGTATACAGTTAAAACATTTTCTAAGAAAAAGTTTAATCGATACAATATATATATATATGTGTGTGAATTTGAACATGTATATATATGTTATGATTTGAAAGGAAATTGATGGAACTGGTTTGAAAATTTACAATATTTATTTAGTGACATAAGGAATGGTCCAATTTCACTATTCAAATGGACAGTCACGTTTTTTTTATTATTGTTATATATAGTTCATAAAGTCAAAATCTCTTACGTAATTTGTAGACCTAATAACAAAATTATTAGCCATTTTGTACATTAAATACAATATTTAAATTTTGACAAATTAATGAAGATGCAAACATTCCAGCGTTTTATCCTCTGAGAAAAGAAAACAATGTTTTACTTTTTGTGAGAGCTGGTTATAATTGTGAGCACTGTTATGTCAATACGAGAGGTTCACTGTCCTATATGTAATAATATGTGCTTTCCGTTTGAAAATTGATTTGGAATTTTAGGTTTTTAATTTAAAATTATCCAATTTAATTATTTCAATTCATTTGTTAAAAATGGAAACAAGTTGCATATTCATAATCTATGTTTCGAGTAGATGAATTTAATGTATTAATATGCTCAAAATCAATTTCGGGTGAATGAGATATTAATTGTCAAAGGTTGCAACTTAAACTTGGAAATGGAAGATGTTATAAAGGAAATATGAGAACTTGTCCCACATTGAAAAATTGAAGTGAATACTTCTTATTTAGTAGAGCACTTGACAAATAGTTTTCAAATTTGGCTAAAATGGACCCGAGTCCGGGTCGCACCTATCGCATTGAGTCGCTTTAGAGGCGCACGTACGCGTCGTCGTGAGGAACTGGAGGAGCCTTAAAGTTTTGGCCAGGTGGTCCAGACAGATGGCTCGCGGGTTCGTGGCGGTTCGAGTCAGGTGGTGCGGTGACATGGATCAGATCCGGTCGGATCGACCCGTCAGGAACTGGGGCCGGACCGGGCGGTTCACCCCCACCAGGTCGGACCGACACGCCAGCAGGCCGGGCGGGTCGAACCGGTGCGACTCGTTGCCTGCCAGGGTGTCACACCTGCACCGCTTAGCGAACTAGTGGGTCCAGTCCAAAGGATGCCACCAAAGGGTGAAGAGGTGTCTTTCCAGAAAGGTACCACAACTCTTCAATATATATAAATAGTCCCCTGCAAACTTCATTTCATTCATTCCAAACTCACAAGTTTATTCAGATTTCAAGCTTCCCAAATTCTGCATTAGTAGAGTCCGAAAGTTCCAAATATCCGAGTACGTTCGCCTATAACTTCCGAGTCGTAGTGCAACGATCTGAAGTTTTAAAGTCGTATCTTGGAGGTGATTGCTATTAGATGTATTGCACCTGAGTACGTGACAATCGTATTGCACCTGAGTACATGGCAATTTCGTCTTACGAATATAAAGTCAAACTCAAGCCTCGACTTTGTTTGCATTTATACATCTTCGTCTATATACCTTCTACATACCAAGTACTAACACTTTCCTACGATTATAATTATTGCAAATTCTCAAAAAATACTTTTAAGTTTATTTTAAATTTTGAATCTTTATTTATGACTTTAAAAAGCATTTTTAAAAAAAAAAAAAATTAGAACATATTTTTCTGAAATTATTTAACTTTCAAATAATTTTTTTTCAGAACCAATCTAATTAATTTTACTTTCCTATAGAAAATTGAGGGAAAACCTTTAGGTGCAATAGGTCAAGTTCGTATACTATGAGAAGCAATTTTCAAAAAAAATTTGCAATTCTCTAGGTTGCTACTAATTAAAACGTGTATAGTCCATGTTACAAATCGTAGTAAATCTTAATATGTAAACATAATATCCATTATTGATCCATATAAAAGTATTGGTTTTTCTAATCAATTTATGAGTCCAATTACAATGTACTTGTGGTATTAGTGCACCTGATCAATTTACATTATTGGATGATATTTGTTTTAATACCTACCCTTAGATGAAATCATAAGTAAAAATCATCAAATTGCAACTTGTTGATCAAGTTAATGAATTAAAATTTATAATAGATGCCTCACATGTTAATTATTTCACCACCTCTATTCAATCATATTGTAGTCACAGAAAATTTATGCTCAATCAAATAGTCAATGAAACATTGTCAAGTGTTTAAATTTTTATTTCTTGGCAATCAAGATAAAATTTCCAATGTGGGAGAGAACTACCAATACTTTGGTAACTAAATCAAATCATACCGTATCTTTCTATCAAACGCAAGGAGAGCAGGACGGTTAGCTTGCTCGAGCTTGCAAATTCACGCTAACTGAAAGAAGAGTCTGTCATAGACTACATCAATCATTGGAAAAATTTAAGTCTAAGCTGCAAGAAGAAATTTTCGGAAGTCACTGCTGTCGAGGTGTGCATTCAAGGGATGTAATGGGGTCTACAATACATCCTTCAAAAATTCAGTCGAAGTTCTTTGAAGAAGTATGAAGAAGATAGCCTTCAACTTTTGGTGTGAAATGTCTTGGAGAAATTCTGATCTTTACACTCGGTCTCTTTCTCCCATTTTCCACACTTGATCTTCTTTTGTCAGCCATATAAATATTCACTAGGAAAGGTAATTATTTCCTGCAAGATAAGATCAAAGAAAATAACCACCAATCTTCCAAAGGAAGACTTTTGGTTTGGATAAGTTTCCCATGCAGATATATATGTAAAACTGAACTTATCCAAATATGCACACATACTGAACATATAGAGTAAACGTACAAGGGTAGCACGATAAAATTAGAAGAAAGAGTAGAACGTGTTTCCCAGGGTGTTTCAACACAAGGTGAAACACTTAATCAAGAACACTGAAGGAAACACATGTTCTAACAGATGCGGAATTAAGTTGTTCGACCTTTGAAAAAATGTTATTAAAGAGCAACATAACCGGCGAAGGAGATCAAGAAGAAGATTTTGCTCCAAAGTTTCAAAAATCAAAGAAATCAATCGATGAGAAGAACCAGAGGATTAAAAAATTGAGATTGTAACTCGCATCTTTATTTTCATTTCAATCTAATTGGATTTAATATGTACATCATTTTGTATTTGTTTATCCCATACCCAAAGTTTGTTGTTACAACTGTCTCCTTTCATATCTAGAAAACATAATCTTTGCGTCCCCTATCTCCAACTCTTCAAATCTTCTTCTCTTCAATAAATCTGTAATTAAATGATGTAAAAGTGGGCATATGCAACCTTTCACAGCAACATTCTACATATATAGAATACATAGAATAAAACACAAAATGGAATTTGATTTCCTTCTTATTTTCTCCTTTTCGTTGGTCGTCTCACACAAACTAAGAACTCACATAAGGTCAGAAAAAAGTTGAGTTTGTGATGGGGGATGAGATGCTAAAAAATAGAAAGAATATTTTGAAGGTATGATCATGAGAAAGTATATCATTCAATGGAATGATGCTTTCTTGATTGTATTTTGGCAAAACTGGCTTCAAGCAGTGATAGAGTGGGCAAGGAGGCTCATTTATCAAATGAGATCTTTTCAAACTCTTAGTTTTACTCAAGTCATAATGATACGGGCCCAACTACTTTTCCAGCCTAGGGTAAGGCCCTAGACCAGCCAGGGGCAGATCTACTTGGAAACAGTTGGCCCTAGACCAGCCAGAGGCAGATCTACTTCGAAACAGTTGTACCCCCAATTTAAAAGAACTAAAGATATTTAGTTGGTGAAATAAATCATTACGGATATTGTGGTGCAACGGCTAGCCTTCAGTCATTATATTACATTTATCCAGCTTCAAACTTAGTTGTTGCTTTTATCAAATTTTATAACTATATTTCTTACTTTTCAATTTTGTTGCAGCTTTGTTAAATTTTAAAACTATATTTCTTACTTTTCAATTGTGTTGCAGCTTTCATCAAACTATTACACCTATTTTGCTTGGAAGCAGATCCTCTCCATTTACAAAATTGTAAATTTGGTCAATTTGAGGTAATATCAGCTGTCACTTATATCAATAACCCATAATTTCCCACATCATCCATTATTAGATTTTTCTTCTTTCCTAAATCTCTGCGACATTCCTCCCATTCTCTGTCTGTTTTTTTTTCTCATTTCTCCTTTTCGATTAGCGACAGTCATCCTCTCCCTTTCTCACTGTTTTTGTTCTTCTTTCCCTTACTTATTTTCTCCTGTTCTTCTTTCCCTTACTTATTTTCTCCTTTTTGTGTAAACATTTAATTGAGACTATAAATTAAGAAATTCAAAGTTTGAGGTTTGATTCCTCACAATTGCAACAAGCAAACAAAGCACCACAGAGAATGGCAGCAGTGTCGAAGCTTGAGAATCGGTCGGCGGCAGCAGAGCATGAGAGACTCGGAGTAACCGCCTTCTATTATTCACACTGATAAATTTCTAGTATAATTAAATACATTTGTTCCATATTGTACTTGAAGGATGAAGAACTGTTTTAGGAATAATGACGTAGAGGTCTATGGTACAGTGATATTATCTAAAATTTACGAAATTTTCCAGTAAAGAAAATGTGAGGATCCACATCCAATTTTCTTGCTCTCCAAAATTATAGGAAAAAAAATTGATGTTATTAAGAGTCTAACTCAAATTACTATACATGCTACTATGAATTTAACAAAATAAGGCATCTGCCCATCCGCATAATTTTTTATTTTCATCAAATTTTTTAAGGATTAACTTTTGTAGTCAAGTTATTTCCGCCGATCCATATATTTGTGGTTATTTACTTATTTAGTTAATTTAAATTTTTAATGGGTGTATTATTTTTCATGTCCCTATCATTAAGATTAAACACATCAATTTCTCTTAAAAATGCCCAATAAAATTCTTTTCAAATGAGGGAACAATAACCTTTGCTAAATAAATCCTTACAAAAACATTAAATAGAGTTTATATTTTTAATTATAAAATTTGAGCTGTAAAAGTATTTAAATATCAAACAATACTCTAAGTTATTTTAAAGTCAAATAATACTCGGACATACTTTTAAATAATTTATCGTACCCCCATTTCTAAAATCCTGGATATGCCACTGAGACCAACTCATGAAGAAATCAACGAGGATCAAGAAACACCTAATATGGTGAAAGGACAATCACATGACTGAGGAGGGACCACCATGATCGTCTAAGAAATTCATTTGACCCACTGCCAATAGTGCATGCAATTGATAGTAGTTAGCTATAATGATTATTATCATGCCTAGGAGGAAAAATATCGGGATATATGAGGGGTTTCAGTAATATATGTTTTATTTCTCAAGAAATAGATAGTGTTGAGTCGAAAGTGATCACTCCGAGTCTTTAGTTTGTATTTTATATTTTTTAGTTTTAGTGCAAGAAGTTTACACTTACTCAGTTATGTTTTTATCTTATCACATAAATGAAAAGAATTCGAAAACAATAAGTAAAGACAAATAAATAAGAATAAAAGAAAAACAAAAAGAATGGTTAGAAATAGCTTTTGTGGTTTTAAGAATACATTAACTAAAGACAGGGAATGCTTGGGCTAACTTGTGCCCAGTCAGATGGGGTGGCCCAGCCTATTTTGAGTTGTAGATGGAAGATTAACCATCCACCTTATCCTATTAATCATTACCATACACACTCACATCTAACTTATTGATTAAACATTTATAATACCTATCCCAATATTTTTTTTCGTTAAAACCTAAAAATTAAATACAATGCGTAGCTAGGGATGTCAGTTGGGTGTTGATAGGTATGGCCCAGTACCTTCGGGTCGGATCAACCCGACCCGGAGCAACTGAGCCCAGAAGAACGAGCCCATCAACCAAGCCGGCCCAGAAGCGTGCACGAGCCTGGAACAGCCCAGTCGCGACATGTTTGGAAAGTGAGATCCCCACGATCTCCTTCCAACTCCCATGCAGATTTGGTGGGCGCAATTGTAGGGATTTAGTTAGGGTTTGAATTGAGTATAAATAGCAGAATTGTACTCAGATTTAGGGTTCGCACTTTGTACTCCTAAACTACAACGTGTAAGATTAAAAGGAAGATAGTGAAAAACACCCCGGGAGGTGATTATTTGCGCCCGTGGACGTAGATCTCCGGATCGAACCATGTATATCTTGTGTTCTTTGCTTTTTCTTGAGTTTGGTGTCGTTGTTAATCGGGTTTTACTTTGAATTCCTGGGATAAGCGGATCACGCATTATCAATTGGCGCCATCTGTGGGAACTTCGAAAGAAAACCCTAGTATACTCGTCACAATCGCTATGGTGAATACTCGTCGATCTACTAATCCTACCCGGTCTCGTCGTAATCCTCCTATGGATCAGAATCCTACACCCGGGCAACAGAATCAAGATCCGTCCGCGGAACACGCTGACATGCAGAATATCCCCCCTGCCAATGATCCGGCGCAGGTTAATCCACCACCTGCCCCCGAGTTATCGCAGGTTCAACAAGCCTTTCTTCGGGAGCACGCTGCTCTATTCCAAGAATGGAATAATCGGCGCGCCCACTCCGGTGAGCGCGCCAACAATGGCGTCGATCAGGTTTTGAGAAATCCACCTCGTGATTTATCACGTGAATTGGATGAAGATCCACCTTATCGAGCAAGGCATAATCGTCGTCGACCACGATCAGCCTCTCCGGCGGATAATCGCAGCTCTAATGGGTCGAGGCCTCGTTACGCCCACGAAGGTGTGAATCGCCGCAGACCTATAGACGCACCAAAGCGTGTTCGCTTAGACAAATCCCGTGTGCTGGATCCCCTGGAACAAGAACAAGCCCAATTTGCTGTTGAGCTTGACAAAGTGTTGGGTCTCGATGCTGATGGGGAGATCATCACCCCATTCTTCGAGGAGATTTTTGCTACCCCACTCCCCGAGGGGTTCAAGCTTCCCCCCGTGTCCATCTACAACGGCACCGGAGATCCCAACAATTTTCTGAACGCCTTCAAGTACGCTATGTTCAACCGCAATTGTACACCTCACCACTTGTGTAAGGTGTTTCCTGAGTATCTCCAGGATGAAGCTAGACTTTGGTTCGATTCTTTACCCCGGGGCAGCGTTACCGCTTTTCGGGATCTCGCCGAACAGTTTTGGGCGCGTTTTCATATGCGAGCAAAACCCATGGCCACCTTGGCCGATCTCATGAATCTGGAACAACGGGATGGGGAAATTGTTACCCAATTTCTTGATCGCTTCACGGCAGAGAGCCTTAAGGTGGGAAGCCGGTCTGACGATGTTATCATCAACGCTTTTATGAATGGCCTTCGCCCCGGGCCGCTTTACACCGAGCTTGTCCGAAACCCTCCTACTACGACCCGGGCTTTGTTCAACATTGTATGCAGGTTCGCCAAGGCTGAGGAGCAAACCCGCCGCAAACGCGAGAAGCATGCCACCAAGCGGCAATCGGATAAAACGCAGGCCGGGACCAGTACTCGGTCTAGTGCCTTCTCCCGTCTAAGCAGGGGATGTTTGGAACCTCGCGAAGATATCCCTCAACTCACTCCACTTACAAAATCGAGGACATAAATTCTTTCTGTTCACAAGAACGACCTGCGACCGTGCCTGCGGATGACTGCTCCGGCAGAAAAGCGTAACCGTGACAAGTGGTGCGCGTATCACCATGATCATGGACATGAAATCGAGGAATGTCGAGAACTTGGGAAAGAAATTGAAGACTGTTTAAAGAGGGGTTTCTTACGGCAATATGTCGCTCGGGCCGAGGACAGGTCTCGGTCAAACCAAAATGGAGGTTCACAACAAAGCCGCGAAGGCTACAATGACCGAGGTCCGCGACAAAACAGGTCTCAGTGGCAGAATAATAGGCCTGGATACAACAACTATGCTCGGCAAGACCAGGAAAGTCGTCAACAACCCCAGTTGTTGCCGCAACCGCCTCCTCATGGGGGACCTGGAGATAATCCGCCAAATCACGTCATAAATGTGATCTATGGGGCCATTCCAACCGGGGCTTCCCGAAGTGCCCTGAAGGCGGAAGCGCGCAGGCCTCCTCCCGAGGAGCCGCCCCACAAACGCTTCCACCAATCTGAAACCGTAAGTTTCACATATGAAGATCCTGTTCCCGAGCTTACCCCCACATACTGATGCCATCGTAATCGACATGGCCGTAGCTAATGTTACGATAAAATGGGTTTTCGTCGACAACGGAGCTGCAGTTAGCGTCATATTCGCCGACTGTTTTCAGAAAATGGGCATTCCTCGTGAACAACTCCGACCGGCCCCCGGACCGTTACAGACCTTCACCCAGGGTGAGGTTCGACCTGAAGGAGTCATCAACCTTCCTGCTTCGCTCGGAACTTATCCAGCAATAAAAACCATCTTCGTTGATTTTTATGTGGTCAATTCCCCATCTCCATACAACATGATTTTAGGCCGAGACTGGCTCACCCCGACGAGGGCCGTTTGCTCCACATACCCATGGCGAGGTGGCTATTCGTGGCAACCAGCGGGTCTCTAAAGAATGCATGTACGTAGCACTTAAAAAGACAACAAAGGTTCCTCCTAAGCCTCAGTTTCAAGTAGCCACCTCGGCTCCCACCTCGGATTCGTCTACATCACTCGGAGACAACACTGTTAAGGTGCCGCTAGACCCGGCTAAGCCAGAGCAAACTGTTACAGTCGGCACTGTAGACACACCATTGTTACATAATGCCATCATCCAGACCTTGCGAGAATATTCTAAAGTTTTTGCGTGGTCTCCCTTGGATATGCCGGGGGTCTCTCCGGACTTAATTACTCACAAGTTAAACATTGATCCCAGCGTGAAGCCCATACAACAAAGCCGGAGGAAATTTGCTCCGGAGAGGAACGCAGCCATCCGAACCGAAGTACAACAGCTCCTAGATGCAGACATCCTGTTTGAAGTACACTACCCTTCCTGGCTTTCTAATCCCGTGATGGTGACGAAGTCCAACAGGGGATGGAGAATGTGCTTCGATTTCTCCGACTTCAATAAGCACTGCCCAAAGGATTGTTATCCTCTGCCCTCCATCGACCTAAAAGCCGAGGCCATCACTGGGCACAAGGCACTTTGCTTTTTGGATTTATACAAGGGATACCATCAAATATATATGGATCGCCGTGACGCCCTCAAAACGGCCTTCATCACTGACTTTGGGTGTTTTGCCTTAAAAAAATGCCCTTCGGGCTCAAGAATGCGGGAGCAACATACCAACGCCTTATGGACCATGTCTTCCGAGATCAAATCGGTCGGAATGTTGAAGTATATGTTGACGATCTTGTTATTAAAAGTTCCTCTCATACTACATGTGTACAAGATATTGCTGAGACGTTAAGCACGTTGCGACGTTATAATCTTCGCCTCAATCCGGCAAAATGTACCTTCGGCGTTGGCTCAGGAAAGTTTCTGGGATATGTGGTCCCACAGCACGGTCTCAAGGCCAATCCTGCCAAGATCAGGGATGTATTAGATTTGCAGCCGCCGAAGACGGTAAAGGAGGTTCAGCGCCTTACCGGTGGTCTTGCGGCCTTAAATCGTTTCCTGTCTAAAGTCGCGGAGCGCCAGCTCCCATCTTCAAAATTTTGCGTCAGGCAAAGAAATTCGAGTGGACTCCGCAGTGCACCGAGGCTTTTGAGGCTTTAAAGCAACACATTCAGTAGTTGCCCACTATGTCCGCGCCTGTCCCCGGAGAGCCCCTTTATGTATATTTAGCATCTGCCGAGGAAACAATTAGCGCGGCCCTCGTCCGCGAGGATCATGGGAGTCAGCAGCCCGTGTATTTCGTGAGTCGAGCACTCCAAGGGGTGGAAACCCGGTACTCTGTGGTAGAAAAAACAGTATTGGCTCTCGTCATGGCGGCCCGCCGTTTGCGCCCTTATTTCCAAGGACGTGACATCAGGGTTCTCACTAATCACCCCATTCGTCAAATTCTCGTTAAGCCCGATGTGTCCGGGCGCCTGGCTAAGTGGGCCATCGAACTAGGGGAATACGATATTCAATTTCTACCTCGCCGGGCCATCAAAGGCCAAGCCCTTGCGGATTTTTTGGTAGAAGCACCATTCGTTGATCTCGGTTCGACTGTATGTGACACTACTCCTAACCACTCCGATCTCGGAGCTAAGGCCCGCAAGTGGCAATTATACGTGGATGGTACCTCTACAACCCGAGGCAGTGGCGCTGGGGTCCTTCTCATTGGCCCCGATGGCGTTGAGATCAAGTATGTCTTGCGATTTAAGTTCGAGGTGACCAACAACGAAGCGGAGTATGAGGCCGTTCTTGCTGGGCTCAGACTCGCTCAGTCCTTTGCAGCTTCTCATATCCAGCTTTTCACGGGCTTGAGGTGGTCTCTAGTCAAATTAATGGCACCTATGCAGCCAAAGATGGCACATTGAAAAGGTACCTCGCTTTGACACTTAAGCTCTTGTCAACTTTTGCTTCGGTCGATATCCAGCAGGTGCCTCGCAAAGAAAATGTTCAAGCTGATGCCCTTAGCAAAATGGCCTCCGCGGTCCCTACTAACATGTCTCCGGACATCATCGTCGAAGATGCAATTCATCCTTCCATTCATGAGGCCATAGTTTCCGTATTGACTGAGAACAGTCCCAATTGGATGACTCCGATCGTTCATTATCTTAAGGCACCTAAGTATGCACTCCACGATGGGATCTTGTACCATCAGTCATACTTACAACCGAGCCTTCGTTGTTTTGACCCTGTACAGGCTGACCATGTTCTCCGCGAATTTCACGAGGGGGCCTGTGCCAGCCATATTGGCTCACGGACGTTGGCCAAGAAAGTCCTTCGGTGGGGATACTACTGGCCCACATTGTTTAATGACGCCCATAACTTAGTGACAAAGTGCGACAAGTGTCAGCGACACTCTCGAGTGAAGCATTTACCACAAACCGAGCTCACTGGCATACAAAGTGCCTGACCATTTATCCAGTGGGGAATTGATATTGTGGGCCCGTTCCCAGTCGCTCCGGGAGGCTTAAAATTCCTTGTGGTTTGCAGTGGATTACTTCACCAAATGGATTGAAGCCGAGCCCCTCACTGCTATCACCGGTCAGAACATCTTGAAGTTTGTTTGGCGAAACATCATATGCCGCTTCGGCATCCCGAGCGCCATTATCTCAGACAATGGCAAACAGTTCGCCAATGACCCCTTCCGATCCTGGTGCGAGGAGTTGCACATCAAACAAATATTCACCTCGGTCGCTCATCCTTAAGCCAATGGCCAGGTCGAAGTCACCAATCGCACACTGCTTACTGGTTTAAAGAAACGCTTAGATCAAGCTAAAGGCCTCTGGGCCGAGAATCTTCCGCAGGTTCTTTGGGCCTACCGTAGCACGCCGCACACATAGGGGTGGTTCGGTACGGTATACCGTACCGAATTGCCCATACCGTTACCGTACCGAAATTTTCGGTACGCCGAAAATCCATACCGTTACCGTACCGAAAATTTCGGTATACCGAAATTCGGCATACCGAAAATTCGGTATGATATCGGTAAATACCGATACCGTACCGAAAATTCGGTATACCGAATTTTGTATCGGTATCGGTATATACCGATCCATACCGTTGATTTTGGTATACCGAAATTTCGGTATACCGAAAATTTACGGTATACCGTTAGGAATTTGGTATACCGAAATACCGAACTACCAAAATACCGAAAAAAATTCGGTATACCGTATAAATACCGAAAATACCGAACTTTTTTCGGTATTTCGGTATATACCGAAATACCGAAAATTTTAAATTATCATACCGTTACCGTACCGAAAATTTCCGGTATGGTATCATACCGTACCGAAAATTCGGTATACCGAAAATTTCGGTATTTTCGGTAATTTTTCGATACGGTATGTGCGATATTTCGGCATTTCGGTATTTTTCCCCACCCCTACGCACACATCAATCGGAGAAACCCCATACAGCCTCACCTATGGCTCCGAGGTTGTCATCCCTGCGGAGGTAGGGGTACCCAGTCCCCGCCTTGTTACCCTAGATCCCGAGGCTAACAATGATGCACTCCGTGCTAACTTGGATGAGCTCGAACACCGCCGCGATTAGTCTTTCATTCAACAAGCTAAATATAAGCAACGCGCCGCTCAGTATCACAACCTCCGGCTTAAGGGTACTCAATTTAACATCGGAGACCTAGTACTTCGGCTAAACTCTGCCAGCAAAGCTGCCCCCGAGGGCAAACTGCATGCCGCCTAGGAAGGGCCCTACCGCGTCGTCGCCGCGCATGCCTCCGGGTGCTATCAGTTAGCACATTTAGATGGTTCGCCGATTCCCCGAACATGGCATGTTACTAATCTACGGCGCTTTTATCTATGATTAAGAATGACCAAGTATCTTTTCTATCTTTCCATTTCTTGTACGTTATTTCGTTTTCGTATTATAACGTGTTTTTTTATGAATCTCTTTGTATTTTTCAATTGTTCCGGCAATTACTTTGAATAAAGTTTTCACTTTACGAATCTTGTTGTACTTTTCTCTACGCTGCGGGGACGCCCTAGCCTAGACTCATTATTGTCTGTCTCCGGACACACTGATCTCTCGCTGATCCATCTGGAGAGATCAACATTTAGTCCCCGGACTTATATTCCCTCTCGTCCGTTTAACCGGAGAGGCACTTTACTCTCGCCCAATCCATTCGGAGAAACCATTAACTCCCGCCCGATCCGTCCGGGGAGATTTTTTGCCTTGTTTCTCCACCAGGCCTTATTTACATATTGTGCTTCCGAGTACAAATTGAAGTAATTGCACTTGCATCATGATCAAAAGTTAATCACTTTTATTTAACATACTTATCAAAACATATCAAAACATTTCTACCATTTTACTTCCCAAAAGGAGTTCTTTACATATATGCATACATTACTACAACAATTGAACATTATCTTCGGCCTCCGAGCCAATACTCTGCGCTCCGACGTTGGGACCCGTCCCGGATGCTTCTTCGCGTCCTCCGGGATCTGGAGGCTCCTCGACTTTGAGCTCCTGTTCCTCCCCTGCCTTGACCTCCTCTACGCCGAGGACTCACTCTTGGCACTGGCCTCGGAATGTCGCTCCTCACTCTGCCACGAGGACTCGGCTGAGGCGCTGGTCTCGGAGTATTAGCCCATTCCGTGGGATCCCATTCCGCAGGGTCCATCACCTCGATCTCCTCGGCTAGCTTCTCAACTTCCTCCTCCGCTACAGCTACTGGGGCCTCCTCCACAACAGCCACCGGGGTCGGCTCTTGGATTACGATCCCTTTGCCTTTCCCCGCCGCCCTCTTTTTACTCCTCGATGGAGTCTTCGCGATCTCCTGGCCCCGGCTGTAGCTTGCAATATATTCTTCTGCCGTGTGACGCCACCTGCCGCGGCCTCTCAGGCCCTCGTACATATTAAGGAGTAATTCCAGTACTTCGCGCTTTCTTACAAGCTCGGAGGAGTCTGCGTGGCCGGTCGTCATCAGCACCGAAATTTCACCTTGAATCTCGGTTATCCGCTCTTCGACCTCCTCAAAGGTTAGCAGGCCGTACTCCGTCAGTATTCGCTCATACTCCCTTTGGTGGATGACGACGCGGTCTAGTTTGGCGACCGTCAAGTATTTCAGCTTCCGATCTCTCGCCTTTTCCACAGGTTTGGCCCTTGCCTCCTCGGCCTCCTTGGCCCTTCTCTCCGCTATGGCCACCCTCCTCTCCAATCGAGGAACCACTTGTTTTTGCAGATTATCCTTCTCTCCGCGGAACCAATCTAGTGACTGCATGAGTCTCTTTATTATATTGTGAAACTCCTCGGTATTCTCCTGATTGCAGCACACAATCAGTACTACAGAACGCACTTAATCATGACACGGCAGTAACTTGACAGTATTGACAACAATCCACTTCATATTCAAAAAAAAAAAAAAAAAACAAACAAACAGGAGCATACATCGGCTGAGTTCATTACAACAAAATTACAAGTTGTCCCTATCATCTACTATATGAACAACTCATCAAAATTGTGGGGAACGACTGACCTCCCCCTCTGGGCCACCTTCAGCTTCCTCCGGCACCTCCACATCGACCTCGTGCTCTCCTCCCGGCAGCTCTTGGATCACCTCTGCGTCACCTCTTGCTGCCTCCGCGGTGATCTCCATGCGCAGAGGTGGATCCTTGTCTCGGGGCTGCGAGATGAATTCACCACGGCGAAAGACCAAGAACTCTTCATCTTGGTCCGCATCGCAGGTAGCGATCTCCTCGGCGCTCAGGATCTTCTTCTTCTCTGCCAGTGCCTTCACCAAGGGCCACTCCAGGACACAGGCCAGTGCATTGTAATACGCCTCTTCCACGGAACCCACGACGTTGAAATCGTATCCGAACTCTGGAAGATAGACATCCACGTTCAGATAGATTTCCTTAACTTTCTCCAGCAGCACTGATCGTGTAGCCGTGTCCTCGACCGCGACGAAGCTGGTTTGATAGTCGAGGAAGGTGCTCGTTTGCAACAGCTTTTCGGCGAATGCCTTCAACACTGCCCCCTGGCCGTCCATTACAGCCGCCTCCTTGGCCTTCATCTCCGCCCGCAGTTCCGCTGTTTCACCGCGGAGAGCCCCGGCCTCTGCCTCCACCTCGCGCAACCGCGCCACTTCCTTCTCCACCAAGGCAGCTCTCTGCCGCGCCTCGGACAGATCATGAGTTAACCTGTCATTACGAGCACGCAGCTCCCTCACTGCCTCGG
Organism: Ajuga chamaepitys; assembly: GCA_958295605.1. NCBI lineage: Eukaryota > Viridiplantae > Streptophyta > Magnoliopsida > Lamiales > Lamiaceae > Ajuga > Ajuga chamaepitys. The sequence goes on from OY282502.1 coordinate 56,108,559, forward strand.
CTAGCCCTTCCTTGGCCTCTCTCTCACTCCTTCGGCCGAGATCCATGATCCCCTGCGCCAGCCGCAAAAGCTCCTCGGCATCCGGCCCTTCCAGGCCCAGCACGCTTGTGGGCCCCTGCCCCTTAAAACACAATACCAAGAAACAAACATCAGGAAAAAAAAAAAAACAAAGCTTCAACCGCAGTTTTTCACTCCGGCAAAGGGTTGTACATGCTTTACCTCGGGGATCAGCTCCGTGCGCAGTCTTTTGGCCGCCCCCGGTGGAGTCACAGATGGTTCCGACCTCCTCTTTGGTCTCGGGGTCGCCCCCGCTTCCACAACATCCTCCTCCGTCCCTGCAGACGGCCTTGGACTGGGCGACACTCTACTTCTAGGGGCTACTTCGGTTTCAGCTCCCTTCTTCTTTGCAGCCGCGGGCATCGCGGGGCTTCCCGTAGACTCCTTTCCGAAGCGTCCCACTGCAAAAGAGATTTGTGGTTAATCATGTGCAAGTTGTTGTACGTTACGCAATTTTAAAAGTTCCTACCCTCCTCGGCAGCCCCGGCTTCCGACTCCTGCCCCCGGGTGGAAACCCCCTCTGCTTCGCCCGAGTAATACGGGCTTAACCCTGCCTCCTCCAGCTCCTCCTCGGTGCAGAGGGTCTTGAACGTACCTATAGTACGGAATTGTCTTACTACCTCCGGCTCCGGCTCCGGCACGGCCACCAGGGCATTATCTAATACCTCCTCCCTCCTCCACCTCAGGAGGCACACGTCAGTCTTCACATAAATAAATTTCTCCTTCCAACCCTCCACCTTGCTCGGGTTTTGCACCTTAAACCCACTTCGGGCCCTGGGGCTAAAAGAGTACCATGCCTTCGATTTCCCGAAGGCCTTCAGTTGGAAGAAAAACCTAAATAACTCTACATTTGGTTCTACCCCGGCCTTTTTACATACCACTGTAAACCCGACAACTTGCCTCATGGCATTGGGTGCTAATTGGCTCAGGGCGATGTTGTAATATCTCAGCAACTGTACAACGAAGTCCCAAAGGGGGAATCTAATCCCTATTTTCAGATGGTCTATATATACACTTATTAAGCCCCTCGGCGGGCAGCAAGCTCGGTCACTAGGCTCCGGCACTATGTATTCTAAATTAAAAGGGAAGAAAAATGTTGGAATCAGGATTTCTATTTGCACCCGCGTCATCCGCAGTGCCTCCACGGCCACCTCGAAATCCTCCTCCAAACACTCACTAAACCCTAATGCCCGGGTGCCGGATTCCCTGCCATCCGCCCTATATACCATCATAATCACTCTTCTTTCTGGAATGATAAAGCGTATGGGTGGTACATTTAACGGGGTTTCATCGGTCCCTACCTCCCTAATTGACGATGAAGACGATGAGGAAGACATATTTACTTGGTTTTGATTTGAGATGGTTCACAAATGGCACAGATGTATCTCCTTTTTTCCCGCTCTCTATATCTTGCAAATCGCAAATAAGAAAGATGAAGTTTACTGTGCAACCATTCTCTATATATACTCCTGCATCAACGGCTCAGATCTAGCCTTTTCAAATTTCGCGTCTCAGATTCGCGCGTGGTGGTCACGCGCGTTACAGTTACCAAGGCGCGTGGGAGACACGCTTCTTGGAATTCTCAAACGCGTCACTTCACATCCCTTTTCCTAATGATGGCGCCGCCAATCACATCAACCTCATTCTTCCCCAGGAAGTTTTGGGTCTCACTCCGGTGTTCCCTTCACCTCGGGCAAATTCCAGTTCGATCTCGCTAAACCTTATTACCCCGGGAGTACTCTAGTTCGCACCGGTCAACCTCATCACCCCGGGGATACTTCAGTACGGCTCAAGTCGATCCCATGACCTCGGGGTACTTTAGTTCGGTCAAGTTTGGTCTTCGCAGAGTCCATCACTCCGGGAATGCATCATCTCGGCTCCGGTCGATCCTCGGACCCCAGGGGATACTTCGGTTCGACAAAGACAGCATCCCTCCTTGCTCGCCACGTCATTGCATCGCTCAACATCGGCACCTGTTACACCTTGCCCTATTTATAACCACAGCTCCTACCTCGCTCCGGCTGGTGAGGGGGCATCTGATAGGTATGGCCCAGTACCTTCGGGTCGGATCAACCCGACCCGAAGCAACTGAGCCCAGAAGAACGAGCCCATCAACCAAGCCGGCCCAGAAGCGCGCACGAGCCTGGAACAGCCCAGTTGCGGCATGTTTGGAAAGTGAGATCCCCACGATCTCCTTCCAACTCCCATGCATATTTGATGGGCGCAATTGTAGGGATTTCGTTAGGGTTTGAATTGAGTAGTATAAATAGCAGAATTGTACTTAGATTTAGGGTTCACACTTTATACTCCTAAACTACAACGTGTAAGATTAAAAGGAAGATAGTGAAAAACACCCCGGGAGGTGATTATTTGCGCCCGTGGACGTAGATCCCCGGATCGAACCACGTATATCTTGTGTTCTTTGTTTTTCTTGAGTTTGGTGTCGTTGTTAATCGGGCTTTACTTCGAATTCCTGGGATAAGCAGATCGCGCATTATCAGGTGTGAACCACAAAATTAAGGGTACTCAAACTATTGGTTTGACTCGGGCCATTGGATCCGGTTCAAGGTCATCCAAGTGGGCTAACCCAATAAATGAAAGTAGGTAATTATGAGAGACCCATCTCCCATACTATAGGTACAAATAGAGAATTCCCGTTTAGGAAAGAATGTCCTGGTGGGGATTTGGGTTTCCATGTTCATTCTTTTGTCGTTCTATTTCTTCCTTTTTTTTTAGACAAAGAATAGTAAAAAAATTTAAACATCCAACACCAAGCCCAAATCAATATAAATACAAGAACCGGGCACAAAAATTATACTATAAGAACAGTATCATAGATACTAATATAATATAAATCACTAGAACAAATTTTGGCTTTCTCACTTGGCTACATCATATATGCACTTTCAAATCTTGCAAACATAATCAATGTACTGTGATATCAAATTTAAAAGAATTAAGTTGATATAGTATCAAATCACTTAGTGTAAAAATAAGTGAAGCAAACACTTTACCTCTTCTTCATCCCATTTTCTATAAGGTTATGAACTTAACACCTCGAATTTGTTTTAAAGGGATATATATATATATACACACACACATACAATTACGGCGAATGTGATTTCCTTCTAGCCTATATGGGGCCAGATTCGGGGTCGGGGAGTATCATCCCATCCCCACTCACGAATTTTGGGAGAATCTCCATCCCAATAATTTTGGGTCCGAACATAATTTTTGCCACCCCTACACCCATGATTATCGAGTAATCCATGAGAACAACACACCTCAAATAGAGACGTTGGGTTTAATACTGCCTAAGGCAAGTGAAAACGCCAATTTTTATTATTTAAATGGTCATACACATTCTAGATATGCTCAGGCTGATGTAGAGGTGTGCACAGGACAATACGGTTTGGGGATTTAAAAAATTCACTACCGTCCCAAAGTTCGGTACTCCAAAATTAAAGTACCGGAACCTATCCGAAACTTATAAGATCCGTACCGAACCGTTCTAAAATTCGAAACAGTTTGATACAGTATTTCAGATCTAACGGATCTAGTGATACAGTTTTGTTCAGAACGACATACTAGTTTATTAAGATATTTTTCAAGATTTTTAATATCAAAGTTAAAGCTGAAAAATGAAAATCAAGATACTCTCATTAGAGTTACAACTAAAATTGAAATTTATGGTGACATAAACATTGCATGCTTACGTGTTTTTGCAGTTTGCTATATAAACCTTTTTTGTTACAAATTTCCATCTCAAACAAATCTCAACCATTGATTGTCCAATTATGGATGGCTGAGATTTCTCTCAGATGGTAGTTTGCAACAAAATCATATGTTCAGATAGTAAATTGTAATAAAATATACTCCCTCCGTCCCGGTTAAAGCTTCCTACTTGCCTTATCGGTCCGTCCCACTTAAAGTTGCCAGCCCAAAAAAGGAAACTAATCCCCCAATCCTCACCCTCAAAATCTCAACCACTCAATCTCCACCTTTAAAAAAGTCAAATAACTACTTTTTCTTAACATCCGTGCCCGGTCAAAGTGGAAGCTTTAACCGGGACGGAGGGAGTAGTTTTTATGCCAAAGTGTAAAAACACAAAAGTTTGGATGCCAATCTTTAATTTTCCCTGAAAACAGTGCACAAAATTTATAAACTAATCTATGTCTGAAATAATTAATATATTTATATGTTTTTGTAATCTCGGCTTTCAGTATGAGACGGTTCAAGTTAGTTAGGTATAGTTTGGTTCGACTCGGCATGGATATTACTGAATATCTAGAACCATACCCTAATTTTTTTCAGTACAGTTCGGTTCGAAGAAAGTTAACAGTCAACAGTTCTTTTTTTATTCGGTGTGCTTTCAGTTTGTTTTCGGTACAGTTCAGTGAATCTCGAGTTCCATGCACACTAAACTGGTCCTAAAAATCACTAAAAAACGTTGGTTTTCGAATAGGATTTTTATTTTTGCAAGCATACGAGATCAGATAGAGGTAGTAATACATCCTTGTGAACTACCCGAGCCATGATTTCCAAAGTTCAGCGAATTGAAATTGAGAGTAATTGTAACTAAAAACATAAATCAAGAGATAAAAATAGATAAATGATGAAAATGCTTTCCGAAACTCGGTTTCACCCAATTTTGAGGGGTCAATGTCCAAACATAATCAAGTCAAGGTAAAAATGGATTAAACGAACGAATTCCTACCTAAATGGCGTCCCAATAGATAAGAATTTCGGGATCTGGTTTAGGTGCCATATCCCCCAGAGTTGATGAATAAACGAAGTTCTATAAAGAATACCTAAATGGATAGCAAACAAAATCAACCTCGGGCCCCGGATTACCGATTACGTAAAACTAGAGCAATTTAGTGTGGCTTTTCCTACATTATAGACCAATGTAGGGGCGAGATTTCTCTACACACACAATCAAACTACTATCGTTCATCTCAGCCGAGACCTCCTTGGCCATATTCCTCCTTTCGATATGTCTTCTCCTCCATAGGTCTCTCCTATCAATTGAGTCCTGATTGATTTAGGTTTCCGGATTGAATTTCCCTCTCGACCAATCTAAGGCGTAAAAATTCAATTCTAAGCTCATTTAAGATAAAAACGAATCTTCTCGAAAGGGTGACAATCACTAGCCTATGTTTTGATTATCCCCTCTCAAATGCACAATCATACAAAATAAGTCTAAGTTATCAAAAATCGAGCGACCGAATCAAGCCTATAATAAAAGCCCTAATTTCATATAGAAAATCATAACAAATCAATCAACTCCAAACCCTAGGTTACCAAACCCAAATTAAATCAACAATCAAATTAATATGGACATCAACCCCGTAACTCGAGCTACTCCCTTGCTTGGGGAAACAAAAAGAACTACTCACGAATATCAACAATAACCTAATAAATATCATCATCAAGCAAGATATTCAAATAAAATAAAATATAGAGAGATAGAGGTGAGAAGAGCTTATTGATGATAATAATCGGGAAATTTTTTATAAATCTTCAAGGTTGTCACACCCTTGGAGTGTCTCTTACGATTTTCACCAAGAACCCTAGTTCCCCTCTTTAAGAGAGAAATCCTAATGAAAATCTGAAAATTCCCTCACTAAAGCTAATGCAGTAACAACATGAAGTCTAAGATGTTTGGAATAAAGGGGGAGGGGGTATTTATAGACACCTACTACCCACACATACAAAGATAAAAATCTGCTGAAAGTCCCTCAAAAGTAAGGGGGTATAAGTTGTGGGTGGAACCCCCCTTCGTGTACTCGACTCAATTTTCACATGAATTCTGGGAAAAATTGGCTCTGAATTACCTCACAGTCTGAACATAGAAATTGTAGATTTTTGTCTCGGCTACACATGACCACTTGAATCACGTGCATCGGAGCTCGGACAAAGAAGATATGGTAAAAAAAGAACATACATTCAAAACTAGCTAAACCGGCCCGCGGATTGCCGGAATCGCTGACGGGCCAACAGTCGGGCTGGTATTGTGGGCGGCTGCATTTCTGGCTCGATTCTGGACCAATTGCTGGAGGCACTGCCGGTCCGGTAGGTGCGGCGGCGATTTGGTTCAATCTAGTCCCAGCTTCGCGCCTTCGTCTTCCGTCACCGTTTCAGAGCATTTCCTCTCGTCTTCTCGACCCAATCACTTCACGACTTTTATTCGTGGCTCGACGAGCTTCAATTTGAATTCTTGTTAGGTCTTATTCGGGTTCGTTTGGACCTAGATTTTGTGAGCTGGAACATGAAACATGTGCGATTGCCCTTCTCCTTTTTTCTTCTTCAATTTGGGTCTTTTCCATCCATCTCATCAGCTTAATTTCCTCACGAACTTTTCTCATGGCTTTATGATCTTCAGTTCGGGCCTGACCCCGACCCATTTTGGCTCGTTTGGGCCTCGGAATTCGGGCCGGAGTGTGAAAGTGGACTAGAGCGATCTTCTAAATTCTTCCGAGTTTGCTATCCTTCAAAGTACGACTAAAAAACACCAAAAAACACATCAAATCATATTAAAAAAGAAAATTAACCCGAAATCACTAACGAACGCATTTTCACACATAAACACAACAATTACATGTAATTCTCCACAAAATGTGAACGAAAAAAGTGCAAGAAAAAAGGTAATTTTTAGGTTCATCACACACCCATAGGCAGATGTGCTCCGCACACCTACAACCAAATTAAATAGTACTCCTTTCGTCCCGGCCTAATTTGCACACCTGCTCCAGCGCGTAAATTAAGAAAAAATTGCTTTTTATTTTTTAGTTGACCTTTTCTAAGGTGGAGATTGATGGTGGAGATTTTAAGGTGGATATTGTAAGAAAAATTTTATTTTTAAGGATGTGTAAATTATTGTCGGATGAACCGAAAGAAAAATGTGTAAATTAGGGTGGGACGAAGGAAGTAGTAAATAGAAAAACATTTAATTTAAATTTAAAATAATATAATGATAATAATTGTTATACTTTACCACTATGCCGTGCTCAACTCTGCCTGCTCTCACTCGCTCAACCCGTCCAGACTCGAGTCATATAATAGATAGCTTTCCTTTTTGCCGAGTCCTCACGACATCGTTTTCTCCTCTCTCTCCCCGTACACTCTCCCGTCTCTATTTCTCGCCGATCTCTCTCAAATCTCATGGCTTCCCTCTGAATGGAAAAAGTTCCCGCAGGTTTCACTCTCTTCCTCATACCTTCCGTGCGCGTCATACACATGTGCGCGCGTACGTTATTTTTTGTGTTTTGTATGCGTAAAAAATTGAGAGAGTAATTTTTGTCCTTGTTTGCATTGTTCGTTTGGTTATTGTTTAATTGATGTTGTTTAACTTTTCGATCTGAAAAGTTTTAACTCAATTTGATAGGTTTAAGGATGCATGAATCGATGCCCTAGAAATTTAGTAAAGCAGGATAAAAAAGGCTTCCGAGGAATTCGTGTGATCAAGGGGTTTCCGGGTGGCTGGATTGCGAAATTCGGGGGTTTTTCCGGGCAATTGTTGAGTTATTAGGGTTTCGTGTAAGTTATCTTAGAGTTTTTAAGTTGGAATTATTCCAGAAATGAGATATAGATGTGGGATAGGTGTTGCCTTTTTTTATTAAGGTGTAATTTTTTGGGTGAATTGAAGGAATTGATACTTGGTAGTTTCTGAAAATGCAAAAAACCATATTTTATTATGCATGGGAGGGTTCAGCGGGACAGCGAGAGTGGTAGGAGTTTGCGACGGAGTGGTAGTCAGCATATGCGGCCAGTCTTCCCATTGACGCGTACTGTAGTTGTTGCTGGTGGTAATCATTCTCCTCCTGCTGCTTCGTTCACAATCTCCGACTCTGGCGAATCCTTCTTCAAGGTATTGATTTGGTGGGACCCTTCAATTATTCATTTTCATTCGTGTATTTTCTTTTTCCTTTTCGCCCCTAATTTTGATTCGGTTTAGTAGTTTTGTTCCCGTTTCGAGGTTAGACGGTCTTATTCGTTTGTTGGAGATTGTGGGGATTGAGTTGAGTGAACTTGTCCTTTACTTAATTTATGTATTAAGAAATTAGCGTTGGCCATGGTTATTGATATTCAGGTTGTATGTACTATGTAGGATGTAATTTGTTTTTCTGTTTTGCAGGGCGGTCGCAAAATTAGCATTGGTGATTGTGCTCTTTTTAAAGCACCTCAAGATTCTCCTCCTTTCATTGGTTTAATTCGTTTGTTGGCATTAAACGAGGAGAATAATTTGGAGCTAGTTGTGAACTGGTTTTACCGAGCAAAAGAAGTGAAGCTCGAAAAAGGCCCTCTGGTGGATAATGCACTAAACGAGATTTTCTATTCCTTTCACAAGCACAAAATTCCTGCTGCATCTCTACTCCATCCTTGTAAAGTTGCATTTCTTCCTAGAGGTGTAGAGCTTCCCAACGGGACATTCTCCTTTGTTTGTCGACGTGCCTATGACATTGCAAACAAGTGCTTATGGTGGCTAACAGATCAAGATTGCATTAATGTTAGTTGTAATAATCAGCATAATTTCTCTGTTTCTTATCCTAATATGGGTGGCTTTTCTTTCCTTTTTCTGTTTCTCTTTGGGAGAGGGCTGTGTGGTTGGGTTGGGGGAGTATGAAACCTTATTTTTTGTTGTGGAACTGTTTTCTTTTTATGAACTTCTTGAGTCTCATATATAATACATGATTTCCAGGAGCATCAAGAAGAAGTAGCACAGCTTTTAAACAACACTAGGAGAGAAATGCATGCGACATTACAACCTGGTGGTCGTTCTCCGAAGCAAGTCAATGGTCCAGCTCCAAGTTCACAACTGAAACCTGCTTTTGATAGTGGTCAAAACAATGGAACTCCATTTCCTTCTCAGACTAAGGGCAAGAGAAGGGAAAGAGGTGATCATGGTGCAGATCCTCTCAAACGAGTGCGTTCTTCATCAAGTGCTGAAGATGGTGATTCTGTTCAGTTTAAAACTGAAACTAATTTAAAATATGAGATTGCCCGAATAACAGAAAAAGGTGGAGTTGTGGATCTTGAAGGGGTTGAGAAGCTTGTACAGTTGATGCAGCTAGATAGAAAAATGGATTTGGCAAACCGCTCCATGCTAGCCAGTGTAATGGCTTGCACAGATAAGGTTGACTGCCTCAGTCGGTTTGTGCAGCTCAGAGGCTTGACTATATTAGATACTTGGCTGCAGGATATCCATAAAGAGAAGATTGGCGATGGCAGTAATGTAAAGGCTGGTGATAAATCTGTGGAGGAATTTCTTTTGGTCCTACTTCGTGCACTAGATAAACTTCCAGTAGATCTTCAGGCCCTCCAAATGTGCAACATCGGCAGATCTGTGAATCATTTACGATCGCACAAGAATGTTGAAATTCAGAGAAAAGCAAGAACTTTAGTTGATACATGGAAGAAACGTGTCGAAGCTGAGATGATCAGTATTGATGCAAAGTCTGGGTCATCCCAAGCTGCAGCTACGTGGCCTTCTAAATCACGTCTTCCAGATGCTTCTCATGGTGGGAGCAGAACTGCAAGTGTGTCTGATGTTGCTGTGAAAAGCTCAATTTCTCAGAATTCTGCAGCAAAAACTGCTTCAATCAGGTCTTCACATGGGGATAGTAGTACAAAGTACGCAACCTCATCTCCCGTGGCTGTGAAACCAGCTGCGTCAAATGCAGCTGGAAAGGAGAGCCACCCTGGAACTTCTGTGGGAGGTCCAGCTGATGCACCTCAGGTTAGGGAGGATAGAAGTAGTAGTTCCAACCAATCTCATAATTATGGACATTCTTCTTCAGCGAAGGAAGATGTGAAAAGCTCCAATTCAGGTTCAGCGGCCATTTATAAGGCATCAAGCCTTAATACACGTAATCGTAAAAATAGTGGTTTTCCCGGAATATCAGCAACCGGAAGTCAGAAAGAAACCAGTTCCGGCAAAATTTCTTCAGCACACAAAAGTTCTGCATTAGAGAAATTGTCTCACTCTGCATTAACTAGTGAAAGGGCTGTTGAGGGGCCCAACAGTGAAGGAAGCAGCCATAAGCTAGTTGTTAAGATACAAAATCGCGTGAGAAGCCCTGCACAAGTTGTGAGTGGAGTATCTCTAGAAGATCCTACCGTTACAAACACTCGAGCTTCTTCTCCTGTGCTTTTGAATAAACCTGAGCATTCTGATCGTGCTTTAAAGGAGAAGAGTGATATTTATAGATGTAATGATGCGTCAGACGTGAATGAGTGTCAAAACAGTGAACCCCCTGATGTATTGAGCAGGTCAGAGGGTGCTGACTCACCTGCCATTGTTCCTGATGAGGAGCAAAGCATGACCACTGGAGACTCCAATAGAGTTATAATCGGATTTCCGGCAAATCAGTTGAAGTTGGGAAAGTTACATGCTACTTCTTTCAGCCCCATGAATGCATTAATTGAGAGCTGTGTGAAACATTCCGAAGCAACTTCATCATTGTCACTTGAAGATGATGTTGGAATGAAATTACTTGCTAGTGTGGCAGCTGGAGAAATTTCCAGGTCTGATGCTGTTTCTCCTGTTGATTCTACAGAAAGAAGTATCCATGCAGTTGAGGAAGTTTGCACTGGTGATGAGGCAAAATCAAAGTCTTCCCCTAAAGGTTTTGCTGCTGGAGTGCAGAATCAGTTTTCCGGAGAATCTGAATGTGATGGGAAGAAACAGTCTGTCATAAATGTTTGTTCGTGGCCCAGTAATGGGTTACATTTGTCAAAGCATGCACCACTTCTGTTTTCAGATGATAAACATTGTGCTCAATCTCATCCTGCTGAAGATATGGCTGGTGGACAGGGTGTTAAAGACTTGGGCTCTTCCAGCACGGATTCGAGAAGCAACGCTGACCGTAAGTTGGAGACTGGTGAGAAGCTACATGAAAAGACAGGCACCACTTCTTCAGCACCTCCCGTCTCTATGGAGAGGGTGAGGGCTGGTGAATTACATGAAGGTAGTCATGAAGAAGTGACCACTATCAATGATGTTGATGATAGTTTTATAAACTGTCGAAGTAGTGGGACTGATCATATGGAAGCGGAGGAAAACGATGGTAGTCATCATGCATGCAGTGAGGAGTGCAAGCCAATGGTTGACATTGTACAATCAAATCCATTGGCTGAAGGCGACTACAACAATATTGTCAATGAAGGATCAGACAGAACATGCAATTTGGAGCAGAAGCCAACTGCTACACTTGATAAGTCTGAATTTGCTGAAACATCATATCATGAGAAGCGACATCAAGCTGAATGTGGCCAGAAGTCAGTGTCAGAATCCTGCGACACACTTAAAGCAGGCGAATGTGAAGAAAATGCTAATAGTGGTAAGAGCAAGTGTGAAAGATTGGACACTCAGGAGGAAGTGGACGGAAATGCAGCTGGTGGAAGTCATCAGATTGACGGCAATGTAGAAAACCAGGAGATCACAGAGCATATTTCACTTCCTGAGAGCAGGTGTACTGGTTTGGCTGACCATAAAGCTAAAAAGGAGGCTGAGTTGACAGGATTTAGCTCCGTTCAGCAGTTAGATGAGGTAGGCTTATGTGCTTCCGCAGGTGTTGGGCCTGCCTCATTCTCTGCTGCAGTAGCCACTGATGCTAGTCCAAAGCTGGAGTTTGACTTAAACGAAGGCTTTAATTCCGATGATGGGAAATATAGGGAGTCAGTCACTTCGACGTCCTCAGGTACAACAACTCTTCATGTCATTAACTCATTGCCCTCTGCTGTGAATTCTATCCCCAGTGGCCATTCTGCCTCTGTTACTATAGCTGCCGCTGCAAAAGGTCCATTTCTTCCTCCAGAGGACTTACTGAGAAGTAAAGTGGAACTTGGATGGAGGGGATCTGCTGCAACTAGTGCTTTTCGACCTGCTGAACCCAGAAAAGTTCTTGAAACACCTATAAGCCCAACAGATTTGTCATCCTCGGATGTTTCCAGCAGTAAACATGAGCGTGTTCCTTTGGGTATTGATCTCAATGTGCCAGATGAAAGAGTTCTCGAGGAAATGGCTTCTCGAGGTTCTATGTTGGCCGTTGATTCAACAACTGATTTGCCAAGTAACTGTGCCAAATTGCTGAATGAAGCATCAGAGTCTGTTTGTGTACGTGGTGGGGGTGGACTGGATCTTGATTTGAACAAAGCTGATGAAGCACATGATACTGGGCAGTGCTTGATTAGTGGCAATCGCAGTGGAGAGGCTTCTGCACATGTTAGACCATTAGGTGGTTTACATGTTAGGAGGGATTTTGATCTCAACAATGGGCCTGTTGTAGATGACGGTAATGCTGAGCAGTTTCCATTTGCTAACCAGCTAGTCAATGGTGGTATGTCATCACAGCTCCCTTCTTCAGGCCTTAGAATGAACAGTTCGCTGATTGGCAATTTCTCATCTTGGTTCCCTCCTGGGAGTACTTACTCAACGGTAGCAGTCCCATCAATATTACCTGATCGAGGGGAGCAGCCTTTTTCAGCTTTTCCTCCTGGGGCACCACAGAGAACTTTTGGCCCTACTGGTCTTGCATATACTCCTGATGTGTTCCGTGGATCAGTATTATCATCATCATCTCCTGCTATGCCTTATCAATCTAATCCTTTCCAGTTCCCTGTTTTTCCTTTTGGGACCACTTTTCCTCACCCGTCAGCCACTTTTTCAGTTGGAGCCACCTCATATGTGGATTCCTCATCTGCTGCAAGGCCTTTTGGGCCTCCAGTAAATTCACAGTATCTGGGCCCTTTTTGTTCTGCCACATCACGATTTCAGCGTCCGTATGCGGTTAGCCTTCCTGACATTGGAAATAATGGTGGACCAGATAGCAACAGGCAGTGGAGCAGACAAAGTCTGGACCTCAATACAGGCCCTGGAGCCATGGAATGTGAAGTCAGGGAGGAGTTGCTGCCTCTATCATCAGGTCAACACTCTGTTGGCAGTTCGCAAGGTGTAGCAGAGGAGCACACCCGGATGTTTTCTGTTTCAGGCGGTCTTTTGAAGCTGAAGGAGCCTGATGGAGGCTGGGACAGTGACTTCCGGCTCAAGCAGTCATCATGGCAGTAGAATGTGAACTTCTGGAATTTTACGAATACCTAAAATCCTGTAAGTGATTTTGTAAGCAGTGCACTATAAATTCTAGCTGATGGTGGGAGAACTAAAATCAGTTCATATTTAATGTTGTTTGATATGCTCTTTGTTCATTGTGTATGAGGTTTTTTTTGCTGAATAAATTTTGATATTGAGATCTTGCATATTTTCTTACGGAATTTCACTAACTTTAGTGGCAAGTTAATTTTCTTTTTCCTTTTGATGAGCTGTAATGTGCCAAAAATAAAGTTCATCCTCTTCAAGGGATGAACCTGCACAAGGGATGCTGCCGTCTGATTCAAATGACCTCTTATCCAAATGTAATAGTGTATATTTCTAAAGCAATATGATATGCTGCTCTCTGATTAGATTCAATTGCTCTGTGCACATTGAGCTTTCTGCAATTGCTTCTAGATTCAACACATGTTAGCTGTCACCAGTCATTTTGACGCAGTACTGCCTGCCAAGTTTAATTTTATGCATTATACAAAACATTAACAGATAGAGAGTTTGTTAGTTGGAGATGATTATTTATGCTGAGACTTTATATTCATGACATCTTTGTTCTTTTTGGTCTGCATATCATTATATTTGCTAGGTTCTGGTCTGGATTCTTATTTTTCTAATTTCCATCTCTCTTTCAAATAGAAAAGGTCATGAAATTGAGATTAACATAAACCGGGCAAATTTGCTTTCTACTTAGTAAATTTTGGTTACAAGGTTTTGTTGAGTACTGATGTTTTGGCCTGATCTTTTACTAATCTGAACAGGAAGTGAAGGAGAAGGCCTTCAATGTTTAGATGACATACTGATTTCCCCAGCCCCTCTCTAACTTGTAGGTAAGCTTTTCTTATACAAGCAAGAGAGAGATCCTGATTGCCTACGTGGTATCTTTATAAGTAGGAGCGTGATTATCAGAAAACCTTATGCTTCAATATTTTTACGATGACATGGGCTGTCCATGTTGCGGGCTTCCCCTTTTGTGAAATAATGGGGAATTGTGCAGAAGAAAGGAATAAATGATGAAACTGTCAAATCTGTTGGAATTTGCCCTTCGGAATTTGAGATTTTGCATTTCTTCAAATTTTCTCTCACCTTCATTTCTATCTTACTCGTACATATACATGTCAAAGGGTATTATCGTAATTATAATTCTAGAAGCTTATTACCCTGTTTGCACAGCTGGTCCAGTCATACACTGGCATCTGTTGTCTAGTGTGCTGATGAAGTAGTTTTAATTGCAATGTTGTGAAATCTATCTCATGCTGGAGTAGGGAGTTTGCGTTGATTGTACTAAACCCTCCAAAGTATTGTGTTTTCGCACTTGGTCTTATAGAACTTTTTCTTGTTAATCACACATATCGTTGCACTTTTTTTGTATGGAGCTGCTCCAAGGCGGACACTTTGCTGCTTTGGGATAGGATCATGTCAGATGTAAGGGTTGCAAGTTGTGAAGAATTGCAATGTGGTGGTTCAAATGTTAAATAAGATTCTGTGGGCATAGTTTGGTGGGTTTAGAGCAATTAATCGCAAATCTGGTATCACATCACATGTCATGGGTTGGTCTTGTATTCGAATGGGATAGTTTACTGTCATGCTTCCCAAATCATCAATATGACCATTTCATGTCGTAATAATAAGAAATTAAGCAACCATGGTTACCTAAATTTTTGTTGCAGGAAAATACTTTTTTCATATTTGATTCAGATTCATTGTTCGATTTATTTAAGTTTTATCTTAAAGTTATATTATTAATATTATACACTGCTGCTCGGTTTGAGTTCAACTGTAAGGTGAAATAAACACCATGAATCGCATCATATCTCATTGCTGCGGACAAAATTTTGTTTTGGGCTGTCCTCACTCCACTAAGGGGATCCAATTATAATAAATTACACTTATATACTCCTTCGGCTAGCATTAACTCGGCATTCTCTAGCCTTAAGTAAACATATCTTTAATTTCTGCGTCACATCCAGAGGAAAGCGTGTCACCTCAAATCAGTTAGCAAAATAATAAAAAAAAAAGAGTAGGAAGGAAACCGACCAGCGCTATTTGCGTTGTGGCTCAAATACAGGACCAAATACATGGCACCACAATACAACTTTAAGAAAGGCGACGGCTATTGTCATCATTAAAATTTCTTTATACACCACATTTTTTATTAACAAAAATATCATAAATTAATTGATCAACTTATTTTCTTTTCTAAATTAAAAAAAAAAAAATTGAGTTCATCTCCTATAACCTCATTCTTCGTTCTTTCTTAAGTAGAGAAAATCATCGGTTCACTAACAAATACTCCCTCCGTCCCGGCTTAAGTTTCCTACTTTGACTGGGTACGGAGGTTAAGAAAAAGTAGATTTTGTGGAATCTTTGACTTTTTTAAAGGTGGAGATTGAGTGTGGAGATTTTGAGGGTGAGGATTGTGAGAGAAATTTACCATTTATGGGCTGAAAAATTAAGTTGGGACAAACCAAAAAGGAAAGTAGGAAAGTTAGAGCGGGACGGAGGTAGTAATTAGCAGCAAGAACGAGTCTTCAACGTTTCTTCTTCCAACAACTTTCTTACGTTTCCATCAACATGGAATTGCATCTGAGATAACATACATTTAAGAGTTCTTAGTCCCTCGTAAGAGCTCAAAGGTTGACTGTCTGTATTTCAACGCCATTGCGAGATTTGTAAGGGATTCAAATGTTTGATATATTGGATTGGAGTGTTTCCGCACGATCGACACGACAGATTTATGGAAAAGAATATCCACGATTTTTTTAGCCATATTACAACAAATTACACATAAAATAATAAAATATATTCTGAACACGACTATATCGATAAAATTAACAAACCAGACCAATACTCAGTACCTCAAATCAAAAGCACAAAAAGATCGTTAATCAAAGAATTCAAGCTAATCAAGAATATCAGATCGATTTTTGAAGTTCATTACCCTAGAATAGAGAAAAATAAAACTCCAAATCAATTTCTGATTTCGAGAAAATAATGAACGCTCCAAGAATGGATTTTTGTTGTACTCGTTAATGGACAAGAAAAAAATCCTCTCCCCCCATCCGCCACCCAACCGCTAAGTGTAAGTTTAGGCAAGTGGAGGAATTCATTGTTTAGGAATAATAACGTCCGTTTAACTCTCAAAGTTGCAATATAACTCTTGAAGTTGCAATCCTTCTCATGTTTCTTGTTTTCGGGGAGAAATTGGGCGGGCTCAAGTATCGAAAGAGAATCAGTGATGGAGAAGATGATTTTTGTTGCTGTTTCCTCTTAATTATTATTATTATTATTATTATTATTATTATTATTATTATTATTATTATTATTATTATTATTATTATTATTATTATTATTATTATTATTATTATTATGTGTTGTTTGTGTGGTGCTATAACTACCCGATTTTCATAATATCCACTTTAAAACATTTTAAAAGACAAGAAATGTTATCAATGGAAATTTTTTATTTTAATATATGATTATTCATAAATCAGGCCGTTAATAATCTTTTGAGTATAAATAATTTCGTAAAAAATCTACAAATTAACCAAAATTCCTACTCACACATCACACATGTCACATAGTTTAATTTTATAAATCTTTATTCATAGCAACGGAAAATAATACTTTTCTGGCTTAATTTATTAATTCATCCCAACTTAAATATAAATCTTAACTTGTAGTAATGGGAAATAATTGGCTAACTAATTAATAACTATAATCTCCACAAGTTTAAAAAATAGCTACGGTCATACTAATCAAAATATAGGCATTTTCAAATAATCTTAAACAACTACTAAGACAATCTATAATCCAAAATAAACACAAGAGAAATAAATAAATAAATCGATTAAACCTAAATATCCCTGCATGATTCATATATATGCTTGACCGCTCGCCTCGCATATATATGCTTGACCGCTCGCCTCGACTTTCATCACGCAATTCAATGCTAACCTGAAAATGTTAATTGTGACAGGTTCCCCCGGATCATACCAACTTATGGGGATTGATCAATCAAACATATAAATGCAACTTAGGTCTTGCATTTCATAAGATAACCGTTAATTCACATAAACGAAGCAAACAAATATAATTAATAAAGATTAGTAAGAATCCCCACCTTAAAAGAGTATTTTGAGTGAAGCTTGAAAATTCTATGCAAGATCTAATTACCGTGTTCTTGATCAAATGAACCTATATTATAAAGGACCATAATAGCGGATAATTAGGGATACTTATCAATGTAATCTTTGTAGATTTGTACATATCTCATTCTTTGATTCTTTCCTTGTATCCCTTGTTGTATTATCTTATATATAGTGGAAATAAATCTCACACCAATTCAAGGTGGATAAAATCTTTTCTCACATGGTATCAGCAGGTTTCTGGGAACCCTAACTTTTCTTATCTGCCGTCATTCCTCTTCTCCCTTCTTCTCGTTCGTCTCTTCTCACCATGGCTTCTGTTTCCGTTCCTCTCGCTACCCTTCTTCACATGATGACTATCAAATTGTCATATAACTTAATAATACGTGATTAAAATTATTGAATAAATAAATATTTAAAGAAAGAGATAGAAGATTTGGTGGGTTGACTACCATGGAAAAATTGGGAAAAAATTGATAAGGATACTACTACTTTTCTACTCCAGTGAACAATATAAACACCATTCCCTCTTATTAATCATTATTAATTGTTTTCCTCTCTCTTATCTCCAGCAACAAGACCTATCTACTCCTTTAATGCTCCTTCTACCGACGTCACCCACACACATACCTATCACCACACTCATGTCACACACACAAACGCAGACACACAACACACAACACACACACACACTAAGACACACCTGTTGCACACACATACACACCAATACCCCTACTCACACACACACACGTATATACAAACACAGTCACACACACACACTTGCGTCTGTATAAACACACCCATACAAGACACACTTACGCCTGCACCCTCTTGCATTCACATACACATATAGTTTCACATGCCGTAACACTCACACATCAGCACACCCTCACATACCGACCCATAAACTAGCACAAAATCCGGACCGATGCGTTCGTACCTACTTATCATTCTACTTATAGCATACATCTCGCTTTAGGCTGTTCAAAGTTTCGAGGAAAAAATGGATTATCAATCTAAAAAGAGAAGATAATGAAAGAAGTGGCAGCCTTCGGAATTAGCAAAGATGGATCGGCCACCACAGATATAATAATAATAATAAGGAATAAATGTAAATTACCTCCTATAGTTGTTGTTGCTGTTGTGGGAAGAAAAGAGAAGAACCCCGCTTGAGAAAGAGCGGAAATTTTCGTTTTGGTGTATTCCTTGTGTATGTATTTGGTATATATATATTAGGTTTAGGATTGGAATTTTATATCTTAAAAGATTACTATCTTAATTCTTGATTAAGAAATACCATGATACAAAATATTTTTAAGAAAAACAGTTGGTAAAATAATTCATGATTTGAGCCAACTAACGGACCATGCTCATGTGACTAAAATAATAATTTTGAGCCCAAATAAATAAGGATGGTGGCCTAAAATAAATAACGATGCATAAAATGGGCTACTTAATAGAGACATGAACATAAAATATTAGCGTACACATTGGACTCAATTATAAATTCAAGATATAATTTCTCAAATTATAATTGACTTATAAGAAATAATATTAATTTGGGTCTGGAGAATAATTATTCCAAAACTTGAAAAATATAATATAACATCTAAAGAATATATTTAGCGAAGTACTTATATGGACGCGTATGAATGAATAAAATATAATATAATAGGTAATTAAATAAACTATGGGTAATAAGAAAAATATAATATAACATGTAAAGAATATATTTAGCGAAATACTTATACGGACGCGTATGAATGAGTAAAATATAATATAATAGGTAATTAAATAAACTATGGGTAATAATAATGATGATGATGACGACCACGAATAAATTTGGATAGAATAGAAGTTAAAGACAATACATATTTAAAATATTAATTTTAAGCATAATATTCATTAAAAGATATTTTAGTAATATAATGTAACCAAATTCGATTCATACACTTATTTGTTCTAACAAATAATGTGATTATAAATATATAAAATAATATAATATAATTAAATAAATTACAGGGCGTTACAGATGCCTAAAGAAAATATGACGTTCAAACCTCTATATATAAGGTGTATTTAGAAAATATGGTATTTTTAGAGAGTTTTGTGATGGCATTATTCACAACCCTATAAGAAAATAGAAAGACCAACTTCTGATCACTTGATTCCTCAAGTTTCTGCATTCCACATTTTGTTATCTCTGCATCAGAGCAATTCTCATATAATTCGTGATCACAAATCTTAATTTTCAAATATCCGGATCTGCACTTTTTTAGCGCTCACAAAAATGGTGTTCAGAAATAAGAAAGTTGTATGACAAAAGATTTATACTCTTATCTGCTATGAAGGTTAATTATAAAAAACAACCTATACTATGAATCTTTTTTTACTTTTACAGTCCCAACTTTTTTAAATTTTTAAATTAATTTTTTGAATTTTATAATTAATTTCAGAAATAATTTCTTATTTTTTTGATTTAAAATAAAAAAATTGAAATTGTAAAAGTAAAAAAAGTTCATAGTGCATACTGCTTTTGATAATTAACCTTATAATTATGACAACTGAAAACTCGAAACATGTTTCTCGTAAATCTAGGCAGTTTCAGGACCTTCTTTGCAGCCGTGGTTCCCTTTTTCAAGTTCAAAAAGTTATCACCTCCTAGAAAAGAAGATGAACAAGATCCTCATCATCTCCATTGACTTCAAATCGATTTAATTTCTGGGAACAAATTTTATTAGTGTTTGAAAAAGATGTAAATTGAGAAATTAGTGGAAATAGGCTGTTGTGCCATGTCTAAAAGATAGAAAATCTTTCTTGACATTTAACTTAAAAAATGCAAGAATACCATTATCTTTCATATCCTTACTTTATTGTGGAATGAGATAGTATTAACTACTTGTGGCTCACAACCCACCAATCATATTGTATTGTAACACCCATAAAATATTTATATTACTATATTGAGCTCCATATTATTTTAGGGTCTAATTATTTTTGGAGACCATGTTCTAAAATCAAGTTCAAGCCCATGATTTTATTTAGGGAACACATTATAGTCCAATTAGGAGTTCTAAAATCTTAGGATATAATCTATATATATGTGATTCCTCTCATAAACCAATATCATCAACAAATAACCTGATTTTATCAGTAAAATTTGTTCATGCCATCCAAAGTATTTTCTTCTACCAACTTTGTGCCTAAATCTCAACTCCTTCAAATAGACAATTATTCCGTTTTAAATTTCGTTCCCCTATCTATATATTTTCAAAAGTTATGAAATATCATATGTCGCTTATTTTATGCCTATGATGTTCTTTAAAAATTTCAAGTTCATTAAACATTATTTTATTTTATATGATTTTTATACTACTTCAATGCTGAATCTGAAAGTTCCTCTATTTCGATTTATAAAACTTGATGTATATATTTACACTTCTTAAGAAATTCTGATTGTTGGATATGTTTTTCATATACGTGTGTTCTATCTTCTTGTAAAATTTCAATGAGATCCAACTGTTATATTTCAATTTATAAAGCTTTTACTACCACTGCACAGAATTTTCAGTTTCAATAAACCCAAATTAAAAATTCAGAATCCATAGTCATACTTCTTGAAAAATTCCAAAATTTTAATATGATCTTTTTACATGTGTATATTATCTACTGGTAAGTGTTCAAAGTTTCATCCCTTTTTTTTACAAAATAAAAATTATTTATTTATTACTATGCAGCAAATCCATCCTAAAAATTCTCAAATTCTTTCAAATTTTCTAAAGTCTCCATACAGCCCTAAACTCCCAATTTCTAAATACCATATATATTTAAGAATAAGATAGGTTCATGCGTGAAGTGGAAGGAAGAACGAGACTACGAAAGCTGTGGACAATAGGACATCTTGCATCTACATTACAAGTTTCATCCTTTATAAAGGTGGGGATTATTTCTATTCTATGAGCTATGTTTGTCTATTTTAAATGCCATGATTGTAATCTTAATTTCTAAGCGCATCAATCCATAAACAGGCAATAGGCTATATACTATGCGATGCTAGGCTTTGTGCTGTGTTATGCTAGTCAACAGACAACATGTTAATTACATTCTATGCTATGCTACGCTAGGCTATGTGCTATGCTATGCTCAACAGGCTATAGGGTTATACTATGCTATGCTATGTACTTTGTTATGCTAACTATTTTACAGTATGTTGTATGCATTCATTATTTATTGCATGATTTTTTTTAAGATTGACAAACATGTCCCCACTAAGCTTGTGGTTTGCTCACCTCATTCCTACATGCCATTGGGTCGTGATATGAGGAGGCGGTGAATGTTATGGTCAAAAGGTTGTCAAAGAGTCAAAGAATTACTTCTAAATTTATTTCAGGTAAAAAAATAATTTATACGGATGTTTGATTTTGAGTAAAGAAAAGGGTTTCCATTGATGTTCTAGTATAAAAAGTTTTGAGTCAACTTATGTAATTCTATTCAAGTCACGCTTCCGCCAACATATTCTATTCAAAGATGTTTCAAATTGAGTTTTTTCCAAAATTATGTTATTTTACTTTCAAATTTGTTGTTTTAATTGACCAGACAAGTTTTATTTTAACTTAAAACCATGAGATTTAGCTCACATCCAGTAAAAAATGTCTTTATTTAAAGCTACGTAAATTGGGATGTGACATGTATTCTCGTGTGTTATTCTTATGTATATATATTTCTTCATCGTGCACAATATTTATGCAATATACACATAAAATAAAAAATTAATATTATTCGGAAAAATAATTTGTAAGAATAAACATATTATTATTATTATTATTATTATTATTATTATTATTATTATTTGGGGAATATGCTCAAGTACCGCTAATCGCAGATCAATGGGTACTCCCAGATAAAATATTCACAAAATTGAGGTTGTGGTTGTATTCTTTTGCTACTCGCAAACTCATTTGTTTTTGTCTTTATGTATGTAAATATTTCTTTTTGGGATGGATTTAATCTGGGAAAAGATTCTGTTTTCTTTTTACATGTGACAGTTTATTGTGATGTCTAATGTGACTATTTTAGCAAACTTGTGACATTAAAACAAATGGTAATCTTTCATAAATGATTCGACCGGTGGGTACTCTACTAGTTATGATGATTTCTTATATTTTGGAGGCGATTATTTGCGGTCAACGAAATTTTTTAATACAGTCTACTTTTTAATGTAGTCCATTTATATTTATAAAATAAGTACAAAATTTTTAATACAACCCACTCATTACCAACTCTACCTTTCTTTATCAAATCATATTATTTAAATAAAATATTAAAAAAAATTAAAATACAAAACAAAAAGAAAACAAAGGGTTGGGCAACGAATTTTATGATTTGTGTTCTCAAAATTTTATGATTTGTGTCAGCCGATTAGACAAGAAGTGGAGAAGTGTGAGCAGGCCGCCCAGTTGACATAGATTTCCATGTACTTGTAGTTTTGATGGTGATGGAGTTCTTTTACCAACAAGAATAATAAGGATATAATAGCTGGGAATATCCATTTCAATCTCATCCATTTTTGCTCTATGAGAAGTTAATTCATTAAATTTTTTTTCGGTGTTATTTATTGGGAAAGAATGTAAATATCTCATCCATGTACTTTCAATGCCCTGTTTCCCTACAGTAGTTGCAAATATCTCCTGATTTAGGACCTTTGGGGCTTGAATTCTTCTTGAACTTCTTTTTCCCCAAATTTTTCGAATCCCGACTACCACTAACTCCTAGCACAACAACCTGATTTCCTGTACTTGCAACAGTCGCCTGATGACGCAATTCTCTAGAATGCATTGATGATCTCATCTCTTCCAGAGACACATAATCTTTACCAATAACAAATGACTGCATAAAATTCTCATACGACGACGACGACAGAGAAACCAACAAAATCAAAGCAGCATCCTCATCTTCTGTCTTAACATCAATGTTACACAATTCTAATAGGATTGTGTTCAATTGATCTAAGTATTCAAGAAGAGACTGACCTTCGTGCATATGCAACTGAACAAACGTTGCTTCAAAAGCAACTTATTAGTAAGCAACTTTGTCATGTACAAGCTCTCTAGTTGCGACCATAATCCCTGTGCATTTTCCTCCTCTGCTACCTCGGTAATGATGTCGTCTTTGAGACACAACATTATGGTTGAGTACGCTTTCTCCTCCAGAATGACCATATCGGCAGACACTGGGACCTCGGTCTCTCCCTGATCCACCGCCTTGTCCTTCTTTGGCTTCAGCATCAGCGGTGCCCATAACCCTTATTGTTTCAACAAGACTTGCATCTTAATCTGCCAAAGACTGAAACTGTTCCTCCCTGTGAATTTGTCGATCTTCACATTTACCCCTACATCTATCACAAATTGTGGGAACTTGAACCAAACTCATGATACCAGTTGTTGAGAAAGAATGCAACTAGAAAGATAAACACAAATCAAAGTAAACGAGAAATCGACAATGCAAAATACACATCGAATTTAACGTGGCTCGCTAACAACCTGTTAGCTACGTCCACAGCCAAACGAGAGGAACCAATTCAATATATCAGAGTTTTTACAATATAGGGCCGAGACAAACTTTGATCCTAGGTCAACTAACAAACTCTCTATCCTAACAAACGAAGACAAACTAAGTACTAAATCAATGGATACTCGATAAAAAACAAAATCAATGCTAATCAATCCTAATCTCATGACAAAGACCCCAATGGAACTATTTATAAGCCCCTAAATCGACCTAAATACAAAATAGATCAAATTTGGCCTAAAACGTATAAGCCCAGATTTTGCACCGCTTAAACATATCGCGACTGCGACCGCTCCCCAGCGCCAAATACACTAGCCAGCCTCGATTTGTCGCGACTAGCTGTGTCGGCCGCGTTGCTTCCAACGCATGCAGAATCAGATTTCAAGGTATTCTTCACCTTGACACGAATGACGAGCCAAACCGAATCAAATTCAAGATATAATTCCTATCATTATTTAGATTCTTCATCAATGAAATTTTAGAAAGACTAGGGTTTATGAATTGGAAAAGAGAAATACGTCTGATTGAAGATGACAACGAAGAAGAAAATCTAAATTGTTTAGTTTTTATTTTTTATTTTAAATTATTTATATATTGTTATCATTGAGGGCAATCTAGCCATTTTATAATAGTATTTTAATTTACGGGATGTGTTAAGAAATTTTGTGGGCTGCGAATAGTCACCGCCTATGTTTTTCTTTTAATTATATTGACTGACCTTATTCAAGTAAGACCACATTTATCAACATCTCACCACAACCCAACCTATTAATAAAAATTTATCTCTCTGTCATCCCATATAAACAATCTACTCCACAACCCAACTCCAGTATTTTTATACTTTATCAACAACCCAATATTTTAATAATTATTAATTTCTTTTATCCATATACACAACATATTTCTCAATAAAATAAATATTTTTGCTACGGTTTAATAATTGTATATTATTTTGGGCCTTTTTTTCTAATATATTTTAAGGAAAAAAAATTCTTATTTTAATTTCGCAATTACAATAAGGTGAGGAAAGAGAGAACATTAGGCTCTATTTATAGAGGGAACAAAAATATAGAGCTTCAGAGTTTAATTCAAAATATGTTAACATTACGCTCTACTTGTAGAGAAAACAATAAGAATTTCGATAATTTTTTTTTAATTTTTTAAAATAAAGTCATGTTATTCATTTATCATTAAAACTATATTCAATAAATAATTTAATACAATCAATAGAGAGTTGACATGAGGCTGATTGTGGAATGAGATTGGGTTGTGCAGTGAGTTGGTTGACCAACCCAAACCACAACCAGGTTGTCAAAAAAAATTCTTTTCTATTTTTTTTTATGAAACCTTTGTCATTTAACTCACGACCTAAAGCCGAGGTCATTGATAAAGGAGGTCTATTAGCAACAGAAACACACATGCTTGTTGACAAAGGGAACGAGGTTTATGTAATGCCCTCTATTTTGGTTTCAATATTTTTTTCGAGTACCCACTGCAACAAAAGAGGTTTTCCGTGATATCATAAAACCTTTTGTAGTGCAATTCTAATTGGAGTGGGGTTTGGTGGGGTTACAAAGTGCTCTACCAACTGAGTTATAATCAAATTCATATGTTGTCATAAAACTTAATACTAATTATTTGAAACTATTTATAACTATTTTTAAAGATAACCAGTTATTGCAAAAAAATATTTGAGACGTATCTCAATTATATTATTTGCGTTAGAGTCATTGAGATCACTAATTAGTGACAATATGTTATCTCTAATAATAAAATTGTGACAAATATTCATTATTTGGTACCATTTTTAATTATCTCAAAAGATTATTTTTTTAGTAGTGATTATTATGGCTTTAATTATTTATTAGGGCTTATACATTTTCATCTCATGTTTTATTTAGTTTTAAGTTGACAACCTAATTATATTATAAAGATTTTTCATAGTTTATATTTGAATTCCATATTTTAAAATCAAAACCTAACCCCATAGTTTTTCTTAATGAACACGTAAGCATATTCCCTAAAACCCTTAAAATAAAAACTATTGTGAAGAGTTAAGCTCAAATAATCATTTGGAGTTATTAAGCTTCACTTAAAAGGAGTTTAATATGGTAAAACACAATCAAAGGATCATTGGAAGTCATTTAAATCAGGTTTAACACAAGAAGAAGGTTTCATGCAGTGTTCGGCCTATTACTAGCCGAATTCCGGTTCAGTTCTCAAACCAGTTCTGGCCGAAGTGGTTCAGTATTGTTCGGTCTAATAACGGTTATTAGTGGCCGAGTTTTGCATATAACCGTTTCTGGTTCTGTTAGGCTGTTTTGGAGGTATATGGCGATTGTAAGGTGCTTTGATTGGTTGGATGGATGACGGTTGCTTGGTATAAGTGGAAAACCATGTGTCATGTAGCTCATAACTCAGATTTTGACATAGAGAGAAGATTGAGAGGGTGAGATTCAAAGAGAAGAAAATGCATTGTAGCTTGGATAGTTTTCTTTTCTGGTTTGGAGCTTGTATGATCCTCTTGTAACTGATCTTCTTGTAATCAATAAAGGAGTGAGTGTTTTGGTGCCGTGGATGTAGGATTCTCATTGAATCCGAACCACGTAATTCTTCTTGTTCTTTATTTTTCATTATTTCTGAATTCATCTCATCATAGTTGAGTGTGTGTGTATCTTGAGTAGTTAGTGTGTTCCTGTGAGCATTATTTGAACCTAGTTCCAACAAGCGGCGCCGTCTGTGGGAACGCCATGACTACAGCTCGATTTGATGTGGAGAAATTCAACGGGAATTCAGATTTTGGATTATGGAAAGTCAAGATGAAGGCACTCCTGGTGCAGCAGGGCCTTGCAGTTGCTCTAAAGGGAGAAGATGATCTTCCTATTGCAATGAAACTTGAAGAGAAGCAATCAGTGCTGGAAAGAGCTCACAGCACTATCATCTTAAGCCTTGGAGATAAGGCCTTAAGGGAAGTATCCAAAGAAACTACTGCAAAAGGTGTTTGGGAGAAATTGGATCAAGTTTATATGGTGAAATCTGTAGCAAACAGACTTTACATGAAGCAGAAGTTGTTTGCTTACAAGATGTTTGAAGAAAAGTCTATCACAGATCAGATAGATGAATTCAAGAAAATCCTGGATGATTTGGAAAACATTGAAGTCAATATGGAAGATGAAGACAAGGCCCTGATCCTATTGAGTTCTTTACCCAAGTCATATGAAAATCTGAAGGATGCTCTCCTATTTGGGAGTAAAACTAGACTGACTCTGCTGGAAGTAGAAGGAGCTCTAAGATCCAAAGAGCTGCAAAAGGGAGTTGATAATCATCAAAGTGAAAGGCAAGCTGAAGGATTGATTATCAAGAAAGCTTTTCACAAGAAACAAGCCAATCAGAAGAACCAACAGAATTGGAAGAAAGGGGCTCAATCTCAAGAAACTGACAAAGAAACCAGAAAATGTTTCAAGTGTCATAATGTGGGACACCTGGCAAAAGATTGCCCTACCAAGGCAAAGAATCAACCCAAGAAACCTCAGAATCAACATCAGAAACATCAACCGGCCAAACCTACTGCAGACATGACTGAAGCCAAAGGTGATACAGATTATGCAGAGGTATTAACTATCTCTTCAAACCCTGTATCTTCTGAATGGGTGCTAGATTCAGGATGTTCTTTTCACATCTGCCCTATCAAAGAGTGGTTCAAAACTATAAAGTATATAGATGGAGGATCTGTGCTGTTAGGAAATGATGTTGAATGCAGGGTGAAAGGAATTGGATCAGTTATGATCAAGATGTTTGATGGAGCTGTTAGAATCTTGGAACATGTGAGGTTTGTTCCTCAACTTAAGAGGAATCTTATATCCCTTGGTATGTTGGATTCATTAGGGTATAAGTTTCAATCTGAAGGTGGAGTCCTAACAGTGTCAAAGGGGTCTTTGGAGGTGATCAAAGCTGTGAAAAGAAATGAACTGTACTTCCTTCAAGGAAATACAGTCCTGGGAGAAGTGTCCATGGCTAAAGAAAGAGATAACACTCTTCTTTGGCACAAAAGACTAGCTCACATAAGTGAAAAGGGCCTGGAGGAGCTGAGTAAACAGAATCTACAGTGTGGGGATAAAATCACTCACATGGACTTATGTGAGTCATGTGTATATGGCAAAGCAAAGAGACTGAAGTTTAACAAATCAGAGCACACAACAAATGACAAGCTGGACTACATACATGCAGATCTCTGGGGTCCATCCAAGGTGCAAACACTCAGTGGAGGAAGATATTTTCTGTCTATCATAGATGACTACTCAAGGAAAGTCTGGGTATACATTCTGAAAACCAAAAGTGACACTCTACAGAAGTTTAAAGACTGGGTTATTGAGGTGGAAAACCAAACAGGGAAACAAATAAAACACCTCAGAACAGACAATGGTCTAGAGTTTGTTTCTGAAGAGTTTAATGAGTTTTGCAGAGGAAAGGGTATCAAGAGACATAAAACTGTTGCAGGTACTCCACAGCAAAATGGATTGGTGGAAAGGATGAACAGGACTCTCCTAGAAAGAGTAAGGTGTATGATGATCAGTGCTGGAGTAAGCAAAAGCTTCTGGGGGGAAGCTGTCACAACTGCTGCTTTTCTAATAAACAGATCCCCCTCCACTGCTCTGTCTTTCAAAACCCCTGAAGAAATGTGGAGTGGGAAACCAGCTAGTTATTCAGAGTTGAAGGTGTTTGGTTGCCTAGCTTATGCACACACAAAACAAGACAAATTAGAGCCAAGAGCTCTAAAGTGTATCTTCCTGGGATACCCTCAAGGAGTGAAAGGGTTTAAACTATGGTGTATTGAACCAGGGAATCAGAAGTGCTTGATCAGTAGAGATGTCATATTTGAAGAATCAAAGATGCCACTTCTGAAGGAGAACAACAGAGAGACTAACAGCTCAAACTCCTATCAAGATCAGCTTGAGGTGGAGCTTGATAATACAAAACCACAATTGGAATCTGGTGAAAATACAGAAGCTGACAATCTAGAGGATGAAGAAGTTGATACAATAAGATCATACCAGCTAGTGAGAGATAGACAGAGAAGGCAAATACATGCACCTCAAAGATATGGGCAAGCTGATATAGTATCTTATGCTTTATATACTGCTCTAGAAGTTGAAAGCTCTGAACCAGAATCATATCAAGAAGCAATGAGGAGCTCTGAAAGTGATAAGTGGACAGTGGCAATACAAGAAGAGTTGTTATCCTTGGAAAAGAACTCCACCTGGAAAGTAGTAGATAAACCAAGATCACAGAAACTTGTGGGGTGCAAATGGATCTTTAAAAGGAAGATAGAGTCCTCAAAACCAACAAAGCTCAGATATAAGGCCAGATTAGTTGCAAAAGGATTCACTCAGAAAGAAGGGACAGATTACACAGAGATATTCTCACCTGTTGTGAAACACTGCTCAATAAGAATCTTACTTGCTTTGGTAGCTCAGTATAACCTTTATCTACATCAGATGGATGTGACTACAGCCTTTCTTCATGGAAAGCTTGAAGAAGAAATCTATATGAAAATTCCAGAAGGAGTTCATGTCCCAGAACCAGACAAGAAAGCCTGTCTACTGAAGAAGTCTTTATATGGGCTCAAACAGAGTCCTAGACAATGGTACATGAGGTTTGATGAGTTCATGTTGAGAATTGGTTTCAAGAGAAGCAAGTATGATAGTTGTGTATATCTCAAAACCAACTCACAGTCATCAAGTATATTCTTACTCCTATATGTGGATGACATGTTGATTGCTTGTGAAACTCAAGCTGGTATAATTGAAGTAAAGGAGTTATTGAAGACTGAATTTGAAATGAAGGATCTCGGAGAGGCAAGGAAAATCCTAGGAATGGATATTCTAAGGAACAGGAGTAGAAATGAAGTATTCCTATCCCAACAGGATTACTTAGTGAAAGTCTTAGAAAGATATAATATGCATCAAAGCAAGATTGTTTCTACACCCCTGGGACAGCATATCAGATTATCTCTAGAGCAATGCCCAAAATCAAATCAGGAAGAAGTATATATGAGAAGAGTTCCATATGCAAGTGCAGTGGGCAGTGTGATGTATACTATGGTCTGTTGCAGACCAGACTTGGCTCATTCCATGAGCATAGTAAGCAGATATATGGGGAATCCAGGAGCACAACACTGGGAGGCTATGAAGTGGGTATTGAGGTATATCAGAGGAACAACTGATAAGGGTTTGAAGTTTCAAAAGCAAGACAGCCTGGATAATGCATTAACAGGATATGTGGATGCTGATTATGCAGCCAATATTGATACGAGGAAGTCTATTACTGGGTATGTTTTTACCTTATTTGGAACAGCTATCAGTTGGAAGGCATATCACCAGTCAGTAGTAGCTCTGTCAACTACTGAGTCAGAATATGTGGCACTAACAGAGGCAATCAAAGAAGCAGTATGGTTAAAGGGAATTGTGAAAGAATTTGGTGTATTCCAACATCAAGTGACTATCTGTTGTGATAGTCAAAGTGCAATACATTTAGCCAAGCATCAGAGTCATCATGAGAAGACAAAGCATATTGATGTCAGACTACATTATGTAAGAGACTTGGTGAGCAAAGGGTTGATACATGTAAAGAAGATATCCACTGATGTAAATCCTGCAGATTGTTTCACCAAATCTCTTCCAGCAGCAAAGTTTCAGTTATGCTTGGATCTTATCAATATGAGAAGTTATGTTGAGGAGCAAGATCAGAGGAAGGTTACTGAGGAAAGTCAGTGACTGGTTTGAAATGATGAGTTTGAGCTTAAGGTGGAGAATTGTGAAGAGTTAAGCTCAAATAATCATTTGGAGTTATTAAGCATCACTTAAAAGGAGTTTAATATGGTAAAACACAATCAAAGGATCATTGGAAGTCATTTAAATCAGGTTTAACACAAGAAGAAGGTTTCATGCAGTGTTCGGCCTATTACTAGCCGAATTCCGGTTCAGTTCTCAAACCAGTTCTGGCCGAAGTGGTTCAGTATTGTTCGGTCTAATAACGGTTATTAGTGGCCGAGTTTTGCATATAACCGTTTCTGGTTCTGTTAGGCTGTTTTGGAGGTATATGGCGATTGTAAGGTGCTTTGATTGGTTGGATGGATGACGGTTACTTGGTATAAGTGGAAAACCATGTGTCATGTAGCTCATAACTCAGATTTTGACATAGAGAGAAGATTGAGAGGGTGAGATTCAAAGAGAAGAAAATGCATTGTAGCTTGGATAGTTTTCTTTTCTGGTTTGGAGCTTGTATGATCCTCTTGTAACTGATCTTCTTGTAATCAATAAAGGAGTGAGTGTTTTGGTGCCGTGGATGTAGGATTCTCATTGAATCCGAACCACGTAATTCTTCTTGTTCTTTATTTTTCATTATTTCTGAATTCATCTCATCATAGTTGAGTGTGTGTGTATCTTGAGTAGTTAGTGTGTTCCTGTGAGCATTATTTGAACCTAGTTCCAACAACTATAAATATGGAGTTCAATACCATAAATTAATATCAAGACTAAATAATTTGACTTTACCTCCAAATTTGATCATATCGTCCCACAAGTTTCTTCAGCTGTCTTTGCATTTCACTCTCTCCTGCTTCATATTAGAGGTGTGCATGAAACTCAAGATTTATCAAATTATATTAAATACCGAACTAAAAATATATCAAACGAAAAAAACCCCGTTGATTTTTTACTTTCACCGAACCGAACTGTACTGAAAAGAATTATGGTCCGAATCTAGATATTCAGTAATATCCGTACCGAGAACCGCACCAAATTGACCTAACCGTCCCGTACCGAAAATCGAGATTACAAAAATATATAAATATATTAATAATTTCAGAGATAGAGTAGTTTATAAGTTTTGTGCATAATTTTCATACATTACTACTTTTGGACAACCTTACTTGAAAAATTTACTTATGACTTGATGGTTATGCCAACATAAATTTTAATTATAATTGCAACTCTGATGAGAGTATCTTGATTTTTGTTTCCAACTTTAACTTTGATATTAAAAGTCTTGAAAATTCTTTAGATAACCGAGTATGTCGTACTCAACCAAAACATCTCACTAGATTCGTTAGATCTGAAATATAATACCGAACTGTCACGAGTTTTGGGATGCTTCGGTATGGATTTTGTTAAGTTTTGGTTCGATTCCGGTATGGAAGAACCGAATTTTGAAACAATACTGATTTTTTCCAAATTCTCAAACCATACCGTCCCGTGAACACCCCTACTCCATTTACATATCTATTCCACTTTAAAAATTCGATTCGCTATCTACATACTCCAAAATCTTCTAAAATTTTAATTTGTTGTTTATTTACACTAGTAAGATATTCTGTAAAATTTTCAATGTAATTAGAGATGTAATTTATTTCATATGATTTTTCTATCATATATTGGGCGCATGCACTACAAAAAGGATGGTTTTTTAAGACAACAAAAATGTCTCAAATAATGTGTATTTGTCACAATTTATGAGAAATTATCTTAAATAATGAATATTTATCACAACTTATGAGTATTTGTCACAACTTTATTATCGTCTCAACAAATAATATATTTGTGACCACAATAGTGGTCTCCAAATGCGTCTCAAATATTTTTTGCAATAACTAGTTGTCTCTAAAAGTAGTCTTAAAATGGTCTCAATTCATTTACAGAGAAATTTATGACAACAAGTGATCATAAATAACTTATTATTAGTGGCCACAATGTCTCAAGAAAAGTTATACAAATAGTCTCTTTTATTGCAAAAAGGGTCCGAAATATTATATTTTCTGAATTGAAAAATTCGAAATAAATATATATAGTTGTTAAGATATTCTAATTTTTTTATATGTTATTCATATACATTCCTTTTATTGTATTTTTTAAGTGATAAACTTCGTAGTTTCGTGTTATTATGTTTTTCCCACTGCTCCACATGATTTCATTTCCAACAATTCCGGTTATAAAACTTTAAATTTCATAGTTAGATATCTGTATATTTTCTGATATTTTAATATGAGCTTTTCAATTGAGTCTACATCTACATTTTTTCTTTCTTACTTTCTTCTAATCTAAAAACAAAGAAAAAAATCTTCCCTCTTTTTTCACGATGACTCGAACCCAGAATCAAAGACCTAGGTAATAGATGCTCTGCAACTTGAGTTATCCAATTTCATCTACGTCTACATTTAAAATTTCATATTTTCGTTCCTTACGGTTTATGAGAAATAAATTAATTATTCACTATCATGCAGAATTTTCTATTTATTTTAAATTCGTCCTCAAACTTTCTTAAAATCTCTAACAAGCCTTATGTTCTATGTTCTCCAAACCTTTTATATTTAAGGACTTACTGTATATCCCATATTAAAATACCATATGTAAAACGAAAAAACAATAGAACACCGAGCTCGGTAGAGACGACAAGCAAGAAACTACATGACTTTGGGGTGAGACTTTTAATTTTGCAGTGGTTTAATTATTCATATTAATTTGATTATGTATGTTATTCATGATTGATTGCTTATATGATTTTTCTTAGAGGATGCCAGAGGTTATAAATAGGTTTGAGATCATCAAGTGATCCTTGGAGGAGCCATGCATATTAAAGTTTATATCATTACACATTCATATATGAGTCAGGGACCATAAATATCTCCAGGACCGTTAAGTGATCTTTGGGGCAGCCCACCATGCATGCATATTAAAATTTATATTGCAAATTAATATATGATTTAGGAACCGTAAATAAGCTCGTGATCGTTAAGTGGTCAATATGCAGGCACCATGCTCTAAATTGTTATTTGATTAAATTGTCAAACAACGGATTAAAACAAACACGTAGATAAAAACATAGAACAAGGTCTAATTATTCAAAAAAATAATCATAAAGTCATTATTTTTACTTTCTAGCCCTAGAATAAACATAAAGACTAGCCACTCACGATTGCAAGTGAAGACAAACAATATTCAGTAACTAACATAAGTCTCAATTCAATAACAAAAGTACTAATAAAACCCAGAATTGTATCCCGATCTTTCCTTCTCTTGCTTGATCTCTACTCAAAGGGATGAACTATGATGAATACGATATGAATTTTGATACAAAATCAACCTTTAAAACCCCCAGATATAGTTTGTGTGAGAAAAGGGTAATAATGGTATGATTTAGGGCAAAATAAAAGTATATTAGATTTACTGATAGTGGTGGGACCCACCATTTGAATGACGTAATTATACATTTAATATTTTATTTAAATAGTATATTACACTACAAGAAAAGTCACTTTTAGTGAGAGAAAAATAGTGAAAGTAAGAAAAATCTCTCACTAAATGTCCTATATAGCTTTTCTGAGAGTGAAAAAATTACTCTCACTAAAAAGGTGATTATTGGTGACAAAATCCAAATTTTAGATAATGAAATACATGGAACCCGTCACTAAAAAAATGGCGGTCATATTCCCCCCAAAATCTCATCTTTTCTACTAAAAGGAAAAACAAAACTCAAAATTAGAAAGAAAAAATAGCACTTCTTGCTACCTTCGTCGTCTCTCTCTGCGAAACGCTTCTCTGTCCCTCTTCCACCAGGTCGGATGGTGTCTCTCCGCCACCGTTAGTAGAGCAGCAGGCAGTGACGGACCCAGGAATTTAGTCGAGGGGGGTCCATATATAAATGGATCTAGGAGTTCATTTAACGAGGTGATTTTTTTTAATTTTTTTACTATGCTATAAGGTTATGTGCCAATATTTTACCAAATAGGAGACAAATTTTGCAGGCTAGAAATCAAACTAAAATTTGGCTCTAAACTTAAAATATTGGATAAATTACATTAAAAATTAATATTTTAAAAAATTTAAAAGGAGGACTACCGTTGTGTGCCCCCTAAACATGTCCACGAGCCTCAACAATTATCAACTCTATAAATAAAACTAGAAAATTACTACCAATTTAGATAAGATAAATAAATTATTTTAATTACGAAAAGAAGAAAAATTATATAATGTCTCTATATTCACTATATTTTTTAACATCTTTACCTTTGTTGCTTATAGAGAATAATACATCCATCTAATTTAAATTAAACTATATTATTATTTATTTTATTTAATTAAGTTGTATTAAAATTAAAAAAAATACATATATAATAGCACATTATGATGGGACCAACATATATAATAGCACATTATGACGGGGCCAGGGGGGCCCAGTGCCCCCCTTGGCCCATGCGTGTGTCCATCTCTGGCAGCAGGTATGGAGAGATTTGAATTTTTTTATTATCTCGTAGTTAGAGCATCCCCAATGGAAGAGGGAGATGCTGACATGGACACTTGAAAAAACCTGAAGTGGGTATTTTATCAATGGGGGGGGGGGGGGGGGGGGTGTTGGGGTAGGGGTATTCTTGCTGGGGTGGGAAAACACTTCCTGGGAATTTTGGAAAGGTGAGAGTGGGGGGCTGCCGGATGTGGGGGATACGCGCGCAGGGGGAGGCGCACGTCAGGCGCGTGGCCCCCACGCGCGCGTGGGTGACGAGTGGCGTGGGGCCCGCGCCTGCAGGCTGTCCCCCCCCTTTAATTTTTTTTTTTTTTTTTCGTTTCTTTTCAGATTTTCAGCTTTTCTTTTTGCTTTTCTTTTTGCTTTTCATTGCTTTGAATTTAGGAGACAATATATCCGTTGCAAACGGCTTTTTCTTCCCTTTTTTTTTTATTATAATTTTTTAAAATCTAGCAATTATTTTCAGTATTATTTTTGAAAAAAAACAATTTTTTCCTATAAATATATGTTCAATAATCACCATTTTCTTCATCCTCTACTACTCTTAAAATTTCAATCTTCTATCAAAATTTTACATTTCTTCTCTGAAAAAATGGACAAAGATTCATGGAATCAATGGGGCAATTCTTCAAATTATGGAGAAAATGCAACGCCTCCAGGAATCAATGACTACATCCGGAGAGGTGTTCAACTACGCGATAAGCAAAAACATCACCAGTTACGCCAAGATTTAATTGAACATGTCTGGAACCGTTCCGGCAATTATTAGCAAAATATTAAGTTAGCAGCTCGAAATTTACTTTATTGTATTTGGATTTTTTAATGTAACGTGTTTGACTTCGTTTTGTATTTTTACGTTTTATATGAATAACAAATTTATTAATTATTTTATGGGAATTTTTTTTTTTTCCGAAATATAATGAAATATAAAAAAATCCAATAGTCGGAATATTAATCATTTATTATTTATCCGAAAATTAAATAATTAATTTAGTTGATAAATTAATAAATAAAAAGATAAATAGGATATTTAAGTGGGGCCCCCACATATTCCTGCTTTTTGGGTATATTGTTGGGAAGGAGTTTTGTTTTGAGGTATAGATATTTTAACTTTTGAGGTGGCGCTGACGTGGCGAACATATTCCTGCTTTTGGGTATTTATCATTGGGGATGCTCTTAAACCCTAGGTACATTTTTTCTCATTTCGTCTCTCTCTCTCTGTCTCTATGTATCAATCTCCGCATGTCAAAATTGCTATCTCTTCCTCCATCGGACAATGCCTCTCAACCGTCGTCCGCTATTGCAGTTAACAGGTATGGAGATTTTCGAATTTTTTTCTTCCCTTCCAAAATGTTTAATGGTAATTGCAGAGGTTTGGCCATTCCTTTGGGTTTCTTTAGTCTCTCTTTGATCTCTACACCATTATTATTGGTTCATCTGTTAGGTTTATTGAAATATTTATGCATCTTTGAGACGTTTATGCGTTATTGGAAGTGAAAATCCTTATGACTTGTTTCATCCCAGGAAGCTTGATGTTTCTTCTGTTAGTATTAGTATGCCCATGAAATTGTTTGTTTCTAGAGTAAGATACTTGTACCTTTAATTTCTTTTGTGAATAAGGAAAAAAAGAAAATCATTATCAAGATCATTCACTAAAACCAGAACATAAAGGGATAATGTAATTAGAAGGGTCATCACCCAGTACAAAATTGTATGAAAACTACCCAAACTAGTCCTTATCAAGATTTTTGCTGCTGGGTACCATGAAATTTTCTTCCAGCTTCAACAACAAAGGCTTCTGTTGGAAAGCAATGTAGCATCCATTGAGTCAAAATCATCTGCCTGTTTATAAACATCTACTGCGATCATAAAATCTTTCCTCTTAAAAGCATCGTCAACCTTTGCCTTAGCTTCAGTAGCTTTTTTCTTGGCTTCAGCTTTCACCTCTGTCAAATCTCGATGGTATATCCTTCTTTTTGTTAGATTCCTTTGATACTTCAGTGACGTCCTCTTCTTTCCCGTCTCTTGTTGCATGTGTTGAAGAATACTATCAACAATCCACTCTGGAACTGACTCAAGTGGTGATGTTATAGGGAAAAGAATCTCAACAACAACTTTGTTTTCTCTTGCAGCCGCTACCTGAATTGGCTTGAAGCTATCCTCATCTGAGGCATTCGGATCAGCTCCGGCTTGTACTAAGCAATTTAAAATTTCTGGGCTGCTACCATTAGCAGCAATGTGCAAAGGTGTTGCTCCACCTGTAGCGAGATTCACAGTTGCACCTGCCTTTATTAATAACTCCAAACACGGCAATGAACCAGCTCCAACAGTTGATAATAGTGGAATGATATCATCTTCAGCATTGGATTGTCATTATGTTCTAGTAGTACTTCAACAGAATCTTGTTGTGCATGATCGGCAGCCCATATAAGAAGAGTACTAGCATCACTTTGTAAATCAACATCAACATCCTTGGAGGGTACGAAATTTAGCAACTCAATATCTTTTATTCCTGCAGAATGATGCAGAGCAGTGGCCCCTAATGCACTTGGTATATAAGGACAACCACCATGATCTACGAGGTATTTGGCAGTACTGCTTATTGTTAAAATTGGTTGAGGCTTAGAGGTTGTTGCTTAAGGTTGCAGGTTCAACTTTATACTAGAGCAATCTTCAATTTTAGTTTTTAATTATATCATTAATTATTTCAACGAAATAGTGATAATTTGGTATTCGTCACTAAAAGTAAATATTGTTGACAAAAGAATATTATTGCTCAATTTTCACAAGATTAATGACAAAATATAACATTGTCATAGGAAAAAGATTGACTTCCAAAAGAAATGTCAGCATGAAATTCTAAAAAATATTTCGTATGAGAAATAAAATCGATAGCTAAAGGTAATTAGTATAGGAATTAAGTCGTACGAGTTTGGTTTTTGAAATTCAAAAGCTAATAATAATATAAATATTTGGTGTTGAATTTTTTTTTTTCTGATACAAGATCTTCTATTCTAAAATTCATATTTTTGCAATAAAATTACCTTCATATTAAATTGTGACGGAATAGTGTATATTGTCACCAAACATAATATTTGTGAAGAAATAATTTTGTTGACTTTACTATTAAAAAAATGATGAATTGATACTCATCGTCACTATATATGAACATTTGTGACGGAAGAATGTAGCCACTTAATATTTTTATAGATTAATGACAATATAATACTGTAAAAAAATTAAACTATGACGGACTATTGTCCATCGTCACCAAATTTAATTAAATAAGACAAAATAATCTTGTCGCCTATTCCTACAACTAATTAATAATAAAATAATATTTTGTCATTTTTTAATTAGTATCTGTGACGATGAACATCGTCGTAAGTCAATAACTTTTTTGTCTTTAAATGAAGTGGTGACAAATTGATTCACATCGTCACTAAATATAAGCATAGGTGACAATGAAATGCTGTCATTAATTTCTTTAAACAATTAATGACAATATATAACATTGTCATGAAAGAAAACAATTAGTAATACTAAATGTCGTCACTAGTTATTGTACAGTTATCATCAAAAGGTTTCCCTCCAAAATTTTGGTGAGAAGTTCTATCTCTAAAAAGTATTATGATGCATTTCTGGTCATCGTCATTATATTTGCAAATTGGTGACGATAAAAGTGATTCATAATGACAAAAATAAAAGTTGTCACAAAAATAAATATTTTTATGACGAAAATTAAATTCGTCGCTATTAAGCAACAAAAAGTGACAAAATTTCGTGCGTCAAGAAGAAATTCGTCATAAAATGTGTGATTGTAGTGAATTGGCTGTATGTCCTTGCCAAGCAACATGAATAAAAGGAGTCTCCCCATCTTCATCCAGGGTATTTACATCCATCTTCAACTCTTCAAGCAAGTACTTGCAGACCTCAGTCTGACCCTCCCTCCCAGCAAACTGCAGCGCCCTCTCTTGTTAGCATCCTTAGTACAGTTTGGGTTAACCCTTTTCCATCATCAAGTTGCTGCCGCAATTTTTTAAAGAGGTTTTTCCAATCCTGGCAGGATTTAAGTGTTGAACTTTTCCTTCACGACAAGAGCGTCAGAAGCATCGGAAGCCATAATTTTTTACTTTTCCTCTACCTCTGTGTGTGTGGGTGGGTGGAGGAGGAAATAGGGCAGCCGAAGTTTCTAGTACAACAGAGAGACAAAGTTAAGTGTTTTGGTGTTTGTCTATCTGCTTTGAAACTTGGTCAATTTAGAATTAGTCTTGATTAGTTTATGGTTTACTGTCTTGTTTTAATGGGATTGTTATTCTAAATTTTAGACTATTTGTTATCCTAGTTTTTAGCTCCAGTTAATTGTTGTGAAGACTTACTAATAGTCTGCTGCGTTTTTATGAAAGAACATCAAAATTAAGATTTCCAATTCTTCTCCATTCTCCGCTTATTCTATTAAAATTATCCTTATAAGTAGTATAAGAGGTATTTGAGTAGAACACCTGTATGAGATAAATTACAGATGATACATATCAATTTGGTAATGTCAAGAAAGAGTAAGTGTTTGATGTAAATGCAGTTATACATTACGTTTACCCTTGTTTATGGGATCCCCTAATGTTATTATATATATATATATTAATACAAAATACATTCTTCTTTGCTTTCTCTGCGTAACACATTCATTTTCTCTTGCAGCTGCTATTGTTTCTTGTTCTTTTTGCATTGATTATGTTAAGTGCTTTTACAGTTTACTGACTACGACATGTAATGTTATGTTTTCCTGCACAATTGGGTGAATTTGTCAATGAACATTCTAATTTTTGTATTTTAATAGCTAAAGAGTTCAATCTTGCTGCAGGACTAGAAGACAGAGATATATAAAGATCTAATTAAATTTGGATCTGTAAGTGAACTCTTTCAATAATTGCCCATTGATCTTGAGTTTCGAGATATTCTTTTTCATAGATATACACACACACACACACACAATATATATATGTATATATTTTATTTTTGTAATTTTCCATGTCCAACCACATTGTGTTATTGCATTGAGCAGGTTGAGCCTAGAATGAACTTTTGACAAATATGATTGTCTATTCATTTTGTCCATATTGATTCTGTCTTGTGACAAAAGCATACCGAAGGTAATTTAATTATCATATCCTTTTGGAAATATTATGACGTTTCTCCTGGTTTGTGTTTGCGTCTGACGATCTTTTATGGTTGAGCAAATGGTCTGCAAATTTTTTGGCTTGTATGTCTAGTTGCTGTCCTCTTTTTTGCTAACTTATTACCTACAGAAGCACTGTTTTCTTTTCCTATTTTTCTGATTGTGTTTTTGCCCCTTTAGGTGCTTTAATTTGTTAACTTTATTCTGAGCTTGTGTTCTAGGTTCAAGCTTCTTGTTTATTTCATCCATGATTGTTGTTTACAATACATCACATTTCCTGTTTTCCTATTGATACTAAATGTTGTGGACGACATTGCTCATTTTTTCTCCGTTTTGGATGTGTCAATAGGAGAATGACATAATAATTGCCAAATACTGGGAATTGTGTTTAACTAAACGTTGCTGCCTAGAAGCGTAGATTTTGAATTCAGATTGATTGCACTGTTTTCTGTCCCCTTCCACATGTGAAATAGATGTCAGAAACCTTAATAGGATGGCTTACTTCGTTTTTTCTTGCTTTGAAATAGGTTTTAGTTCTTGACGAGGCAGATCGTATTCTTGATGTGAGATTCAAGAAAGATGTAAATGCAATAATTTCTCAATTAACAAAATCCAAAAAAACCTTACTTTTCTCAGCCACCCAAACAAAGTCGGTTCAAGATCTTGCAAGACTCAGTCTGAAAGTGTGACGCCCGGGACCGACGAGGGCGGGGAGTGATCGCCGGTGCAATAAGAGAAGAAGGCACATACAATGAGCGGCTCCTGACAGGCTTCTTGGTGAAGAGAGATATGAACGAACCGATCCCGCACCCGAAAAATAGGGTATCCTGAGACTGTGCGGGTATGGGACCGTATGGTCGGCTATGTGGGCTATTCCGAGACTATGTAGTTATGAGACTACATAAGTTGAAGAGAGCTTAAAGAATTGCTTAGTGCTACTCATACCATCAAGGTGCATCTTCTTTTCTGGTGCTCATTCTGAGAAAACTCTGATGTTAAGCGTGCTTGGCCTGGAGCAATTTCAGGATGGGTGACCCCCTGAGAAGTTTCTCAGGGTGCGCGTGAGTGAGGACAAAGCGCGCTAGGAAAGACTTGTGGTGGTTTGTGGCGACAGTCTATCAAATCTAGAAGCGGGTCGTTACAAATGGTATCAGAGTAAGACCTCTCCCAGTATGGTGTGGTTCGGGGACGAACCAGGCGGAAGCTGGTGGGCATGTGACGCCCGGGACCGACGAGGGCATGTGACGCCCGGGACCGACGAGGGCGAGGTGATTTGTGGGGACAGTCCGTCAAATCTAGAAGCAGGTCGTTACAAATGGT
This sequence comes from Ajuga chamaepitys, assembly GCA_958295605.1. Taxonomy (NCBI): domain Eukaryota; kingdom Viridiplantae; phylum Streptophyta; class Magnoliopsida; order Lamiales; family Lamiaceae; genus Ajuga; species Ajuga chamaepitys. The sequence continues at coordinate 56,150,224 of OY282502.1, forward strand.
ATCAGAGTAGGACCTCTCCCAATATGGTGTGGTTCGGGGACGAACCAGACGAAAGCTGGTGGGCATGTGACGCCCGGGACCGACGAGGGCGAGGAGTGAACGCTGGTGCAATAAGAGAAGAAGGCACGAGCTGGTCGTTACAAATGGTATCAGAGTAGGACCTCTCCCAGTACGGTGTGGTTCGGGGACGAACCAGGCGGAAGCTGGTGGACATGTGACGCCAGGGACCAACGAGGGCGAGGAGTGATCGCCGGTGCAATAAGAGAAGAAGGCACGGACAAGGTGATTTGTGGGGACAGTCCGTCAAATCTAGAAGCAGGTCGTTACAAATGGTATCAGAGTAGGACCTCTCCCAATATGGTGTGGTTCGGGGACGAACCAGACGAAAGCTGGTGGGCATGTGACGCCCGGGACCGACGAGGGCGAGGAGTGAACGCTGGTGCAATAAGAGAAGAAGGCACGAGCTGGTCGTTACAAATGGTATCAGAGTAGGACCTCTCCCAGTACGGTGTGGTTCGGGGACGAACCAGGCGGAAGCTGGTGGACATGTGACGCCAGGGACCAACGAGGGCGAGGAGTGATCGCCGGTGCAATAAGAGAAGAAGGCACGGACAATGAGCGGCTCCTGACAGGCTTCTAGGTGAAGGGAGATATGAACGAACCGATCCCGCACCCGAAAAGGAGGGTATCCTGAGACTGTGCGGGTAAGGGACCGTATAGTCGGCTATATAGGCCATTCCGAGACTATGTAAGTATGAAACTGCATAAGTTAAAGAGAGCTTAAAGAATTGCTTAGTGCTACTCATACCATCAAGGTGCATCTTCTTTTCTGGTGCTCATTCTGAGAAAACTCTGAGGTTAAGCGTGCTTGGCCTGGAGCAATTTCAGGATGGGTGAACCCCTGGGAAGTTTCTTAGGATGCGCGTGAGTGAGGACAAAGCGCGCTAGGAAAGACTTGTGGTGGTTTGTGGGGACAGTCCGTTAAATCTAGAAGCGGGTCGTTACAAAAAGACCCAGAGTATCTCAGTGTGCACGAGGAGTCTGAAACCGCTACACCCAAACCGTTTAGAGCAGACATCTATGGTTGTTCCTCTTGAGCAAAAGCTAGACATGCTTTCGAGTTTTATAAAGGCACATCTTAATTCAAGAATGCTGGTGTTCCTTTCAAGCTACAAGCAGGTATTTTTGTCTGAATTTCGATATGGAAAGCTGATAATTTGGATAATTTATTTCATTATAATTTCTGGTTTCTAGATTTGCAAGTTTACGTTGACGTTCTTTTTCTTTACTTAATTTCTGCTCATCAGAGGCCATTTACTTAGTTAAATAGCCATGAATTTTGTCCATTGGTACATACGATCAACTGCTGAATGCTATGTGATTAAGATACATGCTTGTTACAGAATAACCTATGATTGGAAGTGGGATTTTGGTTGGTGGAGAAAGAAAGTAGCAGACTTTATTTCCTTAGTTATTGACTTGTTCATAATGTTGTTTCTGTTACTATTGCTTAACTATGATTCTTATTGTTATGATGTAGGAATGTTTATTCATGCTCCTTTGATTGTCATTGCACTATTTGGCATGTAGCAGTCCTAATATGCAGGCTATTAGATCTTGTGGATATTTATCATTGTGAGAATCTCTTAAATTATATTGAGGTATTCCCCTTTATCTTTCCCAAATTATTTTTAATACTCTTATTTTTCCAAGAAAAATGACATTGAAATTGATTTTTTTTTTTATTTTTTATTTTGTTGTAGGATAATGAAGACAATCAGAAGAAAAGATAGAACTTTGGTGTAAATAGACCATTGATTTAAATATAGCGAAATTAATTTGTATTCTTTTTCCTTTGAACTTATTGTAACTTTGATATGTAGTAATTAATGAAGAAGTTCTCATTTTACTTATTTTTTCATGTGATATGTTATTAAAGATGAAACATGCCACATAGTAGACAATGGCAATGTTTCTTCAGTAGTCTTATGTTTATAAGACAACATTGTCTACTATGTGGAGCCTTTTACGATTGTATTTTGTTGTGTATATAAATGGAAAATGTATAGTATTTTATAGGGGGCCTAATATATATATATATATATATATATATATATATATATATGACGAAATAGTAATTAATTTTTAGTGACTACTTTCTCACTAAAACATACCACTAATGACGGGAAATATTGGATATAATGACGGAAAAGTTACCTATAGTGACGGGTTAGTTATTTACTATATTATTCTATAATGAGAGTCTATTAGTGTTATTAGTGACGGGAATTGACAATCACTATATAAACTCTATAGTGACGGTATATTAATATGACTAGTGTTATTAGTGACGGGTTACTTAGTTATTAAGTTAGTCTATAGTTAAGATTTTAGTGACGGGGATTAGTGCAATTAGTGACGAGAATTGACTGTCATTATACATCTTTTTAGTAACGGGTCACCAAATACTTTCTAGTGATGGACCATTGTCCCGTCACTATTTGCCTTTAGTGGCGGAATCTCTAGCCAAGGGTGGTGACAGTATATTTTCCGTCATTAAATGTCTTTTGTGACGGTTTTTTGACTTTTAACCACAAACTTTCCTCTAGCTAAAAGCAGTTTTTCTTGTAGTGTTAGTAGTGGGTCCCACAGAATAATAATGATTGAAATATAATGTATTATATTAGATGAATTGATAGTGGGAGGATCCAATATAAATATTTAACTTAGATGAAATGATTGATTTGAAAACAGGTATATGAATGAAAATGGTGAAACAAATATGATTTATGTGTTTAGTATAGTAAAAGTTGAAAAAGATGCATGTGGAAATATACACAACAAGCCACAATTTTCCACGATCATGTCAACTATTTTTTTTTTCTCAAAAAGACACATCAATGTCATATTACTAGATTTTTACACGGTCCTCTTTATGTAATATAGTATTACAATAATCACCTTAAATTAATGATAGTTTCAAAAGAAATTTGATAACTTTATGCCTAATTTTTCTGTATATTTCATATCACAAAATAACAGTACCAACGTCTGGACAAACATTTTATTTATGGTAAATACCGAAAGGTCGCTCCAAGTTTAGGTCATTTAGCATTTTACGGTATCATGTTTTAAATTTCGCCATTCCATGTTCACGGAATGTATAACTTAATGTAATTAGGCAGAAATTTTAAAATCTCGCCAGAATTCACATCACGTGACATGTGCGCGAGGCTGATTAAGGATAATTGAGATATTTTGTTATTTGAGGGGGAGAGGGAGGGGGAGGGGGAAGGGGAGGGGGGAAGTTTCCGGCAATTTTCATCAACACCTTGTGAATAGGGGAGACGAAGAGTCATTCACACTAGTTTGGCATTAGGGTTAGCTCAGAGAAACCACAAGTGATTTTGAGATGTAATTTCAATTCATCAAAATAACCTGGAAGATCCGGTGAAGAAGCACCAATAGCAGCAACAATCCAAAAAATACCTGGGTATTTGACTCCTTATTGTAAGTTGGCTTATCCATCTAACTTTTGAATTTTTATGTCATATGAAGAGATTATAACCCAAAACCTTTAGTTCTGGATTAGGATTTAGGGTTTCACAGAGTCATTGATTTTAATGTTCGATTTTACTCTGATTACATTAAATATTTGGTTGATATTTGTTGGTCTGATAGTTGTTCGATTTTACTCATTATGTTGTTGTTTGGGGCCTTTTTGTTGAATATGTGGTCAATGTTTGTTGGTTTGATTAGAAAGTTATTGGCTTCGAAACGGCGACGGAAGACGAAGGCGCAGACAGGGGCTGAACCGAACCAAACCGCCGCAACACCTACTGGACCAGCTGCCGATCCGGAAGGCACCGGCAGTTGGTCCAGAATCGACCCAGGAAGTCAGCCATCTACACTACCGGCCCAGTGGCGGTTCCGGCAGCGGTCCAGCGCTTCTCGCGCGCCCTTAGTTTTTTAGCGCACTATTTTTGTATTTTGATCGTAACTTCCTCGTCCAAGCTCTGATTTGAGTGATTCAAGTTGTCACGTGTAGCTAGACGAAGGTCCATAATTTTATAGTTGAAGGCTGATTCTAGATGCATTTTCCCAGAAATCACGAGAAGGATGAGTCGAGCACGCACAGGGGGTTCGACTCAACAACTTAAAGGACCAAGCACTTCCTTTTGTATTTTTACACTTTTGCCCTTACTAGGGCTTATTTTACATCAGATTTTGAGGGTTAGGGGGACCTATATATATCTCTTCCCCTCCCATTTGTAGAGGAGAACAACTCTTGCCTTCTTTTGAATCTTCTCCAACACTCTTCTCCCTTTTTCTTCTACATTTTCAGATTTTATCTTAGAAACTAGGGTTTTTCTTCCTCCTCTTCAAGGAGGAAGCCATCTTTGGAGGAGAACTCGGGGATTTCTCGTGGGCTTGTGACACCTGACTATTTCATTAAAGGATTTCGAGGGTTTCTTCAATACATTGAACATTTTCTATCTCTTCTCTTTATTTTTGGTTTTTATTAACTTTTATTGCTTGATGTTGATGATTTGTGAGTAATTTTCGGGAGACCTATGGAGGAGAACCCCTACCAAACGGGGAAGTAGAGTCTAGGGATTTTTGGCTAGGATGAACGAAATTAAGTTTAGTCGCATGTGTAGGAACTACACCCCTACGCCGGTCCTTAGCATGGGAGAAGTCAGGCTAACCTCTTCTAGTCTTCCGTAGTTGGTAACCTGGGGTCCGGGGTGGAGTTTGTAAATCTCAACCGTATAGGTAGTCTACATCGAAACCTGATTACTTACCTATCTTAGGGGAATATAGCACCTCAAAAGTATTCTAGAATTATACACAATTAGGATATTAATTGGGTTGATAACTCAATCACATAGAGCTTACATGGTACACATAATTATGCGTGCATAATAGGTCGGTTAAATTATCTAGTTAGTAACATTTGCATGCATAATTGGTCGTGTAATGCTCGTATTTGTATTATTGGACAAATTAATGTTGTTTGACTTGTTTTGAAGCATTAAGGTGAAATTAGACCAAAAAGTCGAACTCGACTTAAACTGGATGCGAGAACAAGTATCGCATGTAAAAAATCGAGCGAAAATTGATCCAAGTTGCTGGGAATTGGTCTCGGCCGAGCTCCTCTGAAGCTCGGCCGAGCTTGAAGGTCAGCGAAAGACGTAATAATTGGCTGTTGAAGATTCTCGGCCGAGCCATAATTTCTCGGCCAAGCCACTTTTATAGGGAGCTCGGCCGAGCCAGAAATTCTCGGCCGAGATAGGCAGTGGCCCAGCCCAAGTCATGCGCGGATTAATCATTTTCTGGCCCAAATTGAGCCTAATTCATCCTCAACTATAAATAGAAGATCCAAAAGTCCGAAAATCACACTTTTACATTGATTCGAGAGCGCGGACTTGGAAATTCTGAAGAACCAGAAAACTCAAGATTCAACAACTCGGGTTTTATAGTTTTATAGTTTTAATGTTTTCTTTTTATAGTTTGTTCTTAGCGATCGCTATGATCGGCTAAGCGTTTATTTTCCCGTCTTTGACTATGTTGAACCCTAGACTGTTATTTATGTAATTAATTCAGTAATTGCTTAATTTAATTATGTTCTGAGATTACTTGTGTTATTGGATTACTCTATCTTTTATATGTTTGTTATGTGGACTGATCACCCTAGTAATAGGCATATAGCTGTCGCTAGGTCATAAATTCATAATCCGTAATTGTTATGCGTTTGTGCCCAAAAGTAGCAAAAAATGGTTACTCGCTAGGATAACACAAAGTCGCGGTCACTTGTACCGCGTTCGTGAGTACAACACCGTACCTACTCCGTTGCCTTAATTCCCTATGCGTCTGATTAATATTGTTCTAGCGAGCGTCTCCTAGGACTACTTAATTGGATAGGATTAATTACTAAGTTCTTAGGATTAATTATACTTAAGGGGTAACAAGGATTAGCTAAGCGTACCTGTTAATTCTTGGAGTAGGGGTCTCAGAACTAATTAGTTAAGTAGTTGCATTAGTTACATGGATATTCAGGCTAGGGGGATACTGGGTTAAAGGCGGGATTCTTTTTATTCACTAGTTAATTCATCTTTAGTTATTTGCATTAGTTAATTAAATCTAATCAACCCCCCCCCCCCCCCCCCTTATTATATTTATATTATTAGTACTTATATAGAATTGGTTAATACAATTATTTAGTTAATTCCTGTTCTCTGTGGGATCGACCCTGACTTGCTCTAGCTACTGTTAGGAATAGTTAGGAAATAAATCATCTTATTTGACTGCACCCGACAGTGCGGTCATTACACTAGTTTCCTTTAATCGTCTTCGAATTGTTAATTCCATTTCGCTTGTGTGAAACCGAGCTTCGGGAATATCTCCCCATTGATCGGCTCCCTCCTTGCTTTCTTTATTGCTTATTGTTAATTAGATTAGTCCAATCTCTCAACTTGCATTTGACCTAACTTGCTCGAACGTGCTTAAGCCGATTCTCATGGAAAATCCTCCCTATGGATACGATATCTTATATACTACCTCTGTCACAAACTGTACGCTTGCGGTTTGAGAAGGTCGTTCTAATCACATCGATTTAGAGCGACTTTCCCTACAAGTTCACTCATCAAATGAATCCTCCTCGTAAGCTTGAATCCCAGGGGGTGGTTTGGAAACTACAAATTGGCTTGAGGGGTTTGAGCAACTCTCCTGGCTCCATCTTCGTCATCCGGATTAACTTGGGCAACCTGCGATCTTGCCTATGTCAGATCAACACAAACAATTAGCAATTGGAGCGCCGCAGTTATCGCTTGAACCTCTCTGAGCACGTCAGCGAGACAAGGTTCTTTATAGTTAGCCATTTCCGATAAGAAACCTAGTCTCTTGATATGAACTGACACAGGAGGAATACGTGGAAGACAAAATTTTTTCCCACAAAGACAATATTTTAGAGAACGAGAATGCAAAAGAGATGAGTTTTATTGTTTGATTGATGCATGAATCCAAAGTCTAGACATATATTTATAGGACGAGGCTAATCCTTAAATCTAAAAGGTAAATAAATCCTAAACTAAAAAGGAAATGATAGATCCTAACTTAAATTAAGGGATAAAAAAGAGTAAACAAGAAAATAAATCCTAAATCAAAAAGGAAAAAAAGGCCTTTAGTCAATGGACTCTTGGGACGGAGTCTCTAAGTTGTCCCACATCGAACAATTCTCTAATTCAATTTCCTCTTTATAAAGAAATGGTTTTAAGACCTATCATAAGTTTTGCAATTTTGTTTGATTAACTAGCGAGATATTTGAAGGTAATCCAATAACTTAAGTTTCATCATAATTTCCTTCAAGACAATCAAATGAATATGTTTATCAGAACATGCTTGAGCCAATTAGACATAAACGAGACCCTAAGGTTCTGATGAGCAACTAAAATTTTCAACGTTATACATATGACCAAAGTACCAAATCGATTGTGTCTTCTTCAAAGTGGAAAAGTTCCTCTGCTGGAAACGGAGGAAGATTTATGAGGACTTGGCTGTAAGAAGATCCGGCCCAGATATTTTGTTGAGCTTGTTCAACAGAATTCGCATTGGCAATGGGGCTAACAGCATTGGTAATTTCAGAAGTTTCTTCTTGAGGATCATTATGAGTGGTTATACATGGGGAGCAGAGTTGATCATCAGATGATGATTGTTGTTGTTGATCACTAACTCTGCTGGTTTTATCGCGTTTCTGTATGTGGGCATTCCAGTAATTTTTGATGTCATTGTCTGTTCGTCCAGGCAATACTTTAGCAATGTCTGACCACCTATAACATTAATTACATGAAAATTAGTTTCCAACTCGAATCTGATAATAATCAAACAAGGTTAGTTAAATTGTTACTTAGGTCCAAGTAGGGAATGCAGTTTGATGATGAGATCCTTTTCTTGGTTGCTAAAATTCCCCCGTCTCACGCCGGGTTTCAGATAATTAACCCACCGTAGTCTGCAACTCTTCCCACATCTAGCAAGACCTGCAGACATAACATAATTTGCTTATATGATCATGAAAGGTCAAATAATTAGCTAGGGAGGAAGGCGGTGATCACCGGCGCGTGAGGGCAAGAGGCGCCAATTTGGGTGGCAGTTTTGGTGAACATAAGCCCTCAATATGTTGTCTTCCTCTTCTTCCCAGGCACCTTTCTTCACTCCTAATTTCCTGTCAAAATAAGGTTGCCTCACCATTTTTATTTTATTAGCAGGCCACCCTTCAAGCGTGTGGTTCAACAAATTCTTTTTAATTTCAACTCTCACCGAAATATCATGGGAAACCAAACCGTACTTTAGCAATAATTATAGAAACTTCCCAGTGGACACTCTCACTATGCTGTAATCCGGCCCCGGCAGACAAATTGGAAAACTACCTAGAATTTGTGTGGAGTTTCAAAATTAATTACCGTACAATTTCGTCCTTCATCTTTTTAATGGATTCAATCTGCTCATTTCACTTCTTTTTCGTTTCAAATGGTATTTTCACACAATATAAAATAACCTTAAATAATGAATATGTCATAACTTTATTAATAGAGATAATATATTATTAATAATTAGTTGTCTCAATAACTCGAACGTAAATAATATATTTCCAACGGTAAAAATAGTCTTTTACTATCCCCGTCCCGCTCTTACTTTCCTACTTTTTTTTTTGGTTTGTCCCAACGTAACTTTCCAGCTCATAAATGACAAATTTCTCTTATAATCTCCACCCTCAATCTCCACATTTAAAAAAATCAAAGATTTCACAAAATCTACTTTTTTTAATTTTCATATCCGATCAAAGTAGAAAAGTTAAGTCGAGATGAAGAAGTAATAAAAAACAAAAATTGATAAAATTTAATGGACTAAAAAAAACTAGTTACTCTATAAATTAAGATTTAGTACCCAACATGATATGAAAAGTATAATTAGGTACCCGCTAATGCAATTTTCCCTTGGTGATTCACTGCTAAAGCAGAAAGCTGCATTTATTATCTACTACCTCCGTTTCAATTTAATTTTTTTTGTTTTTTATTTGTTCCAATTTGATTTTTTAGTTCATAAATGATAAATTTCGCTCACAATCTCCACCCTAAATCTTCACCTTTAAAAAGTCAAATATTCCCCAAAATCTGCTTTTTCTTAACCTCCGTACCCGGTCAAAGTAGGAAAGTTAAGCCGGGACAGAGGGGGTAACAATTATTTGTCTCTAAAAGTAGTTTTCGAATGATCTCAAATAATTCGTAAAGAGCTTTGTGACAATAAGTAGTCAGAAACATTCTTAGTATAATTAGCGAGTCTCAAATAATGTAATGCAAAAGACCTCTTTCGTTGTATTCTCTTTGTTCACGAATAAATATCATTTTAGACTTTCAGATGCAATTTATGAGATCATATAATGGACAACAACATCCTAGAAAATCTATATCTATAATCTTAACTTTTATTTTTTTTATCTCCATCAATTTTTTTATTACCATAAATTTTTCAATCTTTTCTCCATCTATGAGTTATTTACTGATAGGTATGGCCCAGTCACTTCGGGTCGGGTTAATACCTCGGCCCACTTACCGGCCCAGAAGGTCCAGAAATACGCGTCGTCCCAGATAATGTGGCGCGGCCCAACTTATGGCTTGTTCCGCGATTCAAGGCCCACGATCCGTTCCCAACCGCCATGCAGCGGAAAATAGGCGCGATAATAGGGAGTTAGTTAGGGTTTAGTAGGGGATAGTATAAATATGAGAAAAGAACTCGGAATTAGGGTTCACATTCTGTATTCTGAAATTATTACGTGTAAATTCAAAGAGATAGTGAAAGAAACACCTCGACAGGTGCTATTTTGAGGCCGTGGACGTAGATCTCCGGATCGAACCACGTACATCTTGTGTTTTTCCATATTTCTTGCATAGGTTTTCGTTGAGTTTCTTGGATATCAGATTGCGCTTTATCAATTGGCGTCGTCTGTGGGAACCGCAAGTGATTGTGATATTAGCATTGTATTTGATAAACTATGGTGACTACTCGCTTAAATCAGTCTCGCCAAGGTGATCAGGTCAACCAATATCCACCCGTGGATCAAATTTTGCCGCCGAGGCAATCGCCGGGGCGGGATACATCTCATCAGCAGGGCAACCAAGGCCCGATTATGAATCCGGGCAACCAATTCCTACCTCTGCCCCCGCAAGACATGCAAAACCCTAATCCCGCTGCCGCTCGGCCGCAGGTTAATATTCAAATGACTCCAGAATTACTCCAGGCTTTCCTACAAGAGCATGCTCATGTTCTCCAAGACTGGGCAGCCAATCGCCTGAATCCTGATGGACCTGCCGGACACGATACCCATCCCGCAGTGCCTCCACATCGTCAGCATTCGCACGATCGACAAGAACCGGTGCACCGCGGGCGTCAGGATCGGCGACGGGAACGACCTGGTTCTCCCGAGGACCATGGGAGTTCTAATGGGTCAAGACAGCGCAACGACGAACCTGCAGATGTCGATCGCCGCCGTCCGCTTAACGCGGCTAAAAGAGTTCGTTATGCCAACCCTCATACCCTAGATCTTCAGGAGTATGAGCGAGTCCAACGCAATGTCGAACTAGACAGAATCCTGGGCCTTGATGCCAATGGGGACATTATCACACCGTTCTCTCAAGAAATCATGGTTACCTCCCTTCCCGAAGGGTTCAAAAGGCCTGCCATACCACCTTACGACGGCACAGGAGATCCGGCCAATTTTCTTGGAGCTTTCAGGCACAACATGCTCAGCCGCGATCATACTACCTCTCTTCACTACTGTAAGATTTTCCCCGAGTATCTTCAGGACGAGGCTCGGGTATGGTTTGATTCTCTCCCTCGTAATAGCAATCCTCTTTTAGAGAACTTGCCGAGCACTTTTGGGCGCAATTTGAAGCACGTGCGAAGCCCATGGCCACTTTGGCCGACCTCATGCATATGGAGCAACGGGACGGCGAGACCGTTACCCAATTTCTTGACCGCTTTACAGCGGAGAGTCTTAAGGTAGGAAGCTGTTCGGATGATGTTATCATCAATGCATTCATGAATGGTCTCCGTCCTGGACCACTCTACACCGAGCTGGTTCGTAATCCACCGGTCACGACCCGAGCACTGTTTAATACTGTGTGCAGATATGCCAAGGCCGAGGAGCAAACTCGTCGGAAGCGTGAGAAACATGCTAATAAGCGGCAGTCCGATAGGGCACAGGCTGGGCCTAGCACACGACCTAGTGCCTTTTCTCGTCTGAATCAGGGGCGTTCAGAATCTCGAGGGGATATTCCACAATTCACCCCGCTGACAAAATCGCGAGCTGAAATTCTTTCTGTTCACAAGAACGATTTACGGTCCTGTCCGCGGATGACCGCTCCGCTTGAAAAGCGAAACCGCGGAAAGTGGTGTGCGTACCACCGCGATCATGGACACGAGACGGAAGAGTGTCGAGAGCTCAGCAAGGAAATTGAGGATTGTTTAAGGAAAGGTCTCTTGCGACAATATATTGCGCGGATTGATGACAAGCCTCGGACAAATCAGAATGGGGGTTCGTCTCACAACCGCGGAGGTTATCACGACCGGGGTTCGCAACAAAATCGGCCGCCGTGGCAAAATAATCGGCCGGGGTCTAACAATTATGCACGGCAAGACCCGGGCAATCGTCAACAACCCCGTTTTCTGCCACCGCCCCCTCCTCCGGGAGGACCCGGAGACAATGCACCCACTCATGTTATAAACGTGATATATGGGGCCCTCCCCACTGGGGCCTCGCGAAATGCCTTGAAGGCAGAGGCTCGCCGTCCTCCTCCCGAGGAGCCACGTCATAAGCGCCTCCATCAATCCGAAACTGTTAGTTTCACAGATAGGGACCCGGTTCCAGAGATAACACCCCATACTGTCGCCATCGTCATCGACATGGCTGTAGCCAATGTTACAATAAAGCGAGTCTTCGTAGACAATGGAGCCGCAGTGAGTGTTATATTCGCCGACTGTTTCCAAAAGATGGGGATTCCTCGGGATCAGCTTCGGCCGGCCCCCGGGCCATTGCAGACTTTCACCCAGGGTGAAGTCCAGCCAGAAGGCGTCATCACTCTCCCGGCATCTCTGGGAACTTATCCGGCGATAAAAACCATTTTTGTGGATTTTTACGTGGTTAACTCCCCGTCACCGTACAATATGATCTTGGGTCGGGATTGGCTTACTCCCGCAAAAGTCATATGCTCCACATATCACCTCGCGTTAAAATTCCCTACATCGCACGGCGAAGTGGCTATCCGCGGCAGTCAGCGGGTTTCTAAGGAGTGCATGTACTTCGACTCAATTCAGCTAGCAAAGCTGCCCCCGAGGGGAAATTACATGCTTCTTGGGAAGGTCCTTATCGCATCGTTGCCGCACACGATTCCGGATCCTACCAGTTAGAGCATCTCGATGGAACCCCAATTCCCCGAAGCTGACATGTTACCAACTTGAGGCGCTTCTATCTGTGAAGGCCAAATGACAAGTATCATCCTTATCTTTATGCTCATTGTACACTTCTTTTACGTTGTTATCTCTCTTTGTATCCTTTAATTTGCTCCGGCACTCATCATTGAATAAATACTCTTTGTTTATGCATCTTGCTGTGTTTTCTTCTACGTTACGGGGACGCCCTAACGCAGTCGTATTATTATTATTTGTCTCCGGACAATTAAATCTCTTTCTCGGTCCGTCCGAGGAGATTCACGCTTCGTCCCCGGACTCGTATCACTCTCTCGCCTGTTTAACCGGAGAGGTGTTTACTCCCGCCTGATCCGTCCGGGGAGATTTTACTCCCGCCCGATCCGTCCGGGGAGATTTAAATTGGCGCTGTCCATTTCGTGTTCCCGAACACCCGTTAAAACAATTATTACTTTTGGTTAGTAACTCGTTGTTTTCCTTAACACAACTATGCACATTAAACGGTTTGTTACATTTTTTCGATTCACGCCAAAAAGTTTTTTACATAAGACTTCAAAAAAAAAAAAAAAAACAAACAATTATCTACGGCCTCCGAGCCAGTGTTCAGCGCTCCGGCGTTGAGGTCTACTCTTGGACCTACGTCGTGTCCTCCGGGATCTTGTCGTTCCTCGGCCTTGAGCTCTAGCTCCTTCCCCTCCTCGGGCCCCCCGATGTCGCGGACTCGTCCTTGGCGCTTGTCGGGGGATTTCATCTCTTGTACGAGCCCGACTGCTTGGCTGCGGGGCAGACCTCGGAGTTTGGGCCCATTGCACAGGATCCCATTCCTCGGGAGCCATTACTTTAATTTCTTTGGCCAGTTCTTCGACTACCTCTTCGGCGACAACAGCGGGCTCTTCTTCGACCGTAGTTACTGGAACTGGCTCTCGGATGATAATTCCTTTGCTCTTTCCAGCTGGCTTCTTTTTACCCTTCCGGGGGGTTTTCGAGGCACCTTGGCTCCGGCTAGAACTCACAATGTATTCCTCGGCAGAGGGCCGCCACCTACCACGGTCCTTCAGTCCTTCATACATATTGAGGAGTAACTCCAACACCTCTCGCTTTCTTACAAGCTCCGAGGACTCGGCTGGGCTCTTCGCCATAAGTGCTGAAATCTCATTCTGAATCTCTACGACCCGCGCCTCAACTTCCTCAAATATCAGTAAGCCGAACTCGGTCAGTATCCGGTCATACTCCCTTTGATGGATGAGGACTCGGTCCAGTTCCGCAACTTTTGCCAGATACTTCAACTCCTGGTCAAAGGCTTTCTCCTCGGCCTCCTTCGCCCTTCTCTCTGCAGCGGCCGCCCGCTTTTCTAGTTTCGGTACTACTTGCATTTGCAAGTTATTCTTCTCTCCGCGGAACCACTCTAAAGATTGCATGAGCTTCTTTATTGTGTCATGCAGTTCTGCGGTATCCTGAACAGGCAATGGAATCAACAAGAGAGATCAATCTCAAACATACAATGAACGGGAGTTCAGTTCAAATCAACATTTATATTCAACAAAATCGAAGTACATTATCCATGGTCCAGTACAAGGGATTTACATCTACTCCTATTATCTACTACATTAAATTTGAGGGGAACGACTGACCTCCGTCTCGATCCCCTTAGTATCCTCGGGCACCACCTCTCGCCGGCCCTCCGACGTTTCTGCCTCCTCCTCAGCATTAACTGCAGCAGCTTCATCCGCAGCCATGGCAGCAACTTCCATCCGGGGGGAGGGGGTTCTTTGTTTCGGGGCTCGGAGACAAGCTCATCCCGGCGGAATGCCAGGAATTCCTGGTCCTGGTCCACCTCACAGCTAGCAATATCCTCGGCCTTCAGAATTTTTTTCTTCTCTGCTAGAGCCTTCAATAGAGGCCACTCCGGCAGATGCGATAGAGCTGTGTAATAGGCCTTCTCCACCCCGGCCACAGCCTCGTAGTCATACCCGAATTCTGGACGATATACATCCACATTCGGGTAGATTTCCTTGATCTGCTCCAGTAACACAGATCGTGTGGCCTTGTCCCCGACGGCGACGAAGTCTGTCTGAAAGTCAAGAAACGTGCTGGTTTGGAACAGTTTCTCGGCGAACGCTTTCAGCATCGCTTCTTGACCTTCGACTATTGCAGCTTCCCGAGCCTCCGTCTCTGCCCACAGTTGCAATATTTCCCCTCGGAGGACACCGGTTTCTGCCTCCACTCCGCGCAGACGCGCTACCTCGTTTTCAACCAAGGCTGCCCTCTTACGCGCCTCGGCCAGATCCTGAGTTAGCCTGTCATTGCGCGCGCGAAGATCCCTTACTACCGCGGCCAGCTCTTCTTTGGCCTCTATCTCATTCTTCCGGCCAAGCTCCATGATTCCCCGAGCTAACCGCTAAAGTTCCTCGGCGTCCGCGCCCTCCAACCCCAGCAGACCGGGGGCCACTTGCTCCTTCAGAATATCGCACAAGACAGAAACAGAAATCAGTACTGGTAGTACACACTTCATTTGCGTAAAAAATAACAAACAAAGGCATTTCAGATTTATCTCAACGCTTTCCCCCGTTCGGAGTCTTTTGGATGGTGCCGGAGGTGTCCCGGACGGTTCTGACCTCCTCTTCGCTCCGGGGGTTGACCTCGCAGTCACAACTCGTTCCTCCGGCCCCACAAAAGGTCGTGGACTGGGTGATATTTTCCCCCGGGGAGACACCTCAGCAGCTTTTCCCTTCTTCTTGGCTGCCGCAGCCGCAGTGGAGCTTCCCGCTGGTTCCTTCCCGAAGCGTCCCACTGCACACAGAAATTCAGGTTAGTCCTGCACAAGACAACAATTTCTAAACAAGTATGAGGACTCCTACCCTCCTCGGCAACCCCGGCTCCCGACTCTTGACCCTGGGTGGACTTCCCCGTTGCATCGCCCGATCCACTACAACATAAATGACTTTATGTAACACTTCGTTTGTAACACTTTTAAAATTTTGACTTTTATGTAACACTTATGAATATGTAGCACTTTCATGTGACACTTCTGTAACATCTGCGAATATGTAACACTTTCGTGTAACACTTTTAGAATATGTAACGCTTTGAACGTAACACTTTTAAATTGTAACACATTTAGGTAACACTTTTAAATAAGTAACACTTTTTATGCAACACTTTTGAATAAGTAACACTTTTATGTAACACTTATAAATAAGTTACACTTGTAAATAATAAAATTATTTATTAGTTTTAAATATTTGTGGATTATTTTTCTTATGTGACTTTAATATTTATTTGTCTTATGTGTTACATCTTAATTATCACAATAGAATATCTGTAACATAAGTGGTGAAAACAATCCACTCAGACCTACAAAAATAACAAGTTATTAGAGCACCTAAAGATTTACTTATTCGTTATCAAGAATAAATTAAATTTTATTTGTGACTTATTTGTGTATGTGTATAGATATACACACATTAAATTTTTACTAAACAATTACAAAATAAATTTGTAGCTTTAAGAATTTGAATACATTTCTTAAGTGTGAGAACCTAGACTTGGGATATTTGGTCATGTCTCTTCATGTTAGTAAGTTTATTTTTATTTTTTTAAATCTATAAAACACAACAATGAAGGTGTCTTAATATATAAAATTATGGTAATTAAAATTAATGAGAATGTTTTAAGATTTATTTACAATAACTAGATGTATAAAATTAATGTGATATAAAACAAGTTTTCTATATATATATATATATATATATATATATATATATATATATGAGTGGATGAAAATGAAAAAAAAATTAATGGAAATATTGTGTCAAATTGATATGAATAACCTAATTAAATTAAGTTAGATTGTAGTTTGATGAGAACTTAATTTTGAGTGTATTTTATTGATGTTATAATAAAATCTTGTGTACATAATGTTTTTCTATAAAAAATAACTAAAAAAGTTATTGTAGCCTAGTGGTTAAAACTTTGTGCTTAAGCTCCTGCAATCTAGCAACCTGGGTTCGAAACCCAACAATGACAAAGTTTCAATTTTTTTTTTTCAATTAAAAGTGTTACATAAAGGGGGTTATATGTTACATTTTTTTAGTGCTACCATAAAGTGTTACAATTTAAAATCTAATGTAACACTTATTAAAAGTGTTACTAAAGATCATCAAAAGTGTTACATTAGACTTTAGGTAGCACCGGCAAATGTAACGCCAATAAAGTGTTACCTAAAGTCTATAGTAACATATTTTAGTATATATGTAACATTTTTTGGGTGTTACATTAGCTCATTTATGTTGTAGTGCGAATAATATGGGCTTAGTCCAGCCTCCTCCAGCTCTTCCTCCGAACACAGGGTCTTGAAGGTCCCCACTGCCTGGAATATCTCCACCACCTCGGCGTCCGGGTCCCCCACCGGGGCAGTATCTAGCACCTCCTCCCGACTCCACCTCGGGAGGGCCACCCCGTTCTTCACAAAGATGAACTTCTCTTTCCACCCCTCAACCTTACTGGGGTTTTGTACCTTGAAGCCACCTCGTGCTCGGGGACTGAAGGAGTACCACCCCTTGGACTTCCCGAAGGCTTTTAGTTGATAAAAGTACCTTAAAAGCTCTACGGTTGGTTCCACCCCAGAATTCTTACACACTACGGTGAACCCGACTACTTGCCTAATCGCGTTAGGCGCTAATTGGCTCAAGGCGATGTTATAGTATCTCAGTAACCGGATAACAATGTCCCAGAGGGGGAATCTCAAACCTATTTTTAACGGATCTATATATACACCGATGTAACCCTGCGGGGGGCAACAGGCTCTATCGCTGGGATCCGGAACTATATATTCTAAGTTAAATGGGAAGTAGAAGGAGGGGATTAGGGCTTCTATCTGCACTCGCGTCATCCGCGACGCTACAGTGGACACTTCAAAGTCCTCCTCCGCGCATTCATAGAAACCGACCATCCTAATGTTGGTTTCCATGCCGTCGGCCCTTTCTACTGTCCTAATCTCATTCCTCTCCGGAATAACATATCGAAGGGGTGGCACATCTAACGGAGCGCTCTGAGTCCCTACTTCTTGAACAGAAGAAGAAGATGAAGAAGAAGACATACTTACTTGGTTTGAGTTTGGAAAGTTTTTGATTTGAGATGAATCACAGGCGCGCAGAATTCTCCTTTTTTCCCGCTTTCTAAAACTGGCTAATCGCAATGAGGAAGATGAAGTATACTGTGCCATTATTCCAAATATATACACAAAACACCAACGGCCCTGATACGGCCTATTCAAATTCAGCGATTGAGTTTTGGACGTGATATTCACGCGCCTTACGGTTCCCAAGGCGCGTGGGGAACAGGTTCATTGGAAATCGCAGAGCGTGTCACTTCACATCTCTCTCTCATGATGGCGCCGCCAATCACATCAACTCCACTCTTGGCCAGGAAGATTTGGACTACACGCCGGTGCTCCCTTCACCTCGGCCAGACTACCACACTCCGGTGCTCCCTTCACCTCGGCCAGACTAATATCTTCTTCCACTGCAATTTCTTGCTTTTGGGGAACTCGGTATCTCGCTATCACCTCGGTGTAATTCGGCCTAGTTCGATTCAGCTCCCACGGACTACGCTGCAGAGTACCTTAGATGCGGAACAGTCTGGGCCACCCAAAAATACTTCGGCTCACCAGCGACCACGGCTCGTCTGGCCTACAGCTCCACCCCGGTCATAACCGAAGCTCCTTTCTAGCTCCGGCTGGGGGGGGGGGGATCTGATAGGTATGGCCCAGTCACTTCGGGTCGGGTTAATACCTCGGCCCACTTACCGGTCCAGAAGGTCCAGAAATACGCGTCGTCCCAGATAATGTGGCGCGGCCCAACTTATGGCTTGTTCCGCGATTCAAGGCCCACGATCCGTTCCCAACCGCCATGCAGCGGAAAATAGGCGCGATAATAGGGAGTTAGTTAGGGTTTAGTAGGGGATAGTATAAATATGAGAAAAGAACTCGGAATTAGGGTTCGCATTCTGTATTCTGAAATTATTACGTGTAAATTCAAAGAGATAGTGAAAGAAACACCTCGGCAGGTGCTATTTTGAGGCCGTGGACGTAGATCTCCGGATCGAACCACGTACATCTTGTGTTTTTCCATATTTCTTGCATAGGTTTTCGTTGAGTTTCTTGGATATCGGATTGCACTTTATCATTTACCAATTAGAATATCAAATAATTTAGGTAATAATAATATTATAAATTTTTTAAGAAAATTTCATTAGATTTAAGATATTAGAAGAAACAATAAAAGATTTGTTAAAATAACGCTTATTTGTGAAAAAAAAAAGGTAGTGTTTTCTAGTTGAAATTTGAAGGCTTCACTAGACAACTACACGTATGCCTCAGAGGACTGTCATATGCGCTGCCATAATAAGTAAAATGATATCAAACACGTGTAAAAATTGACTATAAGACACAAATGTACTTGAAAAATAAAAATCCCTAATTTGATATTATCAGTTGCAGTGGTGTACATAAACTTAGTAATTAAAAAGAGAAATTACTAAATTTTGACTCGTGTTGAACTCAAAAAATGGCTAAGTGCTTGATAAAGACTTTTTTTCCAATGCGTCCCAACCCAATTCAGAATAAGCCTACCAAACTCGATCAGACATAAATGTTTCCATTCTGGTAATTTGATGCTATTCCATTAATTAATTAATTAATTAATATTGATGAGCTATCAAGAGTATTTTGTCCAACTGGTTGGTTGTTACTGATATATATATATATAAAAGGGTGGCTGCTAATTCAGTCGGACACCTGGAGACATTGAAGATATTAGATTATGTGAGTAGTTGGTAAATTCGGATTTTCTGTCACACTATGTGTTTCATCTAGATTTTATTAAAGACAATATACTTTTTAAAGTCCTTGAAGTTCTAAATTTTAGATTCAATTAGTTCCTGGAGTATTTTTTATTTCAATTGGTCCATTATGTTTTAAAAGAATTTTACTTGATCCTTAAACTATTCCAAGAGCCTATCTTAAGGCCCCTAGAAGAAAAATACATAAAATATGTGAAATCACTGAGTTAATTCAAAATGATATTAAATAAATATTGAGTATTTTTTCGTTATGATACTTTTATCCCCAAACAAATGTGAATTATACTAGAATATGCATTTGAAAGAAAGTTCGTCTTATAATTTTTTAATTTCATCGAAATTTTGAGAAATATTTTATGGTACTTTAATTTTAGTTAGAAATGCGCTAATTTGATTTAAAATTTTGAACTATGGTTATCTTTAGTTTAAAATAAAATTTAAAGTCGTTTCTTTGATAATGTACAATTTTACTTTCAATTCAAGATAGACAGATTTAAAAATATCTAAATCAAATTAGCACGTTTCTAACTAAAATTAAAGTGCAACGATATATTTCTCAACGTTTGGATGAAATTCTTGAAAAATTATAATCTCGAACTTTTGTTCAAATCCATATTCTAGTATAATTCACTTACGTTTGGGAATAAAAGTATCATAATAAAAAATTAAATAATATTTATTTAATAAAAGATATGTATAATATCATTCTAAATTAGATCGGCGATTTTATGTATTTTTTTCTTTTAGGGTCTTAAGATAGACTTTTGTAATAGTTTAAGGACCAATTAGAATAATTTTAAAACATAAGGAACAGATCAAAACATAAAATACTCCAGGGACTAATTTAATAAAAAAATTAGAACTTCAACGACCATTTAAAAAAAAATGATATTTTAAGGACCATTTAAAATAAACCTCAATACTTTAAGGATCTTAACATGTATATTGCCTTTGTTAAACTAAATGCAATATATAATATATGTTAATTTATGATATTATTCAATATATGTATCGATTGATGAATATGATAAAATACAAGATGAAATATGAAAATAAAATAAATGATCTCATAGGGTAGTTGGGAGGTTTTATGATAATCAAAACAAGATAATATTTTCTGTTCTTTCCTTTTTATTGGGGGCTATAAAAATAGTTTCATATAATTAAATAAATCTATGACAATTCTATTCTAAAATACACGTGTCTGTATTCCATTAGCCGCCCCTCTACATGCAGTTTTATAACCTCCACCAAGAGCCTTTTTTCGTTTTTTTTTTCCTGCTTTTGGTGTATAAGACACGCATTTTATATTATTTTTGGCCAACTTGTATTTTTTAAAAATTTGACTCCACTGATTACGAACAAGGAACCAGTACCTAGTCCATTTATTGAACTCCACAACTTTGAATGATGTAAGCATAAAGAACGTCATTAATAACATAATTCAAGAATAGAAAAAAAAGGGTTCCAGAAGTAAATGAAAATTCCACGAAATACCAAAAAGAAAAAAAAACCTAGCCAAAAAAAAAAAAAAATTCTAAAAGCGACGTATAGGTACATGTAAGATTATTTGATTCAAGTACCATAAAAAAAAGTTATTAAGATATTTTAGATATCTTTATGATTTAAATAAATAATCTTTCGAATAAGATTTGATCAGTGTGTATCTGATAATATATGATTTTCACGTCAGGGACGGATTGGGGGCAGGGGGGCCACGGTCGCCTCCCTTGGACTTCTAAAAAAAAAAAAATTACATGTAATTTTATCTGATAATTTTCATTAATACTCTTGATATAAGAGTTTGTCCCCCTTACTCTTTCAAACTTCGCCCCCCTTGATTCAAAAATTTCACCCGTGTACTATAGAACATAGTTATAAAAACACTCGCCCGCCTCACAACGATCTCCTAGATTCGTCCCTGTTTCACGTTAATATAGATTGTGAATGGAAAACAATTCTAATTGTATTACGATCATAATCCCGATTGACCCTCTCTCCACCTATAAAAGTAAATAAAGTTACATTATCTCTATCATCTAATTATAACATATACGGTGCTCCTTTCTAAAGGAAAAGTCAAAAGGCAATTTCTTCCGTCAATAAGTTTGTTGAATGAAGAATCAAGATGTTCCATCAAGAAATCATCAATTTGCAAAGCACAATAAGGAATCAAGAAATCAATCCATGGCGCATTAAGGTTAGTGCCCGAATTTCTATCTTATTCGAATGTGAAAATCATGAAGTTCATAGATCCAGTGGTGGCGGGTTAAGCACTTGCTCTCTCCAATTCCAGAGAGCATTCACCTCTTCTTGTTGTTCCCGCATCATCTCTATCATTTGATGATAGATGTTTGCTTGATCCGGCGAAATTCCCGGTGCATTCCTCTCAACTTGATTGAAGACTCTTGGGTCGTTATCTCCGACTTCCATGCTTCTTTCTCTACTCCTTCTCCCTTGATTGTGTCTACAAGTTGGCTCGATTTCCGGATCAATAGATAGCAAGCCTTCCAATCCTTGTGACCTCAAGTGCATCAACACCTTGCATACCAATCAAAAAGAGATCTCGTAAGCTCAATTAATGATTAATCGACAATAAAATAAACTATACTACTAACAAAAAGAAAGTGTCTAGAGTATCACTAAATGCCTAGAACAACACTTTTCGGCTATTGTTACCGACTCCCCGGCAACGGCGCCAAGAACTTGACACACACTTAGTTGTTGTAACTAAATCGAACAACCGCAAGTATACGGCGTCAAAGTAGCACTACGTGAGCACAAGGTCGATCCCATGAGGAATCGGCCTAATATCGGAAAGATGAAGTAATCCAAACATTTAAGTGGCTAACTAGACGATCGAGATTGGTTTTGGTATTTTTAAACTCTAATTTAAATCAACAAGCAATTAAAACTAATAAGATAGACTATATGACAATTTATAGGGAAGAACCGATTAATAAGGGTAATCTAGGCTTAGATTTCAATTAGGGTAATTAGCAATTATTATCTCAATTAATTCAACCTTTAAACCGAATGCTACGTATTAGGAAACGATCACAAATTATATGCAAGATCCCCTCTCGGAGCAACTTACGTGTTAATTGTATAAGATTAATCGCTGTCTTCGGTCGATTAGTCAAATACAACTCTCAATCGGTCCTAAGATCAAAGTTCCCATAATTAACTCAAACCTCTCGGTTTTATTGCCTAATCATGTTGATTAATGTGATCTCAGATCAAATTTCCCCTCTCGGTTTCAATTTAATCATCAATAATGTTAAACAAGTGATCAAATCATTCAACAAGCATAATAAACCATTAATCAACTAATAGAATAGCACGGGATTAAATTAATCGAGTAAAATCACTAATCACCCATAATCTAGTTTCTAAATCTAGATTAAGAAATTAGCCAATCATGATCATCATAATAAATAAACACAAATATATAGACATAATCATGTTTATACAAAATTTAGATGAAGATGGAAGGATAAAACCTATTGAAGAAATAAATCTTGATTTTCAAGTAATTCCCCCAAATGCTCTCTCTAGCTTTCTCTCTCTAAAAAGTAAGTAAAATGAATAGTGTATTGTGCAAAAATCTGAAAATCCTAGTCTATACCCCCCATTTGGGGCTTTTTACAAAGTCTTGGGCTCAAAATTACATAAATGGGCTGAAATTAAGCCATTTCCAGAGTTTGTGCACGGTCATGCCCGTGCGAAGCTGCACGGACCGTGCACGGCTGCACGGACCGTGCACAACACCTGAAATCGCTTATTCTCTGGACAGTCTTGCACGGTCCGTGCACGGTCGCATTGTCATGACCGTGCGCCCGTGTATGGTTGCCCCTGCCTTTTGTGCCCACGGGCCGTGCACGGTTTGTGAAGGCATGCACGTTGTGACCGTGCACGGCCCAATTTTGGCCCGTTTCTTCATTCCTCGAGTTTTTTCTCGATTTCTTCGACTCCAATCTACTCGTCACCTCTTTGTATACTTTTTTACCTGCAAAATGCTTGAAAACGGGGTTTTCCAACAAGAGAAAGGAAATACGAAGAATATAACAAATGGGTATTTAAAAACTACAAATATATGTTCAAAACACATAGTAAAAGCCTATTTTTCACTCTAAACAACCCATTTGTCAATGCACTATCAAGTGCTTCTCAAGAAGTGTTCAGATATCTACTATCACACCTAATGAATAATGTTATATGCTTAACCCTCATTGTCGACTCATATGGCAGGTGTGCCAAGAACTAAGAAATTTACTTTGGATTAGCACGATTAAGTGCCTTTCCAATTGGTTTCAGTACATGTGTTGAGCCAAACACATTATACTGCATTTGCTCTTAATATTGTGTTTTCCAAAAAGACCCATTTGTCTTTACTGGGAGACGTTCTTCTAAAAAATCACTGTCATTATCTTCCGCCTTTACCATGTTCCTCTTATGTTTAGAATTCAATTTTTAACTGGGAACTTGAAACTAACTAATTAGCAGTCGTTAGCCACTTATAATCACTATTGTGAGCGACATCCTAAAAATTCGAGCCACCCTAATGGGTATAATCGGTTTTTAGATGCCCCCACTCAACGGAAGATACTACACTCTTACTTAAGTCTTACTTTATAGTTCACAGAGAAGACTTGGATTATCAACCTCTGATTGGTGGCGGTAGAGATACCAATCTTTTACTCTAATACACCCTGATATCTTGAGTTAAAGTATTTTCTCATTGAATGAGAATTACTACCAAGCCCAGAGTCTGTTGATCATCCAAGGTTTCGTCAGTACAGGAATCGTCTTAAATTCCATACTACTAGAACCGTTTCCGGTTTCTTCTCTGTTTCAACACTAATACCCTCTTAGGGTTCATATGATTCGATTGAAACCATCCAAGACTACCTCTAAGTCTAGTACACATCTAATTGTTATGACCTCCTAGTCATAATCTACTTATCACTAAAGACAAGGTAAACTAAAAAGCAACTAAGTAATTGTGTTCTACTCTATGGTCTAGGTTTAGGGGAGGTGAATGCACACGTATGTGCTTACTAAAACTAAATGTACATAATATTTTGTTCTTAGAATTGACATTGTGGTAACTTAACGGAATGTATGACCTCAACAGTTCACTATGTTCCCAATCATCACCCATATCCAACCGTCGTATTACCACAACTCAATTCTGAAGGAAAACAAAACCTACAACTGTTATAGGTGAGAATGCAAGGATTCTTCCAACCCATAACTCCCACTCAAATAACCAATCATGATCTTAACACGATTTTACTCTATTGATCACACTTAAGTTGTATAGACAACAAGTTGATCACACATAACATGGGGTTCAACACACAGTTGAATGTCAAGGATCATGAAATATGCACCATATGATTGGGAATTAAGTTTGAAAGCAAGTTAATGCTCTTAACAATATCCCATTTATGACAGATGACTTTCCCATTACATGCTTACGAAGCATCTGTAAAGACACTCGTATCAGCATCGTAATAAAGTCCATCTTCATTAATCGGCAGATGTAGCATCTATCCGAATGTTGACTTAGCTCTGTGATCACCTTTGATATGAGCCTAACACTTAGTCAACTTAGAGGCAAGTCAACTAACTCAAAAATATCAAACGATAAGGGTAGGGTTAGATTAGACATATCCAATCAAAAGTTGTTGTAAACTTATTTAGAATACTCACTAAATAACATGACCAACAATCCTATGTGATTCATTGCTCATTAATTCCAGTTGAATGTACTAACAAGTTTAAGGTCATGGGGACACTTCAACAATTTCTCCCGAAAAATACTGTATCATTCTCACACCCCAACCCAGTTTCTAGATTTTGATTAAACTCTTAGATGGATTCAAATTTTCAAATTTAAAATCCATGGAGGATAATTGAAATCATAGAAAATAGGGTGTGAAAAAACGTCACAGAGGTTTCTAGGTAAAATATTTCATGAACATGGCCCTTGACGCATGTTCATTACCAATACACATTCCGTCACACATCACCACGCTTCTGTTGCATCCATCATACGTTCACATGCACGCATACGCACCCGTACACGCCGGCACACGTATACATAAGCACAAAACATGTGTCTCATGCGCCCGTACACGTTAAAACACGAACATACGCACTAATACACTGTCGGGACAAGCCCCACATGCATTACACGCGCGAAACAAGTACACCACGTGCCGATACGCGCTCTCGGCGCGTCTCATGTGATGTCACGGGCTCCCATGCTGCCCAGGCGCGGCATACGCGCCGCCACGCACCCCAGACGCGTCACACACGCTGTCACATGCTCCCACACGCCGGCGGTGTTCCGGTGGTGGTTGGCGGAGGAGTAGCGGCGGTCTGGCGGCGGCAACACGACGACGGTCTGGCGGTCCCGCGGCAGGTTAGCGGCGGCGAACTGCTTTGAACCGGCGGTGGTCCGGTTCGTTCGTCGGTGAACCAGTTGCTGAACTGACTCGATCCGGCTGGGTGACATGGCATATATGCCACGTGTCACCTCGCCATTGGTGATCTATGTATGACGTGTCCTTCCACGTGCCTGCTGATGCGGCCAAGTCTCGAACATATGGCGCTATGTGATTCGTCCACGTGTGCTGACGTGGCTGATGACCGTGATGCTGAATATGCACTGATGTGGCACACGTGGGATGATTTCATTCATCCACGTGTGCTGACTGGGCACTGGTGTGTCACCCTTTGACCAAGTGAGGCCCACTCTCACTGACCGGAGAGTGGGCACCATGCGCCGCCTTCCCGGCGTTTTTGGCCGGCAGCGCTTTGGCTACCCCCCCGTTCTCGACCATTTCGAGTCCAACGATGCAATCGGTTTCTCGATACGACAACCCTAACTATGTATTCGGATAAAAAAATGTGTTCTTGGAGAGTGAAGAACATTGTTCTTTATGTTCTTCATCAAGAACAATTTAAGAACACATTAAATCCATTTTTCATTTTCAAAGCATGTTATCTAACAATATACAGGTCCGATTATCACAAATAATATATCAAATCGAAGCTCATTTGATAAACTACGCATACATATCACATACATGCATTAAATAAAAAATTAACATGCTCAAATCGGGTTTTTACAGAAACAAAAACATCTTCAAGTTTTTCAAATTTTTTTCAGATTCATATGATTTTCGTCAAATCTTTAAAGATCTATGTCTCATTCGTTTCTCAATGAAATTAAGCGCATAATACGTCTATAGAAAGCTCATTCGACATAGAACATGATTATATCAATTATACGCAAGCATTCGATAAGAATTTGGACGAAAATCGCACCCGAATAGATTCAAAAAATCATTTTCACAACATTTTTCAGATTCACAGGTTCAACTTAAAAAACATATAAAATCTGTTTCATAACGGAATGGAGTGATTCAAGTTGGAGAATTGAGCTATTAACGAGTACTATAACATCAAATCAATAGCAAGCAGAATCTCGAAAATAAAAATTACGAAATTGACAGATTTGTACAGCACATTTTTTCAATCATAATAAATTGAAACATAAAATCATCGAGAGCCGAATTATAACATTTTGGCTCCGATACCAATGTTGGATTTAGATCGGGATACGTTTGATTGCAGCGGATTTGAACCCTGGATCGTATACTGGTCGAATCACGGCTTCACGTCGATGATTTGTACTCTCGGTCGGGGTGAAAATCAACCATGATCCACAATCCATTAGCATCTCCGGTGGCTTTTGGAAAAGTGCTTTTGGTCCCCTTTCTGTTTCTCACGTAAGTGAAAAACTGTTCTCACTTTCTCCATCAAGTGTACCCGGTACACTTGATAGGGTTTATATAGGGAGAGAGGTGGGCTTCTAATTATGGGAGATGGGCCTACCATAATAGCTCACCTCCTGTAATTAGCCAGTCCACTTGGACGACCTTCGATCGGGCCCAATGGCCCGGGTCAAACCAACATACTAACACTTGAACACACGGATACACCATAACACACATAAAGATAAGACCCGACAAATGCCAAGCACTACAAGTGCCGCGGAAGGGATTATTGGTATTCTGGCTAGCGCCGCCGCAACTAAGTGTGCAGGGCTGATGGGTGCATAACAGTGACAAAACGTGACTCACCGGAGTTCGAGAATGGTGGTGAAATTCCCGTCATAAGACGTTAGAGATGGTGGAGATGGTAAAGGTAATTATGATGGTGGTGGCTCAGTAGAACAAAATTGGTGAAAGGTATTGGAATTAGGAGATGAACATAGAGTTTACCTTTCCCGAATTTACTTTCTTTCTTCAGAATGTGTGCCACACCTCGACAGTGTTTTGATCGAGTGTATATATAATTAAGGTTTGTAGTTTTGTGGTAGGATTTGGAACATTTTACAGGTAAGAAGTAATCCCCAATCTTTCAATATTTTAGAGATCGTTAATTTTGCTGGAACTTCGATTTCTTGGTTCAAGACATTGACTCAATTAAAAATTAGTACATTGGACTTAAGTCTTGGGTTTAGTAATAAGATGAATACGAATGCGACGGATTAAAATATAATGATTGATTTTATATAAGTCATTGAGCTTAAAAAATAAATGTAAATAAAATGCCTAGTACATAATTAAATAATGATCCCTAATGATTCAGTTTGGAAATATTAATCAAACCAACTAACGCGTCAAGAATTCATAATCTTAAAATAATAATCTTGGGCCCAAATTAAATAAAATAAGGATTAAGACCTAAAATAAATTATAATGCATAAAGTGGGCTAGTTATTATGATACATAGTACTTAAACATAATATTCTATATATCGAGCTCAATTATAAATTTAAGATATAATTTCTTGAATTATAATTGACTTATACTAAAAAATACTATTATTCAGGCAGTAGAAATATAATTAGCCCAAAACTCGAAAAATATAATATGACTTATAAAAAATATGTTCAGCGAAATATTTATACCGACACATATTAATATATAAAAATATAATATAATTAAAAAAAAAAAGAGGCGTTACAGGTACCCACTTTTATTTCATTATCTCAGACAGTAGTACAGTTTGAAGAAAGCAAGTTGATTGCAGTGAACTGAATTGTCAGGGCCTGCTTGGTTGTAAATTATCAATGACGATGGTAATTGTACGAATGAAGGATCAATCATACTATGAAATAAAATGAGGGGAATTGTTAATAAAATGGAGTAATGATTAACTTATTTATTATGTATCAAGCACCATAAATGAGAATGAGTCACTCATTCTCATTCCTTGCCCCTAAACCCCTAATCAGACGGGCCATCATATTATTTGCTAATTTGTTCGGACTGTAATTTAAGTTGATATATTTCGTCTGCTAACGAGTCTAGTGTTTTCAATTTCAAATGCGAAAAAATGGTTTTACAGTTTACATTTCATTTAGTTGGTGAGGCTTTTGGTGTGTAGATACAATTTACATTTCATTTATGGGTGCCTTTTCAATTTAGTTCGTGCTTAAACTATTTAATTTAAGGATAATTTTTGCCAAAAAAACAAAATCGTCCGGAAATAATCACGTACAAGTCAAGTGATCCAAATAATTAGTAAAATCCGGCGATTCGTAGTAACGTGGCAAAAATTAACTGAGTTAGGCCTTTTTCTGCCAAATTTAAATTCAAAATAAAATTATTATCCATGTCATTAAAGAAAAACATAATTATTTGTAGAAGCATATCACACTAACCAAATTAAACATTGAACATCAGATAAAATAGATGACGACTTTTCATCAGCCTATTCACACAATTTTGTTTCAATAAACAAATATTCAATTGTGATTTCATAAAAGTCTAAGATAAAAAGTTGTCCTCTATTTGAAATTAAATTGTGTGAAATGAAATTGTGTGTATTGGTAGATGAAAAAACGTCATCTATTTTATCTTATGTTTAACTAGTATTTGCCCGTGCGATGCACGGGAAGTATTTTTACACACTAATATTTAATCTAATTATAATACAAAATTTCGTCGATATTGGATACATACATAAAAGTAAAATATGATATTCGATGACCCGAAAATATATAAAGTTATCTTTATTCACATAATACATACTATGATGGTCCGAAAAATAGTAAGATAATATAAAGGGTTAATTACGTTAAAATACACGAACTTTTGGTTAATTATCAGTTACAACATGACCTTTTGATTGTAACGTAAAAATACACCACCTTTGTAATTTTTTCAATTCAATGCACCCAAGCAAATTTTCGGCTCCAATTGCTGACGTGGATCATGAAATTGAGATTTTGATCCACCCAATTATATACGTGTAATAGTACGAATCATGTTAACCCTTGATTAAATTAAAATGACATTGTTTTATCATAAAATCTAGTAGTTAAATGTTATTATTTTCGTCTAATTATGGGTTTATAAATATCATATGATATTACGTATGTAATTTGGATAGCCAAAATCTCGATTTCTCAACAATTAGAGCCAAAATTTTGTTCGAGTGTATTAAATTGAAAAAATCATAAAGGTGATGCTTTTCTGCGTTACAATTGAAAGGTCATGTTATAAATGATAATTGACCAAAAGTTCGTGAATTTTAACGTAATTAACCCTAATATAAATAAATCAACAATCTATATTAACATTTAATGTTAGACAAAAATAAACATAACGTTTACAAATTTTGAAAAATTTCCATATAGACAACATTTTTTGTAGTCTTTCTTTCCGGATTTTCGTCATATATTAAAATCTTCAAGTAATTTCAATTCGTGATGCAGGAAACAACATCATACAACTTACCGTGACAAAAGATGCATTTCTTCAAGAATAAATCAACATGGTTAAGTGATTGCCCCTACTTTTGTTTATAGTGATTGCATAAGAAATGGTAAAGGAAAATTGTCTCATTGCAATCGAAAAATGCATTCTCTCATCTGAAGGAGTCACCTAAAGTCGAAGGATGAGAATCTTTATACCATCATTATACTCTAATATAACATTTGTCTCAACCACGTTATCACCAAGTATTGTAATCACCAGTCAAGTGCCACTGCATAAATCAAGTGAATGATCTATGTTTCGCAACAACATAATTGGTATACCGATGTTTAGGTTTAGCTTGATTGACTTCAGAAATTCTGAAGTGCGAAGATCATTCAAAAGATCTACATTCGAATCTGATCTACACGGAGTCTCCGAACTCAAGTACATCCTACCTTGGAAATTGTTCTTTGAAAACATATATTTATTAAAAAATATAAATATTTTATATTTTGCGATTAAAGCGATATTTATGTTACTATAGATATGATTTATTTGTTTTCAATATTAAAGTATAACTCTATATAGTAGTATATATTTAAGATACAAAGTGTCTTGTTCTTTATATTTAATTTTTATACCAATAATAATGTTTATTGTTGAATTATTTGATGTCCATTATCTATATATAGATATGATGATTTTTATAAAGAAAACAATTGATCAAGTATATTAATTTTGATTGAAATCTTGATATAGACGTTTTGATCACTACAGTAATATTTAGTTGAAGTTTGACTCATTGTTCGAAATATTGACATAGCATTTTATGAATACTCAGATTATTGATGTGATGCAAAATGGAAGGTGGAAAGTAGACTTAACAATATTTTTTTTTGTAAATTGGGAGATAATATAATTGAGGTTTCGTTTGCTATATGTAGATACGATGTCTTTTTTATACAAAAAGTCTATAAAGTACAGTTATATTTTAATTAAATATTTATAGATATTGATTAGTTAACATGTTTGTAATTTATATGAAGTAATAAAATTTATTATAATCTAATACTCCCTTCGTTCCGAATGAATTTGCACTGGTAAGTGGATACACATATTAAGAAAAATTATTTTTTGAGTTCAAATCTATTTTTGTGCTTTATTTGATTAATAAATGTGTATTATGGGATAGAATTTGTGAAATTTGTTTCCTTGTTAAGAAAGTGTGCAAATTGCTTGGGTCGGACTAAAATAGAAAATGTGCAATTTCATTCGGGGACGGAGGGAGTATTTAACTATTCACATATATAAAGGTAGAATTCATAAACATGAATTCTAACACATACTGCACTCAGAATTAGCAGTAAGTTTACTTATTCGCTTTCATAGCTCATCTTCATGATATTATTTGTAGCTATTCAGAACTTAAGAGAACAAAAATCCGTGTATGAGGCAAATTTTACTGAAAGGTATATGAAGAAGAGGTTTATTAACGAAAGTTAACAACTTTATAAATTAATGTTATTCCCTTTTAGATGAGGCATCTACTATACTAACTTATAAAATTTATTTTTATAAGCTT
Source organism: Ajuga chamaepitys (assembly GCA_958295605.1). Classification (NCBI taxonomy): domain Eukaryota; kingdom Viridiplantae; phylum Streptophyta; class Magnoliopsida; order Lamiales; family Lamiaceae; genus Ajuga; species Ajuga chamaepitys. The sequence continues at coordinate 56,181,934 of OY282502.1, forward strand.
AGGTTTAGGACTTGTTTTAAGTTATAACTTATAAGTTTTTTTTAGGAGAAAGATATAACTTATAAGTTACTTCATACTTATGCACTATCTTTTATAGAGAATATGGTATTATTTTAGATACTGCAATACTATAATTATTTCTTGCATTTTTTCAGATATCAATATTTGCTTTAAATTTAAAATTAAACGAAAAACTACGAAAAGCACAGAATACTCGAACCGAATAGATCCGATTTGTCGAAGGAACTAAACTGGACTGAATAGATCCGATATGAAGGAACTGAACTGATAGGCGAAGCCATTCTGGAGTTTTTCGAAACAGAGGGAACAAATTGATCAGTTAATTAAATAGATTATGTTATTCCATATTAAGGATTGATTAAACACAATATTATGTCATATACTCTCCCCGTTTCATAAAGAATGTTATTTTAGTTAATTTTGGAGAAATTAAGGATTGATATTTAATTGGTATGTTTCATGAAATAAAGAAATAATCAACTAAATTAAGTAGGTAGTTTAAGATAATATTTGAAGAATTGTAGTTTTTTTTGGTAAAGTGACGATTATTATGAAATTTTTCAGAATGTCTAAAATGACATTCTTTATGAAACGAAGGGAGTATATTAAAAAGATCAGAATGAGTATCAGAATCAAATCTTCTGTTCCAACGTATAGCCACCTTATATACTAATTTCTTTTACACTTCTCATAACAATTATTCCACAACACTGAAAGTCTTATCTATTCTTCCATATCACACAATACTTTATTTTGTAAAGATTGGAATTATATTTGTTATAAGTTCCCATAAATTTATATTAATTATTAATATCATATATAACATTGATATTAATAACTAAAAAATATATCATATAACATTTACTATATCTAATTATTTTGCAGATGCCATTAATATAAAAACTCATTAAAAATATTTATTGATTTTTTATATTATGTAAATAAAAAAGAATAAAAATTCATATTAATATTTATATTCTTCAGAATAAATTATTTGTGTTACCTTAAACATGTATTAGATATTGTAATCTGATACATACATACAGAAATACATATGCATATATATATATATAAATATATATATTTTAAAGGTTAACATCAAATGTCTTTAAATAAATAAATAAATTAGTTCAAGAGTATAGTTGATTTTATTTTTTATTTTTATATTTATTATTTGTAAAATTCAATAGATGTATGCACTTTCTAAACAATTATTCAATTATATATTATATATTAGCCTGTTGAGACGGATTATGATTTAGAATTTGATTGTTTATTGTAATTAAATAAAACAAAAATAATGAATAACAAAAAGAACACAACAATGATTGCAAATAATTTCACAATATATAATCTGATAGTTTTTTTCTTTTATTTTTTTTTATTTTTTTTATTTTTTTTATTAATAAGACAGGATAACAACTCATCAATATTGATAACAAAAAATCAAAACATGATTGCTTTTATTCATCAATATTGATAACGAAAAATCAAAACATGATTGCTTTTATTATACAAAGTAATTTCATGTTCTTTTGCAAATATTTGCACCTCTAACAAATTGTGAATTTGAAATCCGAAGTGATTGGCTAGCTTGTTCAATTTCGTTTCCCTTCCACACAAAGTTTTTAATAAAATAATTTAAATAGAATAGAATTATAATCGGAAACCAATTAATTCATCATAAAAAAAAAGGAAATGATAATAATCATTAAAAATGCAAAGGCCAATCACAAATTCTGCCATTGAAGGTAACACCAGTCTCAAGTTGAAGCCCTTTTTTTATGGGGCGTTGAATAAGATTGAGTGCTCTTCGATGAAAGTGGTCCGTTGAATAAGATTGAGTGCTCTTCGATGAAAGTCTTGTTATTCTTTTCTCGCTTTTTTCTCCTTAACCTTACCACTTTTCTCGCTTTTTTCTCCTTAACCTTACCACGATCGGTTTCACTCCTTAACCTTACCACGATCGGTTTCACTTTGTCTGAGATGAGTCGTCGTTGGTGCAAACATAACGGACGAAGGAGATATCCTCGGAGCCTTATTTCTTATCGAACATAAAGGACGACGAAGGAGATATCCTAGAATTTGTCTAACCCTCTGTTCCAAACAGAGGGTGTAGAATTTGTCTGACCCTGCAAAAGGGTTTTGTCCATGATTCTATCTGCACATAGTAGCAACTAATTACCAGAAAAATAATAATTAAGAATTCATTTTTTATAATAAGAAGACAATGTCAATACAACCCTAAATTTTTCACCAATTAATTACCGCCAAAAAAAAAAATCTCACCGTTATTAATGAAGTTGCAGTCCATGTGCAAGCCTAATTGTCATATATGATGCAACTGATCAAGACCAAAGGTACAAAGTGTGATGAAAAACGCAATTGAAATCATCAATGAAATGAAAAAGGTAGTTTAGTACCTATTTCAATACAAATTATAGTTTGATACTTCATACCAAATATAATTGTAGTTTGCGGATATTACCTTGCCAAGAGTGCCTATGAACTTCTTTCCATATCCAAGCTCATTTAATGAAATATAACTGCACATAAACTGCACATATCCAAGCTCATTTAATGAAATATAAAATGCACACCACATAACAATAATCACACCCGACGAAAATAGAGATGATATATGTCCAATGATGCTTCTTATTGAGTTACAAAAGTTGTAAATTAGAGAAACTCAATCATAAACCATCGATATTGCGGAGGATACTCAATCATAAACCATTGATATTGCTGAGGATTCATCCCATAAAGTCATTGCGGAGGATTTATCCCATAAAGTTGGTTCAACACCGTTCTCGAAAAGACGATAGAGTAGTTTGCCTTTTGATCGATGAAATGATTGATTTGCTACGTGTTTGTTCTAGTATTTAAATGGAAAATTCTAGGGTTCAACTTTGCTATCAATATCCCTATTTTCGTGGAAATCAAATATATTCCGTTTTTAACATCATGTATAAGTTGCCGAATACTATGTACTATTCTTGTAGACAAATCGATAAATCGGATTTTGAATTGATTTTGTAAAATATTCAGAGTATAGTAAATATCTCAACAATGAGATTTGCTATAACAGAAATGAGATTATCTTTCAGAATAACATTTAAAATACTAACAGATTTCCTCAAACTTCGGATTTTTCAACGTGTTATCATATATACAGATTTTGCGAATTTTATTGCTAAAAATGGAATGTGAAAATGGGCGGGAAACCGTCTTCTTTCTAATTGAGGTATAAATTCATTTTATTTTTATATATATATAGATGTTTAATTGAGTTAATGTAATATGGTGTTATGAATAATTATATATTTTTTCTAATGACATGAATAATAATTTTATTTTGAATTTAAATTTGAAAGAGAAACAAGTTCAACTTAGCTAATTTTTGGCACGTCACTACGAGTCACCGAATTTTACTAATAATTAGGATCACATGACTTGCACATGACTATTTCCGGCCAATTTGATATTTTTGAGCGCAAATTGAACAATTTTAAAAAAATAAATAAATATTTATGGGACTGAAATAAAAAAAAGCTAACACTTACGAAATCAAAAGTGATTTTTGACTTATAATTTTAGGTACACAATTAGGACACTTATTTGTGTCGTCTTAATCTACTTAAATATATATTTGTCACAATAAGTGTAGTATTAGGACACGTATTGGTGTCTTGTTAGTCTTTAAAAACACACATATGTGTCCCAAATGATTGTTGAAATGTTTTGGGCACAATTAGGAATTACTTATTTGTACGTTGTTAATCAACTTAAAGACACATTACTGTTTCATAATAGAGTTACCTATTAAAATACTTAATGCATTTAGAGACTCCTGTATACGAGACACACTTAATGTATTCATACTCCTGTATATAATAATATAAGACACACTTAATGCATTTAGATATTGTATTTAGAGACTCCTGTATACGAGACACTTATCTTAAGTATCCTGAAAGTTAAGTGTTCTAATATGTGTGCAATTTTTGTTGTAGTGATATTTTTATGATAATAGTAAATTTTTGTACCACCAAAAGTTGACAAGTAGACAAAAATGATTAAGGGCCCGCTTGGTTGTAAATCATCAATGGCAATGATAATTGGTATGAATGAAGAGTCAATCATATTATGAAATGACGTGGGGGATTTTGTTAATAAAAAGAGGTAATGATTAACTTATTCATTATGTCTCAAGCACTATAAATGAAAATTGATCATCATTCATTCTCATTCTCCATCCTAAAACCCCAATTAAGCGGGCCCTAAACTATATTTGTTGTAGGTATTTATCGTGCGGGACAGGGGAAGGAAAAACCTAGAATAAAATAGTAAATAAAGAAGTGTCCAAGACCAAATGCACCAACGAAGTTGAAGAATTAAACTAATACTATTGGCCGTAATGGCATAATAAAACTTTATGAAAGACAAGTTGTTCATTTTTAATGTTTTCTTCCATGGGAAAACTCTTTGGATGTTTGATTGGGGTTGACCCAACCTCTTATCAGTTTGGCCAACTCAACCTCATGTTTCTTTGACCTGATTTGGTCAAGCCGGGGTATTAGGATTTGGTGGGGGACATCAATCACAAATCCAAACACTACTTTAATCATTCTCCCAATCATTAATAACTACCTCTTACCCATATCAATCACATTTTACAATTAATAATTAAATTTCACACTCCAATCACAACCCCAGTCACCCAACCAAACATCACTCACTAACACTCCCAACCACTTCTCCCAGCTCAGCCCCAACCAAACATTGGCTTTGATTAACTGCTATATATGAATACGTTAGGAGATGCATTTTTCACTCAATGTCCAACCTCCTTGTGTCTCGAGAAAGAGAGAAGAAAAGAGAGAGAGAGAGAAAGTAAAAAGAAAACAGAGAGGAAAAAAGAGAAAGAAAAGGAGAGACAGAAAATGGTGTAGCTCCTTTCTCTTCAACTCCAAACTCCAGCATATATGTTTTGTTGATCAGAGATGGCAGCCTATTCTGCTGTAGTTTGTTTGGAGAAGATACTAGAGCAGAGTACTGACCACTTTGCAACGGATCAAGAAGTTGGTTCTATGAAAGTGAAGATATCATCCTTGAAGGAATCCATTGATAGAATCTTCCCTGCAAAGAAAGAGGACAGAGTTACCGCAAATAAATTGGGGGCCCGAATCAGAGATTCAGTCTATACAGCCCAAGACGTCATTGAAAACTTCGTCTTCAACAGAATCCATGGTGGGCAGAGTTCAGCAACAGTATCACTTTCTTTGCTAGATGTCGAAGCAAGCATGGATCCAATCATACTAGAGGCGAGGCGAAGATGCTAGCGCTTTCTATCGGGAAGGACAAGAAAGATCTCCCCCACGAACCTCCGAGTTTTAAAGCCAGTGAGGCGGGCACGAAGGTTAGGATCGTGGGACAAGAGGAAGATAAGAAGCGGGTTACGGCTGAGCTGCTGAGTCATGTCAACAGGCGTGAGATCATCCCCATCACTGGGATGCCTGGTATCGGCAAGACTACTCTTGCCAGGAGTATCTTCGAGGAGCAGATTGAAAATTTTCCGTATCGTGCCTGGGTAACGGTATCACATGATTACAACGTGGCAGAACTCTTGACGGAGCTCCTGAATTCCGTGGAAAGCAAGGGCCAGAAAAGTGGAGAAAGACGGGAGGAAGTTGGTAGCGCAGCAACGATGAGGGAAAAGCTTCATCGGTATTTATACAATAACCAGTATCTGGTGGTAATCGACGATCTGTGGGATGACAAAAATTGGATGGAGATACTTAATGCGTTACCTGATAACAATAACAAAAGCCGTGTGCTGCTGACTACCAGGATCCAGAAAGTAGCTGAAAGAGTCATGTCTTCCAACTTCCTTCGCAAGATGGAACCTCTCGATAATTTGAAAAGCTGGGAGCTGCTGCGCCTGAGGACTTTTGACAACAATCCGTGCCCTCTGGAGTTGGTGGACACTGGGAAGGAAATTGCCAAGAATTGTAAGGGCCTACCCCTTTCACTTGTTGTGATTGGTGGGCTACTCTCAACGGAAACAAAGACGGTTGAATATTGGAGGAGCATCCAGGACGACATACACGCAGCTACTAAAGATTCCCCCCTTGGAGAAGATTACAAAGGCATTTTGTCTCTGAGCTACGAGCACTTGCCTCCTAAGCTCAAAGGCTGTTTTCTTTACATGGGAGCTTTCCGTGAAGACAGCGAAATCCTTACCACCAAACTCGCCCGGTTATGGGTTGCCGAAGGCTTTCTAACCCCACCTGAGGCCCAGCCCCAAACTCTGGAGGATGTTGCAAAGCAGTCCGTGGAGCAACTTATTGATAGAAATCTTGTTATGATCCGCAAGAACAGCTCTCATGGCCAGATCAAAACATGCGGGTTGCACGACAGTCTGCGCGAGCTATCTGAGCAGGAGTCTGGCAAGGATAAATTCTTTCATTACCGAAAGAGGTATATCCAAAAAAAGGAAGAAGGCACGAACAATCAACGGCGTATCTCTGTCCAGAAGAATATCCTGATGTGCCTTGAAGAAGTCTACGACTCCACGAAAGCAATCACGCAGGCACGCTCTCTTCTCTTTGTTGGTCCCCACCATCACTACCCGTTGCCTTCCGTCTTAACTTTCAATCTCCTTAGCGTGGTAGATGCTTACACAGTCTTTTTCCTCGCGTTCCCCTACGAGTTTTTAAAGTTGGTTCACTTACGCTACTTCGCCTTAACCTACAATGGAAAGCTCCCCTCAGACCTCTGTAAACTTAAGAAACTTCAGGCCCTCATAGTGAAACGCCACCCCAAAATCATATTGGTGGGGTCATCATATCTGCCCGATGAAATCTGGAAGATGCGGCAACTGAGGCATCTCATCTTCACAGAGAGTGATTTATCTTTCTCTCCCGAAGCATTACTAAGTGCTGGTCAGGACAACTCTCCTCTCTTTGTGAACCTTCAATCTCTCTCAAATGTCAACTCTACTAATCTTACCGAAAAGGTCCTTGGACACATGCCTAACTTGAAAAAGTTAGGCATGTGGCTTGAGGCACCATGTGACCTTGGCCTTTACCTGAAACAGATCCCAAAACTCGAAGCTTTCACATTCATGGTCCTGAATCCAATCCCTCGTAAATCAGTTAACCTTTTAGGCGACGGGCTCTTCTTCCCGGATACAGTGATCAAGTTGGACCTGAGTGGGTGTGGGCTTCCGTGGAAAGACATGGAAAAAATCCAGAAATTGCCAAATATTCAAGTGTTGAAGCTGCGGGAGCTTGCCTTCAATGGCGACGAATGGGCTCCCACTAACAAATTTATGAATCTTAAATTCCTAATGATCGAGCACCTGAATTTGAAGACGTTGGGTACTAGTGGCGACCACTTTCCATGCCTCCAACGCCTGATTCTCCGGCATTGCTATGACTTGGAAAAAATTGCTCAGGGTATTGGAGATTCGGGATGCATAGAACTGATCGAGTTGGTAGACTGCAGTCCTGCCGCTGTCGGAGATGCAGAGGCAATTGAGGAGAACCGGAAGGATAATGGGCATAAGCTCCCTAAAGTTCGCATCTATTCTTCATGGGAGTAGGTTCGTGGTATTGATTGTCATTACAAACTACTTGTTGTGTTTAGTACTAAGGTGGTGTCTGCGATCATTTTTCCTTTTGAAAAAGTGATTAAAATTAAAGATTTTATAAAAAATACTTATATAAAAAGTAGGTAGTGTTTAAAAAAAATAAAAATAATTTCTAATAAAAGTAGAAATTGAAGTGTTTGCTATAAAATCACTTATATCTTTTAAAAAATACTCCATCCGTTTCATAAAAAATGTCATTTTGAAAAATTTCAGAATAATTGTCACTTAACCAAAATAACTACAATTTTTCTAATATTATCTTAAATAACCTACTTAATTTAGTTGATTATTTCCTTATTCCACAAAACATACCAATTAAATATCAATCCTTAATTTCTCAAAACATAGCTAAAATGACATTCTTTATGGAACAAAAGGAGTATCATATTTAGAGAATTGTCATCAAGTAGAGAAACACATTAAATTTGTTTTTTTTAACTTTTACATTGAAAGCACTTCTTTTAAAGTAAAAAATAATTTTACAAACTTAGAAAAAACAAATACAAACACTCCCTAGAACTCTTTTAAATTGCTCATATATATTGACTCGCTTACTACTAAATTTTTTGTGTTTTTGCAGAATGATCGGGAAGTTCTATTCGATCGCAGTGTTTGTCTGGTCGACTCCGATTCTTGAATAATTCATATCACTTTTTGTCAATTATTCATTTTGGTTTGTAAGTCAAATTTAATTTTGGTTTATTCTCGATATGTTTATTGTTTATATAAAAGTATGAATTGTTTCGTCATGTTTTTAGTTTCGTTCTTTTTTTGTGATGCCTATAATATCCTTATTAAGTATTAAATTTAAGGATAAGTTAGTAATTTAATAATTTATGTTTTCCTTATTTGATTATAAAAAGAATAGTCATTTTATATTCAAACTTTGTGATGCCTATGATATCCTTACTACATATTAAATTACGAGTAATTTAGTAATTTGAAATAATTTATGTTTTCCTGAAAAGTCCTTCTATATTTTAAACTCCTTAAAAACTACAGACTTAAATTATTCTTTTTGTACACTTTCAATACTTTGAATTTTGAAATAAAATTAGTTTCATATTAAAATAAATTTAACGAGATTTCCCATGATATATTATTTGCTTATATTTAAAAAAAACACCTGCACGTGATTCCTATATTTTATTGAAATATTAAATTATTATGTAGTTTTGTTAAACATTATTTTCAGTGATGGTATTTTATATAATTAATTTATCTCATTAAAAATATTTAAAGTAAAATTTAAATATTATAATTATCAAATAAGTTGTTAAATAAAACATAATAATTAAATTTATTAAAAAACTTTTACGCTATAATAGTATAAGCACTAGGTATTTATGTGAATTTCTATTTATGATTTTCATAATTTGATAATATTTTCATAATATATTCCTAATATCCTATCATTAGAAGGTAAAATATCATAAAATAAAACTATTTTATTAAAACATATGTTAAAATAAAATATATCCTTGTAAAAGTAAAATGTATTTCTTGATATATTATATGTAATTCTATTTATATTCGAAGAATATATAAAAAAAAACTATATTTTTATTTCTTACTTTAAATATTTACTCTTTTTTCTTTATTTTTTTTCTCTCAAGAAAATGTACCAATAGACCCTCCAACTTTTAACTGAGGCCCAAAGTAATAGTTGAACTTATTTTGTTCAATAAAGGCCTGAACTTTTGAATTTGGACCAACAAACACTTTGACTTTTTTATTTCCAACTAATAGACACCTCCGTAAGTATTTTAAGTTAATACCATTAGTTTATGCTGATTTACCGTTGTTGGCCCAATCTCTTTTCACAATTAGCTCTACAATCTATTCATCGAATTTCTCCGACTTCTTCTACCTGACATCAACTCCTCTCCGATTTCTTCCACCGCGCTCTTTTATTGTGGACCCATAAGTTATACAACATCTCTCCCATTTCTCCGTGACCCCTTCTCTTTGTCTTACACTACAAGAAACATTGCTTTTAGTGAGAGGAAAAATCGTGGCTAAAAGTTAAAAAACCATCACTAAAGACTTTTAGTGACGGAAAATCTCCTGTTACAGCCTCTACCTATTGCTTCCATAGCTAATTGTATTTAGTGACGGGATAGGGTCCTGTCACTAAAAAATCAATAGCAAGAGTAACTTTACTGTCACTAAAAGTCTTTTTAGTGATGTAATTTACCGTCACTAATACAATTATCGACCTCTCATTATATGGTAACTCCGTCACTACACTACTGCTAAAAGACAACTGTCCTTAACCGTTGTTAAAGGGGTTATGTGACCGTTGTCATAGGCTGCATGTGGTAGACTCTCTGTCTACAACAACGGTTAAGAACCGTTGTCATAAGGTCAGGAACCGTTGTGGAAAGTGGTGTTGTCATAGATCCCCCTTCCACGACAACGGTTTTTTTAACCGTTGTCTTTCATTACTTGACAACATTTAAGAACCGTTGTCGTAAAAGGGGTCTACAACACTACCATCCACAACGGTTCTACCCCAAGCGACAACAGTTAATATTGTTGTATTTTACCTGTTATTTTAAATATATATATATATATATATATATATATATATATAGATATAAATGTACGATTACAACACACTCAGCATATAAATACTAGGAAAAAAAATTAGATTGATTATAATTCAGATGTCTACAAAAAATTGCAATCACCATTAGGACATCCTTACAACTAAAGCTAGAGTTAGTCATCTAAAAGCTATATATAACAATTAACAAAAATAATACTTGAATTACAAAATAGTCAAAGATCCATCAGTGAGAAAGAAAAATAGGCCATCAATACAGATTAAAGATGACCAGCAATACAACACCTAAATCGTCAATGGTCACCTTGACCAAGCCCCAATTATCACCTCCTTTCTCATCAATCCTGTCCAAAGTTGCAAACGAAAATCCATTACTATCAACAAATGACCGGACAAAGAGAAACTATAGAGCTAACAGTTTTTATAAGAATAGAGCTAACATTATAAATGCAGCTGGTAGTGAGTGTCAGATGCAACTCAACTTGTAAGAAACGCTACCAAAAGTCAAAACTAATGTGAACTTAGGAGTCTCCATGTGTGTTTCTGACTATGTATTTGCAACGCAAGTGCATATAAGAGGCCAAAAAAAAAAAAAAAAAAAAAAAAACCTGCACTGAATTCAGTGACCACTTACTAGGCCAACATTAACATCAACATGTGAATTGAAACTTTAGTTTCTAGTGGACTATAAATGGAATTTATTATCATAGCTTGCAAACAAATTTAGTTCACAAGGTTGATCAATGTACATAATTGCATTGGCATGGCTTAGTTTCTACCAAAAAGGAACTGAGCAAATAAGTAGGTAACATGTCACCTAAATAGGTGGAAGTATAAGCAATAACACAAATATGTGGAAGTAATGGACTTAACCAATAATAGCATCCTAGAACAAAATATAGTTTCAAAAAAATAGTTACAAGCCCAAAGCAAGGGAATTGAACAAGTACCTCTTGGAAAAATTGAAGCAAATTTGTCCAGTGATCCCCAATCCTTGTACTCACTTTGGACCCAATGCCAAGAGAAATTTAGCATAGTCAAATAACAAAAAAAACCGAGATATTCAAACAAACATCGGACTTATGTCCAGACTCATCAATGCTAAATGCACCTGATGCAAGAACAGAGATAAAAAGGTAGCACGCCAACAATGAATCATCATGCAGGCACTACCTGTTTCCACTAGTGCTGCATTTGGGCGAATGATATATTACAAGCTTTGCACACTGCCAGATAATAAATCAAACAATATTAAAAAGTAACAAGCACATATGGATAAAGAAGTAGGGAGAGGATAAAATCAAGAAGCCAGAAATTCAAAATATATGTATATGTTTCAATTGCAATCAAGAATATAGACAAGTAGAGAGTAGTAGAATACAAAGTTGAGCTGAAAATTAAGAAGGAGATGTAGAGGCACAAACATATGGACGAAAATTGGGAAAAGTGGCCTAATTTACAATACTAATAAACCTGAACTCTTTTTAACAAAAAAGCAATACAAATCTTATTACAAGTACCATCTTTAGCAGGAATGCATGTAGAGCATGAAACCAACTACGTTAACATTAATAACATTAAATTTCAGAAATTAAACTGAGTCATGCATCAAAAACTTTCTTGTCAGCTACTTATATGCATAAAGTTGTTTTAACACTATTTATTCTTGTAGATAAATGAAATATAGATTCCAACAAACTCGTAATATTAATTGAACTGAACCTAAACCTAAATATAAATTGAACTTCACACTACTTGAATATATGAATGAGCAACGAAATCAATAACTCACCATATTTTGTTCAGCCCCAGGTCAAGCTATTGTTCAACCAACAACTTTCACCTTTGCAACAACTCATTGGTATCTGACCTACCCGAACTTCTACAGCAGATACTTCAAAACAACTGCGCACAAAATGAATGCACAAATTCCAAATAAAGTATAAGAATTACACATATTGAAAACTTGCAAAAATAGGTAATTAAGCTTGAATTGTTTCGGGCATCCATGTTATATTTATACATTTACCATGCTAAACCAGTTGTTCCATTAAACAATACTCAACATCAGGATTCTTCCCTTTTATGAACTTCCTATCTTTTCTTTAGCACAATATTTCAGCATAACATTCAGAATTGAATATTATACTTCTTACTGGAAATTAGCATTTAAAATAATAACAAAACGGAATGTCATTGCATCTAATTCTCATTTATTAGTTTCAATTACAACCAACAAAGACGTGTAACTTTTTCTAAATGAAAATTATTATCGAACTATGTTATTCAAGAACTGAAACTTTCAACAGCATCCAAAATTGTAACAAAAGGAAAGGGGTTTAGTAAATGAAAGAATAAAATGGCAGAAATTCTTATAACCTGGCGATTAGATAGAGCTGAATATAGGAGAGGACTAGCCCTAATCTGCAAGACCAAAGAAAAATCCAAAGGTTTATAAAAAAAAAAGGAAAAATAGAAAGAAAACAAACAAAGACGCCCCCTTACATGTTTCCCATCTACTCATCATAACAAAACTTACCTTGTCTTGGTTTTTAGTAACAATCACACATTCAATGTTGGATTGGTTCAAAAGGCTATCTGTATAATACACATCCCAGATACCAACTTAGTTGAAGAACAAACAAAATACATTGGAGATTGGACAGATTACAACAATTTGAGCAACATAAGTCTATATTAAACCAAGTATTGGGTAAGAGATCAATGATAGTAAAAAAGAAAGAGATCTTGTTACTAAATGTGCAAGTTGATTATATTAAGGGAATTAATTTCCACGGTCCGTCAGATTCCATTGAAAACAGGGTAAGAGTGCAATATATATGTATATGTGTGTGTGTATCTTATTTAAGATAAAAAGTATCAGCTTTACACCTGTTGGAAAGAATAGTCTATATAAAATACTGAATACAATATGTAGCAATGAGTGGCTGTGGAAGGGTAGACGGTCAGTGAATCTGAATTGATATAATTGTTTTTAAGATTAATGCATAGAAAGATAAATGAGTCTAAGTAGAATACTAACAGCGAATTATCTCTTATCAAAAGGAAAAATATTACTGACAATGAGAACCTACCCACAACTTTTCCTTGAAGAACAACTGCAACATGCTGGTTTAGATCTTGCGCAAAAGACCTCCGATATGGTTCATATTGCGACTCCAACAATCCTTCTGCTCACCCTGAATTGACCCATGATCCTACAAATAATAGCTCTTTTGAAAACATTTCATGTATGGACACGAATACCAGGAACAAAATGTCAAGAATTTTGACATACAAAAAACATTAATAACCACATCCCAATAAAATACTGCAGATTTTGGGCAAGCAACCAAATTTACCGGGAGATGAATGTAATCATCGCCCTCATCAGCTTCTATGTTCACAGTTGGATCAACATGCCTAATCTGAAGGAATGATGAATGTATATTATGAGACGAAAAGAAACATCATCAAACCAAGTTCATTCAGTTTAAGAAAGTCTACGACATAACAAACTTCAAATAAAACTACCTTTCTTCATTGGCCAGCATATCGCCTCTCTTCAAGAAAACAATAAGCTCCTCATCTTCAGCAGCTTTTACTACAACAACAATTACATTTTTGGTACTGTGAATATATTATGCTCTCAAATATATGGGTAAAAGAAGCAAAAGATTGCGCCATCAATTATGTTATGTTATAGTTTGTCAGAATCAAATAACTACTAGGATTCTTAGTTTCTTACCCTACTTGTGAAGCTTTAGAGTTCTTGTGCAGGTGTAATTAGATGTTCTGTACTGCAAGGTTATTTTTTTACCATTTTTAACCACAATGTGAACCATTAGAAGGTTAGATATGCAGAAACATGAACTCTAAATTGGTGTTCAAGAGATTTGAGAATATCAATCAACATTTGGCTAGATTATCCACCATGTCTTTTTCCTATAAATATATACAGAGTGATGGCTGGGAGTGTTAACAAACTCTAGCATGAGAAATTAAAACTAAAAAAAGAAAAGAAAAAAAAAGAAGAATCATGTTTCTTAACGGATGTTATTCACTTAGCTCTGGAATAATGTGCAGTTACCTTATTCACCAAAAGCTATTCTTCGTTTTAATACTTCTAGTTTAATGCAAGGAATCAAATGTGGTGAATTTAAAAGAAAGTAAATTTGTGTAATTAAATAATAAGTCCAAAGTCAGAACATCTTATTTCTAGAATTAGCAAATTTCGACGCACCCAACAATACATGCTGAGTTCTTTTTGTAGAAGCTATTTCCAAAGAACTGGTGATTTCTTGCCTCCACAAAACATTTGCTAATTAAAATGTCAGGTCAAAGAGAAGGCCTAAATGCCTTGGGCAGACTAGAGTGCAAAATACACACTACAACGAATATATGATCTACAAACATTCGAATTAAAGACACAATCTCTTCTAACAAAACCTGGGCTTTCATCCAGAAAGTAAAATGGTGAAACAAATCTGAAGTTATACTTACCTCTTAACTGCACGATCCACGGTGGTGAAGATGACATACTAGAAGATTAGAAAATATTATACAATAGAAATGATTGAATGTTGTTTGGGAAAAATACATACAAATATACACGCCCCAAAAAGTAATTGACCAAAAATAATAAAAGGAATCACATGCTTGTAGTTGTAGGTTGCATCACTCTATTTTATTCAAAATTGGAACAGTTAACAGCTTCATCTGCCAAGCACACAATCGTCCACATCATCCAAGAATGCATAATCGCAGTAATAATCAGTGTCAGATGCAAAAAAATTACAGAGAGTCCTCTATTGAAGCAAATTTTACTGTTAAGTGACGCGATGGTCCCAATCAAGGAAGATTAGGGTAGTCAATAAGAACCCCATCTCGACCACTATTTCTCCAACAACAAATTAATACAATTTACCTGTATGTTGAAAGGATCGAGCACCCCAAAAATCTGCCCACTGGCGATGCTTCTGTAGGTAGTTGAAGTTGTTCGATTCGGCGTTGCTTTATTAGATTCAATGTTATATTCGCGATTATCAAATTGCACAAAACGATTTTGACCTGTGATGGGTGGAGAAGGTGCCATACAACAAATAATGGAGAGGAAAGAGTATTGGTAGAATTCATGACTGGGGGAAGACGATGAAGATTGAGGAGAAATCTGTTCTTCTTTGAGATAATGAAAATTAATATTTTTTTAGTTTAATCTTTCTTTCCTCCAATAAATTTGACAATCTTTTGGTGGTATTTGGTGGGAAATTGTCCGCCCTTTTTTTTGCACAACAATTTAGTGACGGTACAGACTTTTAATTGAAATAAATTCATCATTTCCTCACAAGATATCAGATTTTTAGTGAGAGTTAATTATACTCTCATAAAAGCCATGTATTATCTCATATTTAGTGAGAGTATTTTCTTACTCTCACTAATCTTTTGTCACTAAAAGTATATTTTCTTGTAGTGTTACCCTCTACAAGTGGAGGCCCTTTCTTTGTGGCTGGAGGCTTGTTCTTCCCTAGTGTTGGTGAATGCCCCCCTTTGCCTCTTAGAAACCCTTTTGATTGGCTTGGAAACGGCTTGAAGGGTGTCCCGAATTAAGTCGAAAGTTGGTACATCATCTACATCGACTGGATTTTCATGATCCCTTGGTAACTGAATGTTTACATATGCTTCAGGAGGCACAAATTCCCCAATCGCCATATTAGGGTTTTCTACAGAAATTCCAAACGGATCATGAACAGAGGGTGCTGTAGCACTGGAAGGAACATCATCTCTTCGGGCTGCAGCATATTCAGATCTAATATCATGTGGATTTTGAGTAAAATCTGCCATTGATAGAGAATGAGAAGTTTCTACAGAGGTGGAAGAGGTAGTGTTAGTTTGAGAAGAGAGTAGGGGAAAAATAGGGGATGTTTGCTTTTTTAGACTATCTTTGATAGAAGTAATAATCCGGGCTATATCCTCCTCTGAATCCAACATTTTGATATCAATAAATCAGATTAAAATTAAAGAACAAGAACAGAATAAATAAGCACATAAAACAGTTATCAAAGATTTCGAAAAAAATAACTCCCCCTAACGTGTTCCACCACTCTAATTAACCTCCCCCAACTTCCATGAAAATAGGGATTAAGATAATATCAAGTGATATACCACTTAATTAACAACTGCAGATATTTTTATTAAATATTTTCGAGCAAAATTAAAAAACAGAAAATAAGAATTTAAACAAAATAAAAAAAAAATATTTTTGTGAATTTAATTTTTTTTCTTTTTGTTTTCTCTTTTTTTTTTTTTCAAAATTAATTTTATTTTTCTTTTATAACAAATAATCATTACAGAATTTTTAAATGGAAGTAAGACATAAGAAGATTTATAAAAGCCAACCAAAAATGGTGTTCTATACAGTGATCCAACACTTGAAGCCACACCTTGGTTCAAGTGTTTCTCTTCAAAGTTAGAGAGAACTTGTCATTTAATTGCAAGTTACCTATATATCATCATCAGTAAAATTTGAACGTTATGAAAATCAGAAATGGATGATGATTTTGGTAAAAGCAACATATGAACAAGGGAGTGTATAGATTACCCATCGAGATCAAGCTTCAATAGAATCATCTTTATTAGAATCTGTCCTTCCAATTATAATTCTGTAAAGTGTAACAAGAAAACACAAAAAATAAACGGGACACATATGTACACTAGGGTGTTAGAACACCCTATGAAACACTATGTATTTAGATTATGCACAAACCAAGAGGTTTCCTTAGGAAGGAAAATCTCTCAAAATCTAAAGCTTTAGTAAAAATATCTACAAGTTGTCTTTCAGTAGGTATATGTTCTATGTTCACAACCTTCTTCTCAACCAAATCCCTTATGAAATTATGACGAATGTCAATGTGTTTTGTGCGAGAGAGTGTACTGGATTTTTGGTGATATCAATAGCACTAGCATTATCACAGTACACTAAAAGACCATCACTATTAAGGCCATAATCATCTAGCATTTGTTGCATCCATAATAGTTGAGTACAACAACTCCCTAAGGGTATATATTCAGAATCGGCAGTGGATAAGAAAACACTATTTTGCTTTTTACAATGCCATGACACTAAGTTGTTTCCTCGGTAAAAACATCCTTCTGAGGTACTCTTTCTATCATCTACATCTCCAGCCCAATCAGCATCACAAAAGCCAACCAAATTAGTGTTAGTGTCCTTAGAATACCAAATTCCCAAGTCAGTGGTTCCACTTAAATATTTTATGATTCGTTTTACAGCATTTAAGTGGGTCACTTTAGGATCAACTTGATATCTAGCACACACAAAACACTATAACATAAATCTGGATGGCTAGCAGTCAAATATAACAAACTCCCAATCATACTCCTATACAAGGTGTTTTCAACACCTTGTGAAACATTGTCTTTGGAAATTTTTTGTACAAGAACTCAAAGGAGTTTTCATCGATTTAGAGTTCACCAAATTAAACTTGTTGACTAGGTTCTTGGCATATTTTGATTGGCTAAAAAATGTTCCATTTTCATGCTGTTTAATTTGCAAACCAAGGAAAAAACTTAACTCACCTACAAGACTCATTTCAAAAGATGTGGACATTTGATTAGTGAAATCTTTCAAATCCTTTTCACAGGTTGATCCAAACACAATGTCATCCACATATATTTGGGCTATAGTGATATGAGAAGACCACTTCTTTATAAACAAGGTTTTATCAACATTGCCCCTTTGAAAACCAAGTGAAATGAGAAATTCAGTCAACCTATCATACCAAGCCCTAGGTGCTTGTTTTAATCCATATAAAGCCTTTTTAAGCTTAAACACATGATCAATTTTATATGGATCAACAAACCCCTTTGGTTGCTCTACATAAGCTTCTTCATTTAGAATTCCATTCAAGAATGCACTTTTAACATCCATTTGATAAAGCTTGATGTTGAGAAAACATGAAATAGCAATCAAGAACCGGATGGACTCTAATCTAGAACAGGAGTAAAAGTCTCATCATAATCATGGCCTTCAACTTGTGTGTACCCTTGTGCCACAAGTCGAGCCTTGTTACGAATCACTTTTCCTTGCTCATTCGTTTTGTTCTTGAATATCCATTTAGTACTAGTGACATTCACACCATGAGGTCAAGGAACTAAATCCCAAACATTATTCCTTGTGAATTGATGAAGCTCTTCATGCATATCATTTATCCAATTTTCACCCCATAGAGCTTTATCTACATTCTTTGGTTCCACATTGGACACAAAGCAAGTTTCATGTATTTGCATGTAAGTAGAAGATAGGCAAGCAAGTTTTACCATTTTTTAGTAGTAAATTCTTTCCTTATGACGAGTACAAACACGATCATTAATATTACCTATGATTTGAGAGACTAGATGCATCTTACGAACTCTACTAGGTAGATCCCTTCTTACCAAGACTTCATTTCCTACATCATTGCCTTTACGTTCAGTTTTCCTTTCATCATCATGAGAAGGAGTGTTTGGATTTCTTGGATTCTGAACATTGTCATCAGGAGGTGTTCCAACACTTGCTGGAACACCTTCAGAGCTTTGAGATTGTTTTTCAACAAGATCCAATACATCATCTTCAACTCTATTCCCTGCAATGTCAGTTAGATCATCAAACACAATGTTAACACTTTCTTGGAAGGTACTTGTATGTAGGTTAAAGACACGATATGCATGACTATTACTTGAGTAACCTACAAATAATCCTCGGTCACTTCTGGAATCAAACTTGCTCAATTGATCACGATCATTCAGAATGTAACAAACACATCCAAACACATGAAAGTATTTAAGATTAGGCTTCCTACCCTTGAGTATTTCATAGGGTGTCATAGTACTACCTGATCTTAAGTACACATGATTTGAAATGTAACATGCAGTGTTGATGGCCTCAGCCCAAAATCTCTTTGACATGTTTTTAGCACACAACATAACCCTCGCCATTTCTTGTAAAAGTCTATTTTTCCTCTCGGCTATGCCATTTTGTTGTGGTGTTTTTGGAGCTGAAAACTCTTGTATTATTCCCTTCTTTTGACAAAATTCAGCAAAAGATGCATTTTCAAACTCCCTACCATGATCAGTTCTAATCCTACCTATCCATATTCCATATGAATTGTGAACTTGAATAGCATGAGCTTTAAACATATCAAATGCTTCAGATTTTTCTTTAAGAAAAAAAACCCAATCGATTCTCTTTGTTATTTGATTATGATTGTTTTCTTTTGTTATTTTTTTAAAGGGGGCTGCCTTGTATTAATGTCATTCTTAATTTCTTTGGTACCCTAATACCTTAAGTTTTGAGTTTTAATTAAGGTCTTGATTAGATGTACATATTTTCATTTTGTCTTTGTAGAATTTTCTAGGAATAGCTGGCCGACTTTCAGCAGTGCTCTTTTTAGCTACTATTAATTTCATCATAAGCGACACATCTTAATTGATAATTAGACCATATGCTTAAGTATCCATGACCTTTATTTTTGATGTACTAGTTCACAAATAAGAAAATAAGTAGTTGCAGGGTGGTGTACACATGTGCTTAGGTATCCATGACCTTTCTTAATATTCCAGTGAACTTGTGGAATTAACAATCTAGGAAGAAATGAACAAAAAAGGAAATGTTAAAAGAAAAGACATCTTGCTTACAAATATGCCTATGTTTTAATGCATGCATTGCATTTTATCTTTAAGTAAAAAAAATAAGTCTTTAATTTTCATGTGTTAATTGATTGAAAATCTACAAGTGTGTATGTTCTCCTTTGGATGGTCGTGAATTTCTTGGAGTGAGGAATTTGACATCCTTTGCATTTCTCCCCCAAACTTAAACAGTTGTTCGTCCCGAACAACAAAAATAGAATAAGACCACATGTATTTAGGGCGATTAGACGAAATCATGTTTTAGATTGATTTTTTCAAAAGGCTAAGCAACACAGTGTAATTAAGCATATGTGATAACGTAAAAATCAACTACTTTCGAGACTTTGAACTTTCGAATTATCCGATCCTCACCGGATAAGTATTTCGCTCATCTCTCAAGTGTTTAAAGCATATTTCCACTCAAATTGAACTATATGCGACGTTTACCATATGCTTGTTAATCATCTAAACTAGACCTCGTACTCGATATATATGACAAAGGATAAAAAAGGTCTTTTATTTTGGTTGTAATGTGGGCTTAAGGTAACAGTGAGATTCATTTGGACAAAAGTGACTACTTCTGGACTAATCAAGTTACTCCTAACCCAACTACCCCTCAATACAATTACTCAGTCTCACTCTTCAAATTTCAGCAAATCACCCAGCGAACTTCACCTTCAAAAGTCCTTACAACTTAAGCGATTTTCATTAATATGGGTACCACATCTTGGGACTACCGAGATTTCTATTCAAATCAACAACCAAACACTTTATTTCCTAGCCTCTCCTCAAAATTGCGAACAAATTGTAAACAATAAATTCTTTCTTCCTTTTTTTTCTCGTTTTTTTTTTCTTCTCATTTTTTTTTTCACCTCATTTTGTTCTTCCCTCATCTTTTTGAATATCCACTAGTTTTCCCTTTTCTTCCCAACTTACTTTCAATCCTCCTCTCTCTTACTTGATCAATCCAGTTAAGGCCAAAGGTTTAAATCAAAAGGTTTTCGACTTATAATATCAGGCTTATGAAATAATAGGTTATTAAGTTCAAATGGGTTAAATAGGGATAAATTATGAACTTTTGGTACAAAGGGCAAATTTTCAAAGCTAAAAAATAGGCTAAAAACAAGAACTGCCTAAGATCATTTCCTAAGTCACAACACATTCTTAGTAAAGATTCAAGGCAAGTTCTAGAGACTAATACACATATTCAATCAAAATTCACATCGAAAGAAATCATATTACTCCAAGAATATGAGTACAATTAGGCTCAAATTCTCACAAGGTTAGCTTTGATCAAATATTCTATGTTAAGCTCAATTTCGTCTCAAATTACCTCTCATGCTCCACTGTGTGTTAATTTGTCAATATTTTATTCAAAATCATTTCATCATCAACACATCAACATCTATCGTTTCCCTAAATTACTCTTTTTTCATGATTCAACCGACTGCTACTCAGGTTTATTACTTCTAGACTCCAACAACAAACTAATCAACTAAAAAAAAAAACAACTACTATGACCAACATGACGCACTAATTCAAAACACACATGGGCTCACAGACCCAATGAATCCACCACAAAAAGGCCAACACGCAGCGAGCACACAGGCTCATCAAAGCACAAAACAAGCAAAAGAGACAAAGGAGATAATACTCCAAAATGTAAATAGTTGCCAAGTCATCTCACTATTCACCCCCTCCCCCAAACTTGGTCAAAGGGAAAGTTTGTAGGAAAATAGTGGTATGTCTTGGTGCTCAACTCACAGATCATTGAGGTGGTGGTTTGAATTCGAGTTGGCTCCAAAATTGAGCCATTGCATCCCAACGACGATCTTGCTATTGTCTCCAAGCTTAGGCATCATCTCCTTGTGCTATGATCATGCGCAACATGGCATTAATTTCTTGAAGAGCTCCTCAATTCTCTATCTGATGCCTCTCAAACCGAGTACTAAGGCAGCGACTTCAGCTTGAAGGGAAGTGATCATCCCCTCAAGGTCTTCATTTCTCTCCGAAGATGATGTAATGACGGTGGATGCTCTCTTTTTCCTCGATGGACAATGACGGCTTCCTTCCACTGTTTGGCCCGGCTGAAATATCGGGGCAACCGGCCTTTGGGAGTTAGCCAAATGCTCTTCATAAGACATGGCAAGGTTGGGAGTATCTTCAAGGCTCATCATTACAGTAGCCTCAGGATCGGGGAGTCGGATATAAGGCCCACACTCTCTAGTATCTCCCATGTGAAACGAGTTTCTCCCTTTACCGGTTCCAGATCGACAAGTGGAACGCCACATGAATCAGTAATAATACCTCCAATTGTGATGTTGTCCTTCTGCTTTTTTATGACATTTACAAATTGCTCTGCCAATAGTACCACAATATCAAATGTGCGGTTATGGAGTACGTTCCACATCAGGTGGAGTTCCTTCTGTCTTATGGCACCCGTCTCCTTTCTGGCAAAGAGTGTATGTGCTAACATCTTCTGGAAGTATCTGATCGT
Source organism: Ajuga chamaepitys (assembly GCA_958295605.1). NCBI lineage: Eukaryota > Viridiplantae > Streptophyta > Magnoliopsida > Lamiales > Lamiaceae > Ajuga > Ajuga chamaepitys. The sequence goes on from OY282502.1 coordinate 56,204,359, forward strand.
TGGGTTCTGAATCCATGAAGCTTTTGCATTATTTGAAGCATAAGCTTGGGGAGGCACTATCGGAGGAGCTGCTGTTAACTGCACCTAAAACTCGTTTGGGTTAAAAACCTCTGGCGGCTCTCTTTCAGTTGGTGCCGGAAAATTGATTATTTCATCAATCTCCTCAAAGGTGAACTCCTCCTGCTTACGCAACAACTCGAAAGTAATTTTGGCTAGTCGCTTCTGCTCAGGCTGACTGGCTGAGATGATTTCAAAAGTGCTTAAAATTTTAAGATCTCCTTTAACTTCTCAATTGTTGGAAATTCCTCATCGAGGAAATTGACATCACGCAACTGAAATTCTGTCATTCTCCCGTCACGATGTTCACCATACATCACATAGCCTTTTGAGTGGTCAGAATATCTTATAAAGATATGTTTGACTGCTCTAGGACTCAGTTTCCCATGCTTATAAGAAGTATTATGAACAAACTCAGCTAACCCCCAAGGGCTCAAGCCTTGTAAGTTAGGCTTTCTTTCATGCCACAACTCAGATGGCGTCGAAGGAACTGACTTAGACGGCATACGGTTCAATATATAGGCAACAGTTAAAATTGCATCTCCCCAAAAGGATATTGGAAGATTTTCTTGCGCCATCATTGATCTGGCCATGTTCAGACGTGTCTTATTCCTCCTCTCTGCAACACCATTTTGTTGCGGAGTGTATGGAATTGACAGTTGTCTAATGATCCCTCTTTTCTCATAGTATTGTCTGAACTGATCAGACAAGTATTCTCGTCCGCTATCAATTCGTAAAGTTTTAAGTTTCCTATCTCTTTGGTCCTCCGCTAGGAATCGCTTAAAGCAATCAAATGCTTCTGAGCGGTGAGATAGGAGATACATTGAACCATAGCGCGAATAATCATCAATAAATATGAGGAAATAGGATGTATCGTGTCGTGTCTTCACATTTACAGGTCCGCATATGTCCGAGTGAACTAATTCTAGAGGTTGAGTAGCTCTCTTTGCCTTTCCAAAAGGCTTCTGGCAGGCTTTTCGTGCCAGACATGATTCGCACACAGGAAAGTTGACTTTAGCGAGATTGCCTAAAAGACTTTCTTGAGCTAACCTAGTTATCCTTTTACGTCCTATGTGTCCTAACCTTGCATGCCATTTTATAGAATCATTCATAACATCAACACATGAAGAAAAGAAGTGCATGCGATAGAGAAATCCAACATGAAAAATCCATTGTTCATATGACCTACGCCATAAAGGTTGTTGCCAAGAAAAATGGACAACATAGTCTTTTCAAACAAGAAAGAAAAATGTTGACTCAAAAGTGCTGAAACTGAAAGTAAATTACACCGAATATTAGGCGCATAAAGTACATCACTAAGGAGCAGCTCGCGCCCAGTGCTAACTTTGAGCTGGTATGGTCCAACTCCTACAACCTCTTCTTGCGCACCATTTCCCATAGCAATGTAGTGGCTGCCCGCTGGTACTCGATGATAATCTACAAATCCTGCTCTATCTCTTGTCACATGTTTGGTTGCTCCCGAGTCTACAATCCAACCATGGAGAGAGTTAGTAACGAACACATGTGAGCAAACAAATGAATTAGAAGATCTAGGAGCAGGTCTTACCTTCTTTGGCTCAGTACAATTACGAGCAAAGTGACCCGACTTTCCACAGTTATAACAATTGTCTTTCTTCTTTCCTCCCCTTTTACCGTGGTGACGCTTTTTAGCCTTTTCACATTGCGGGCCCAAGTTTTAGTTTTTGCATTGCTTTGTCCTGCATGTTTTTGTTTTTTTCAACGGTTGTCTTTGTTAGGCTTGCTTTGCCCGGCGTGTGCGACGAAAGTAGCTGCTTGTGCTCGTTCCACCTCTCGATGGTTAGCCTCAAGTCTAAGATGACTGGCGACGCTGTCAAAAGTCTGGATTTGCTCGTTGTATATGAGCACAAGTTTAACGTGTCCCCAAGTCTACTCAGGTAGCGACTGCCAAAACTTGTTGTTCATCGGTGAGTTCATTACCAGCGTTTTGAAACTCTCGAATCATATCTTTCATGACATCAAGATGCTGGCCCATAGCGTGCTTTGGGTCAAGTACGTACTGGTTAAACTTAAGGGTAAGAGCCCTTAATCTCATTGTCGAGGTAGTGTCGTACGTGACCTTTAAGATTTCTCACAGCTCTTTAGCTGTAGGAAACGTCTCGAACTCACGAATCAGATGATCCTACATGCAGCTCAACATAGTATAGCGCGCAAAATGCTTTTATTCACCCACTTGTTGTACGCGTCCAATTCAAGACGATATTGGGCATTTTGTCCGTTCTCTGGCTCAACAAGCATAGCCATAGTAGTGGTGAGATGGTCAAGGACATTCATATGGTGTAGCAGAAACTGGATCTTACGGTGCCACATGGCATAGTTCTGGCCATATAATTTGCCAGAGCCGTAAAGACCAAAAAAAGCTACTTGAACATCCATTTCTGTTATTATGCACAATATGTTAGAAACTTGTCTATATAAGGATTTTATTCGGGTCCAAATAAAATTTTATTATTTCTCACAAGGAAATGAGATAAAAAATTTCACCACATAGGCTCATAATCATCTCCCACTAAATTGAAGACGATAATAAAAAATTAAATGATCGCGAATAAAAAAAATATTCATCTAAGAAATATGCATAAAAAATATATCGAGATGTCAATGACCTATGGTACGAAACAACCAAAAACAATTGCATGGACTTAAAAAAATGGTCCCTCTAGTACGTGTGCCTTAGTAAGAACCGAAAAATAAATAAAAAGAATTACAAATTTTGTTCCTACTACATGAATCTATAAAAAAAATTTACATTCGGACAGCGTATAACAACCATCGTCATTAACCATCTCACACAAACATAAATCAACATCACCTAATTAAAATATGTAATCAATAAATTAAATAACATAATCCATGTAATTAATTTAAAGTAAGTGGCCCAGCCCAAATTTTTTTCCTTTTTATTATTAAAGTCAGCCCTACTATATTAAAATCGGTCTTCAAAAAAATTGGCAGCCTGGATTTTTTTTTTCTTATTATTAAACACATCCCATTTAATAAAAACTGGAGCAGCCCTTAATCCCTATTATAAGGCCCAACCATTTTAGAAGAACAAGCCCAACAATTTTGGCCCTCCAACAAGCCCAATCTATACTGGCCTAAAAGTAAAAACAACCCATAAATTCAGGCCCAATCAATTTCAGCCCAAGGATTATCACCAACTCGGCCCAAAACCAGAGCAGCCCGAAACCCTAGTCCTGCCACTGCCGCCGTCGTTATTGCAACCGCCGCCACGACAGGAGCAGCGCAGCAGGAGCAGCAAAACGCCGCACCATCACCGCCGCCGGAGTCGCGCAGCAGGAGCAGCACACAGCGCAGCAGCTGCAACCACCGGAGCAGGACGCAACATAGTTGCACGCAGTCGCCGGAGTCGCGCAGTAGCATGCTGCCTGTCGACACCCATGCCGCCACCGTCTTCCACGTTGTAGCTCAACGACAGCAGCAACAACACCAAGACGTCGCCGCCGCTAAGGACGCGCGACATCAGCTGTCAGGCGGCCTCACTCCCCATCGAGCCTCGCCGGACTCCGCCACTGCCTCGCCACTGCCGTGGCCGACGAGCAGGACAAGACAAGAGTTATTCTGTTCTGTGCAAATTCGGCCTCTTTATTTTTTAATTGAATAATAATTAAAAAAAAAAAGAAACAGTAAATTATCAATAATACGGGCGAGAACGAATCAATATTCGCTCCGATACCACTGTTAGAAATATGCACGTAATTACATAATAGGGAATCGATATATACCTTAATTGAATGCAGCGGAAATAGAACTGATCGATTTACCAAATGTGGATCTTACTTTGATCGTCTACAAGCCCGTCCAATGGACACTACAAGAGCGTCCGTCATTTATTACACACCTTAGACTCTTGGAGGAATCCGGTGAGAAGTAGAATAAGAGAGAAAAGGGATAAACTGTATTTTTTGTGTTTATTTCCCATACCCTACGAATATCAGATACTGGTATGGGAGAGATCTCTCTCCTATTTTGGATAGGATCTCAATCCCTATTGGAAATATATCTTATAAGATATCAAATATCTAATCAGATATATATCCCAACAATATTGGGATCCAACAGATTTGGATGCAACCAACAACTTGGTTGCGTGGCTTAGTTCACCCTTTCACTCTCCAAGGACGTCTTGACTGTGGCTGCACTAATCCAGAGTCGCGAAATTCCTTACATTCCACCTCCATTCACCATCATCATACCCACTCCTCAGACCATTGTGCACTCATCATGCAACTCCGACCCCGCCTTCGTGCTTCTCCTGGCAGCCACACAAATCGGCCTTTTAGATTTAAGGCCTATTAGATTAAATTTTCGAGTTGTGCTGACATTTTAGATTTGAGGCCTATTAGATTAAATTTTCGAGTTGTGCTGACATCATTAAAACTGCATGGCATGACTCTGAACTATCCGTTCCAAAAAAAAAATGAAGCATGCTCTATTGGATTTTCGCAATGCTAATGGTCGTCCGAAATTCACCTCCCCGCTACATTACTCTATGACTCACAAGACGGAAGTGGATTGTTATCGAATCTACTTCGATGGTGTGATTTCCACATCAAAGAACACATCGCATTGTGGGGTACTTTGATGCAAACCCGATGGCTCCTTTCTCTATGCATGTGCAAAGTATTTTCCCAACACTAGCTGCCCTGAACTTGCGGAATTTCTTGCCCTCAAAGAATCACTCGTAGTTTCTTGTAGGCTTAGACTCTCGCCTTTCCAGGTGTTTGGTGACTCTCAAGTACCCTCATCCTAGCCTCTACGGGTGATGCGGATTTTTCTTCTACCTGCTTGCCTGTGCTTCTAGACATTCAATAACTTCTCTTATGGTATCCTTCTCCATTGTTATTTTGGATTAGTAGACTTGGTAATTTCTTAGCTCATTCTGTAGAAGCTTTTGCTAAGTTTTGTAATCTTGATTACTGTGAGTGGGACTCCACCCGTCATTTCCTTTGTCAATCAGTACTCGTTGATTTCAGTTAATTAATGAAACTTTTCTTTTCAAAAACGAAATTGTGCAACCTGTTGGATATTAATAGTTTGAAGTTTAGCCCTTGTGTTTTATCGAAAGTGCAACTAATCTCCAAATTTCCTCTGTCAATCAGTGCTCGCTGATTTCAGTTAATTAATGAAACTTTTCCTTTCAAAAAAGAAATTGTGCAACCTGTTGGATATTAATAGTTTGAAGTTTAGCCCCTGTGTTTTATTGAAAGTGCTAGTAACCCCCAATCGAAGAGATATATCCTAGAAATGCTTATGTTATTATGTGCATTCCATCTCATCATATACAACCAGAACTTTAATTTACATTAGAGTTGGGGTGCATCTAGAGTTGTGCTAGGGAATAAATGGGATTTTAGATAATTTTTTTTCCAAATCTATGAAAAATATATAATCTTTTATCACCGTTTTTATTTAAAAACATCACCCACATTACCTTATGGTGGACCGATTTCTCTAAAGACATCCTATAGAAAATGTTCGGCAACTTAATTTGGTCAAACAAATATAATTGCGTTTGGTTACATAAATAGAATAAATTTTTGAGGTGTTGGCTGGTACGAGAAAACACTCTCATTCAATATTTCCAAAGTGTTAGTTAGGTGTAAAAATTCAGTTTTCCAAAGTGTTAGTTAGGTTAGTAACAAAGAAAAAAGAAAAAAAAACTAACTTTTTCTTCGGATTGAATTTAGTAATAACTCCGTTCTAGATAATTTTTTCATAGTAAAAAGATCATAAAACTAAGATCCAAAGTGGCTTGGACAAAGTTCGTCCCTTATAGTCTGGAATTGCTACGTAATTAAATAAATTAAATTAAAGATAAATTAAGAAATAGAGCATTTTGAACTAAACTGAAGATAAATGGAAAAAATAAAAAGCGCAACATGATATAATACATTAAAGAGTGGGTCTTGTGTGCACTGAACACACAATAGCACTATTGTGCACTTGCTAGGGCCCACTCACCTATTTAACCCACTAGGTAAAAATTATCCCATTAGGTTAAAACAAAAAACTGTAAAAAAAAAAGCCCATACTCCTTTCCCTCCATCACCAGCCGCGACTTCTTTTCCCCATCCTCAGCTGACGCCGCTGCCTCGCGAAGTTCGCGCCTCCGTATCGCGAAATTAGCACCTCTCTTCCCGCGAAATCAGCAATAACAAATTTGTACAATTCTCTTTCTTCTTCTGCATTTTGAATTGCATTTCACATTGCCTTCATTGTAGTAGCTGAGACTCAACACGCGAATGATGTTGCTTCTATCTCTATTTCGTGTTCCATTTCATCAGATTATGCATATGAGACTGAAGTACGTCTATATCATATTGAAATTCTGGGTTTGTATTAATTTTTTTATGAGGCAGCATCTATATGAATTCCAACGACAAGAACAAGAGAATAGCATGAATCAAGAGAATAGCATGAAACTTGTATATGGATTCTGTAAATTTTGATAATAGTATTTCTCAATTTTTTAGATTGATTGCTCGATTTAATTTGCTTGTTGCATTGATTTCTTAACACTTCGGTTCTGATGCTTGGAATATGCAGTTTGGATTATATACTTTAACTTTGTACTATGCTTTTAGAAATTTCAGTTTTGATTAGTAATGGTGGTGTTTTGATATAATGATCATATTGTTATCCATAATCAAGGTGGATTGCTTCGCACCACATTAGCTCGTTTTTGTGAGTTCTCGTCTCATTTATTAAAACTTTCAATATTATATTGTACTATACAAAAATGTTGTGCATGGTAAACATTGTATACGTTATTGTTGCTTATTTTCTGATTTTTTACAGAAAAAGTAAAAGAATCAATGGATATTGAACTACATAGTGAACTACATGATGGGTCGAACATCAATGAAGCTAACAATAAAAACATACATATGAATTAAATATATTGTTAATTAAAATAAAAATATACTAGCAGGCAATATGATATGTACTATTAGGCCAAATGACATATACTATCAGCCAAAATGATATATGCTATCAGGCAAAAGGATATGTACTATCAGGCAAAATCATAGATACTATCAGGCAAAATCTTACATACTATCAGGCAAAATGATATATACTATTAGGCAAATAGTATGTTCGACAATGGTTCACGGCCGCGACCAAGTCCACGAACCTAAAACCAAGCAATGACTCGCGGTCGTGACTCATATTCGTGGCCGCGACCAGTTTTACGAACCTAAACCCCAGCAATGATTCGCGGCCACGACCGGCTGCGACCCACCTTCACGGCCGCGACCAAGTCCACGAACCTAAAACCCCCGCCCTGTTCCCAAAACAGGGCAGTATAAATTAATGTTTGACTGACATAGTATACTTTATTATAAATAATAGTATACTTTTATTTGCATAACAATATATGTTATCTGCTCACTTTTTTTGACAGACTGTGCAAATGAATCGATAGATGTTTCTGGTTCACTACTTGGGTTTCAGAGAAGCACAGTCCTTGAAATGTATGATTTGTACTGCTTGCATGCTCGTAGCTTGGGTTTCAGTGTTCGAAAGTCAAGCAATCGATTCTCATCTAAAGGAGATATATATCTTGGGAAAATTGTTTGTGTGTTCCAAGGCTGGGGAAAAGAAAATAAATTTAGAGGAAAAGAGGAAAAAGAAACCAAGCATCAGAACAAATCGTGAGGCCTCTATGAGAGTTTTAAAGAATGAAGCGGGGTAATTTGAAAGACGAAGGAAGAAGAAAGCAAAGAACCAACTCAAATCAAGAACAATGAATTTGGTTCAAAAACGCCCAATGTCCGTATCATTTAGTTATATGTACTGAATATATCTTTTTTAATAATATTGTTAAACTGATAACATTATTATTCTGTTCAGTAATAGCATATGTTATGCTTCCTCACATTATATGTTATGTTATGTTTTAAAGCCTTACTGTATATATAATTTTGTGTCATAGTATATGCCCAAATGATAAACAGTATATTTATTTTTTATAATTTGATATAATTATTTTATTTTTGTATAATTCTATATATTAATTTTTCCCAACTCACATTTCCATTATTCTTGACTTATGGAATACATAATATTACTTAAAGAGTAACTACTAATAATGCGCACAAATAAAGTAGACGAACCAAAACTCGAACAACAATTGGTTCAATATAACGAAAATTTTGCCTTACTGCAAATATCATTTTGCCTGATAGAATACATCATTTTACTAGATAGTACATATCACTTTGCGTGATAGTATATTTTTAAATACTTACTTTTCTATAAAGTATATTTCCAAGAATGACTTCATTTATTTAATATACTTACATTTCTACAAATATAATCATTGTTACTCATCAATTATTTTTGAAGCCTCGCAGTGTATTTAATATTTGGACATAGTATATGTTATAATATCTGACAGTACACGTAACGAACCAGAAACTCCAGTAACGATTCGCGACCGCGACCCCATGTCGCGGCCGCGATAAACCTGCCGAAGAATGAGCAAAAAACCTTCAACAATGGTTCGCGGCCGCGACCAAGTTGACGACCCAAAAGACCCCAGCGTTGGTTAAATGTAAGGAAAATTTTGCCTGATAGTACATTTCATTTTGCCTGATAGTATACATCATTTGGCTTGATAGTACATATCATTTTGCGTGATATCATATCTTACAGTACACGTAACTGTATCAAAACATGTGCAAAACTATACCAAAACATATCCAAAATTATACCAAAATTCATCAAAATTCACATATCCAAAAACTATACCAAAACATATCCAATATTGTACCAAAACATGATCAAAATACACATATTCAAGACATATCAACAACGTATCCAAACTTGTACGAAAACATATGTTCTATTTCAAGATTTGCCCTTCTCCAATCAGTCTACATCACTCCCGCCTTTCTTTTTACCTTTAAATGTCTTCTTTTTATTTCGAGAATTCCTAGAAATAGCTTTACCTCTTTCAACGTCAAAAATATAAGCTTGTTACATAAAAACAATAATATCAATATTTAATCAAACCTAAACTATAAAAAAAATTCATATTGCTCAACTGAAACAAAATTGGTATAAGAAGAACTGTTATGGTTATTTGTTAATTAACACTTGTTCTTGGAATTAGGGGCACTGCTAAATATGTTATGCTTAGTACTCCACTATTGTTTGTTCCTGTTTAAAAGCGATCTACAAATTCAAGTGGAAAACAAAAGAAGTAAAAAAAAAACTATAGTCTCGCGGGTGATAAACATGAAACTGCTTTTACAGTCCAGATAAGACATAAAATTAGAAAGATGATATTAATAATGACATGATCTAAACTCAATTAGGGGGAATGACTTACTCCCCTACTATGTTGTAGGAGAACCCCATAAAAATCGAGTAGTAGACAAACTACCAATCTACAAATGCAACATGAGCTCAAGCCGACGGTAAAAACAAATATACCACACAATATATTTTGAAGATAAGGCACACAAACAACATCAATTCGTATTAAAAACCAACCAGCAGCTCCCAAATACACAGAAGTAGGCACATTTATAAGTATTTTATACACACACAAAAATTAAAAAAAAAAAAAAGAATAATGGGTAAACAAGACTAAAATCTTTGCTAACACCAAATAAAGAAACCAGAGACACGAGAGAGATTGGATCCAAAAGGTATTAAAACTCAAAATATCACAACAATGTTTTATTAACTACCAAATTGTGATGTTATAAGTTCAGCCTGTTGGTTTGAAAAAGTTAACAAGTCCCTTGCATTTTTTAATTATAGTTGGCCTCCATTGCAAATTCAAAGTTCAAACAGGAAATGCAAAAAATCAATCCCCCCTCGAAAACAAAATTTTCCGGAAAAGCACTATTTCTTTGAACTGAAAACAATTTTGTCCAAAAGGGCATGGGTGACCGAGAATTTGTGTAAAAAAATTTGACACAATATAACATAATTTGCCAAATAGATCCGAGGTGTCACACACATAACATCAAAAAACATGCATACAGAAGTAACACATAATATCGAAATCATCAAACATTTAAAATCAGCCAAAAAATTCCGGATACAAACATCATAAAAATCACAGCGCAGAAGCAGCACGAGGAAGTCGAAGAAGAGGCGCGGGCGCGAATGTATATTTTTAACTTACAAATATGCGTCGAAACAGCGAGATAAATACAAAAATCACAGCGCAGAAGCAGGATAGAAGCAGCGCGAAGAAGACGAAGAAGAGGCGCGACTGTAAAAGTTTGAAACAAAAAAATATGGTAAAAGTAAATTTAATTCAGGGTTAAAAAAAGACCCGGTCTGAACCGGTTCGGACCGGTCGGAACCAGCGAAAATTGAAATTTTCAGACCGGTCTGAACCAGCGAAAATTGAAATTAAACAGACAAGTGCACAATAGTGCTATTGTGTGTTGAGTGCACACAAGTTTTTGTCAGCATTAAAATACATTCTTTTCAATTTAAAGTGTTTTTTGTTTTTTCTTTTTCTATTTATCATAGTCATAGTAGCAGATATACATATATAAAATACTCTGACCGACAACAATGGCCGGCTGTTTTGGATTCTCACGTAATTTCCAATTTTCATCGATTTATGCATGTAGTAGATTAGTTACTTTTGAATTCATGTTTTGCAACTTATTGCATTTGATTATAGATATACGAAACAGTCACCCACCAAGAACAGCTGTCGCCATTAATTAATCAAAACATTGTTGGATTTTTTTCTCTCTTACTTTATTTTAATACAATTTTTCCATATATTAATTGACATTGACATAAAAAAAAAGGACCGTAGAAATCGGTGTTAGAATTGGGCCTAACACATGTCAAGTTTAATGTGTATAGTTGTCTTGTGGTGGTCCAATTAAAGTAATCTACTAAGGATTTAAATTATGAACCTTAATAGGTATTAAATAATCATGGGCTACAAATGTAGATATCATAAAGGATTTTCAATTTGTTGAGGGACCGAATTATTATAAATTAGGGTTATGATCCTCAAACGTCGGTGGTTCTATCCCTACGTTCTTTACTCTCCTTGCATAAGATAATTGAGGGTGAAACTCATCGTTTGGAAGACCATACCGGTTTCGCACTAGATTATACATGGATTTAGGTACACTTCCGCTTTCAGATTATTGTTTCTTTCTATTTCGAATTATCATCGTGGAGGGTATTTAATTTAGTTATTAATGAACATACTTAATTTGATTTGATTAATGGTGTATTAATTGTTAAAGCATGCAATTCGGAATTAATAATTATAACAAGCAATATAACCTCTACGGATGATTTTCTGAAATTATTAAAAGAATTGAAAAATTTTGTAATTGGGTTTTCTGTTGATGGTACACTGCGTAAGACTAAAATGTGCGTATGTTGTACGAAAACTGAAATTCTGATATCATCAGTTCGCTCAATTCAATTTGATACTATCCAGTAGTAGACTTCTGTTGCAATTATTATATTGTGTAGTAATTGATTCAGAGCATAGTATTAAAATTTCAGTTTCAGCAAATAAGAATCACTTCATTCATTCACAAATAAGTGTCATTTCAAATTAAATGAAATTTAAAAAATTATGAGATAGACAACAACACCTCTTCAATTTTCTCTCAATCATTTTTTTTATTACCATAAATTTCTCCAGATCTTCTTTATTAATATTATAAATATATTGTATGAAAATTTCCTTGTATTTAGCAAATGACAATATTAAAATAAACATGTAAAAAATTCTAGAATGACACTCTTTTGTGAAAAAACATGATTTTTCTTTTTATAACGACACTTATTTATGAACAGAGGGAGTATGTATTTGTTTTATCATTCATTAATCAAGGACGGAGCTAGAGGGGGGCCAACGGGGTCATTGTGCCTCCTCAAATTTTAATAATTTCGTAGGATTATTTTTGTAATTTAAAAATATTTACTTTTATCATTCATTTATGGACTGACAAATTAGATTGGGACAAACTGAAATAGATAAATTAGCGCGGGACGGAGGGAGTAGTTAATTATCTAGGTATGTGAATGTGGTAACCTATATTTACTTTTATTAACTTTATACAACTAATATGTTTTTATATTTTAAATTTTAGAATTGATATATTATTTTATTTTAACATTATAATTGGACCCTCCAACTAAAAATCCTGGCTCCGCCAGTGTCATTAATGATGCTATTCATGTGTATTTCTTGAGACGCACAATCATTGGATTCAGCAATTTTGGGTTTAACGAAATTAGGTTTACACATTCTTGAGATTATGGATTAAGTAATTTTGTGCTATTGTGCTATCCCCGTATGACTCGGAGTCTGGTTATGATCGAGTTTTAATTATTGTTGTCTATTGACTTCATAATTCAATTCGGTTATGAAATTAAGGAAAGTAAGTTGTTTGGTTAAATGTGCAGTTCATGTCAATACAGTAAAAATGAACAATTATGATACTTGTGATTTTAAAATATGGTATTGTGTTTCAGATACAGGTTTGGATACAATTATGGTACTTATTTATTTATCATGGTACTTATGGTTCAAGATAAATTTGGTATTATATTATGCTTGATATAGTCAGGCATAAGGCATGTTAGAAATTCTCGATTCCATCTAATGTATGCAGCGGAATAACTAATCGAGAATATTGATCGTGATTTATAACTGAATTAAACGTTGAGCATAAATTACGCTAAAGTTGGAACAACTTACTTGTTGCGTAATTGATCGGACTGCATTGTGCGATTGATTCACCACTTCAGGTATCCACGCGTATATATCGTCTGCCGCAGGAACTATCCTCGGTACAATTGTTCAATAATGATCGCTAGGAAATCCCTTATTGAACAATATGGTGTTTTGTCTGACAAGATTGATTATTCCTACAATAGGGAATAGACATATATATAGCGCATATACCCTAGGTATATGGGCCTAATATTCTGGCCTGCTTTAATTAATTAATTAGTATAACCTAATATTAATTAAAGCCCATGTCCTAATCTAGTCCATAACTTTCAATCTCCCACTTGGACTAGCATTAGATATAATCCATAATACCAATATTGTACCCTTAAGCAGAACAACAATACACATAAAGTGTGACCCTTCAGGCCCCCATTATCGACGATAATCTAATTAAAGTTTGCACAAAACTCCTAGACTGCGTTGTGCAGCGAACTCGATATATGAAGGACGTTTACGTGAATTCGTAAAACAACCTTTATATGAAGTTTATGTAATATCCCTTCATTCACGAACCACCCGATTGAGCCTAGGATCTGCCATGTGTCTATCCAAATAGCTCAATCATTTTTCTCATCTTTATTATATGACACATTCGATCATATTCAATTACTTTAATTGAATATATCTTTTGCATTGGCCAATGACTTTATTGTCAAATAATATAGAGAAGTGTGAGTGTTCTCTCGAGTTTCAATCGAGGAATGAATCCCATTCTTGGCTCAACTACCATTTTCATTTGCCTCATGATGAACCCAACACAAGACGTGTCTTATCCTCCTTTGGGAGGCAAGCGTTGTACTTGGTCAAAGTTCATCACTTAACAAACAAAATGAGTATTGACCTCAGGTCAAAGGATCATTACATACTCCACACACTAATAAACCGTAGACACTGACAACAAACGGTTTAATAGTAGGGTATACCAATACTCTCCAAAGTACCCATGTGTCCATCACGGATATCTAATATCTCGTAGTCGTGAGACCTACTACATTCTCTGAGAATGTGATGCAGACCACATGCTAACCTATCGCGTGTCATCAATATCCCATTCTTGATGACCACTGGTTATGGCAATTTTAGAATCATACTATATCATTTATGTCTCACACCATAAATAACAGTCATGATTCAAGGGAACAATTATAAGAATAATAACAAACCATCAAAATAATTATTCTAATAAATGCATAAACTCAAAAGACAATCAAAACGTCATAGAATGCGATCAAGAATGAATGTCTCAAACGAAAAGGTTTCTAAGACATACAAACTATAAACTCCCACTGAATCAAGACCAACTACCAACGTGTCTAACACCCGAGCTCTCAAAGTGCTTGTTGTGTCTAGCTATACACAACTGTTTGGTTGAAGGATTAACCAAGTTATCATCAGTGGATACTCTATCTAACTTCACATCTCCCTATCTATTATTCTCTAATCAGATTATATCTACAGGGAATATGTTTGTTTCTGTTCGTGGCTCTCGATTCCTTTTGCTAGAGCAACTGCACTTACCGTTGTCACAATATAACGGTATCGCACTGCTGGCACTTGGAACGACACCTAGTTCTTTTACGAACTTTAACAAAGCAACAACCCCTTTTTGGCAGCTTTAGATTTAGCAATATACTCGGCTTTAGTGCTGGAATCGACAGTTCTACTCTGTTTGGAACTATTCCTATTCACTGCACCATCATTTAGAACGAAAACATATCCAGACAAAGACTTGAAGTCATCATGGTCCGTTGGAAGCCAACATCAGTATACCCAGTAACTGATGACTCTAGCTGCCCACCATAGACTTTAAGAAATATTCTTTAGTCCTTCTAAGGTACTTAAGAATAGTCTTGACAGTTCTCCAGTATTCCTTACCGAGATTTTGCTGAAATCTGCTCTTTCACGGATTGCAACATGGAATGATTGCTCCCCATTATCAGTATATCGTCGACATATATGATAAGGAAGACAACATTTCATTCCTACGTTTACTATAAACACATGGATCCTCTTTGCTTCTGACGAAATCAAACAATTTGATAGCTCTGTCAAAGCAAATATTCCAACTCCTAGATGCTTGCTTGAGTCCATAAATGAACTTCTTTAACTTGCATACTACATTCGGCTTTTCTTTAGATATAAAACCTTCAGGTTGTGACATATACACAGTGCCTTCGAGTTCTCCATTGAGAAACACGGTTTTAACATCCATTTGCCAAATGTCAAAGTCATAGTATGCAGCTATTGCAAGTAATATCCTAATGGACTTGATCTTAGCGACTGACGAAAAGGTTTCATCATAATCAATGCCCTCGCGTTGACTATAACCCTTTGCCACCAACCTAGCCTTGTAGGTTTGTACCTTGCCACCTGCATCTCTCTTCTTCTTGAAGATCCATTTGCAGTCTATGGGACGAGCCCCAACTGGAAAATCAACTAGTTCCCGCACTAGTTGAGGTACATCGAGTCCATTTTAGATGTTAAGGCAGCCAGCCACATCTTCGAAACGGTGCCCGACACCGCTTCGATATAGGTCTTAGATTCGTCGTCTTCTGAATCAACTTCATCATCTTGGTTCTTAACCAATAGATTTAGTCTTTCAGGTGCACGGCGATTCCTTTGAGGCCTATTGAGTTGGTTCTGCGTTGGTTCATTCGGTTTATTCTGATCGTGAGTTGGTTTTCAACATTTTAGAATATTCTCAAGAATTGCACTATGATTCTCTTGAGGTGGGACTGATACAATATCTTGTCTTTGATACATCTTATTGTCTTGAAGTGACCCTCTAAGAGTTGTTTCCCCTCCCAATAGATCATCATAACTCCCACTGAGTTCTTGTCCACTCCATTGGACAAGACCTCATTCTCTATGTTATCTTGCGGGTTTGATACAATATCTTGTTTTGATGCATCTCATTGTCTTGAGGTGACCCTCTAAGAGTCATTTCCCCTCCCAATAGATCATCGAAAACTCCCACTGAGTTCTTGTCTACTCCATTGGACAAGATCTCATCCTCTATGTTAT
Organism: Ajuga chamaepitys; assembly: GCA_958295605.1. Lineage (NCBI taxonomy): Eukaryota > Viridiplantae > Streptophyta > Magnoliopsida > Lamiales > Lamiaceae > Ajuga > Ajuga chamaepitys. Next base: position 56,220,254 of record OY282502.1, read on the forward strand.
TTTTGTGGTTCTTGAATCTTTTCAAGATCTACCTTGTTGTGACCTTGTTCCTCGAAGATATAAATATCTTCAAGAAACGCCACATTCTTGGAACTATCACCTGGTGATCTTCAAGGCAGTAGAATTCATATCTATAGTTTCCTGAGGATATCCACAAAATAACATTTCTCACTTTTAGTCTCCAATTTATCAGTCGTCATCTTCTTAACAAAACAGGACAACCCCAGGTCCACATATGGTTAAGACTCGACTTCTTGCTACACCATAACTTATATGGTGTTTGCGTGACCGATTTAAGAGGAACTCTATTCAGAACATAACCATCGGTTAGTAAGACATAACCCCAAAGGAATAAGGAAAGACTGGTGAAACTCATCATGGATCGAACCATATCTAATGAAGTTCGATTTCTCCTTTCGGATACTCCATTCATCTGTGGTGTACTCGGAGGTGTCCAGTCTGACCGGATTCCATGTGATTTCAAGTAATCAAGAAAATCTCGGCTTAAGTATTCCCCTCCTCGATCTGATCGGAGAGTCTTAATACTTTTCCAAGTTGTTTCTCAACTTCTAACTTAAACTCCTTAAATTTCTCGAAGGCCTCAGATTTGTGTTTCATGAGTTACACATACCTATACCTTGAAAAATCATCAGTGAAAGTTATGAAGTACGAATATTCGCCTATTGCTTAAGTTGGAACGGTCTGCACACCGCTGTGCGGACCAACTTGAGCACAACCTTGGCACGTAACCCTTTTCCCAGAAAGTGGTTAACTTGTCATCTTTCCTTTGAGACAAGATTCGCAAGCACCATATGATTCGAAATCAAATAATGTGAGATAGTCTAACTTTCTCAATCTTGATATTCTTTTCTCATTGATATGACCAAGTCTACAGTGCCACAGGTAGGTTTTATTATCCGTATTACTTAGCTTAGGTCGTTTGTTCTTGTACATTGAAAATATTTTGTTCATATTCAAGCATATAGAATCCATTCGAACGAAAGACATTTCCTTAAAACAATCCATTAAGCAAAACAAGCATCTACTGTTTGCAAAATAGAAAGAAAAAGTCATAAATGTCTAATATTAGAATGGAGATAATATTCTTTGAAATCTCTAGAACAAAATATCAATTATATAAATCTAATTTATACCATGAAGGAAGATATAATCTAATCTACTTTCAACGTACAAAATAGACTACTTAAGCTCTCATCCAATGCACCATGTGCTTTGAACTTCGGGCAGTCTCTCTTCCAGTGCCCCATCTCATTGCAGAATAGACACTCATCCTTTGGTATTCTCGGCTTCTTTTGAACCCCTCCATTCTTAGGCATCAAGGCCGCATCCTTAGATGCTTTCTTCCTCTTCTTCTGCTTATTCTTTTGTTTGGAAGATCTCGCAGAAGAGCTCACCATGAGCATAGAGTTGCCTTTAGAAGTAGATGATTCGTAGGTCTTGAGCATGTCGTGAAGCTCTGGCAGTGTTGCCTTCGTGCTGCTCACGTTGAAATTCACTATGAAGTTTTCAAATGAACTTGGAAGAGACTGCAAAATCAGATTTATTGAGACACTTGAGGGTAGCTTCGTTCCAATCGATTCTAACCTCTCAATCAATCCGATCATCTTCAATATATGTTCAAAAACCTGGCTCCCATCATGAAGCTTACACTTGAAGAGATCTCTGAGTATCTCATACTCCATGGTCTGAACTTCTAAAGCGTACAGACTCTCCAAGTGTTTCAGCATCTCATAAGGGAACATGCTCCAATGTTGCCTATGCAGTTCAATACTCATAGAGGACAACATTAAGCATTGAGCCGATGTGGCATCCTCAACACGTTTCTTATGAGCTTCTTCGTCTAACGTAGCGTACTCAGGAGAATTCTTGTCAGGGATGACACTGATTGGTTTGTCCAAGACATACTCAATCTTGTCTTGCCTTAGCACCAATCGCAAACAACGGAGTCAATCCGTAAAATTTGACCCAGTCAACTTGTTTGTTTCCATGAAACATTTATAAGCCAAAACGACATTCTATCAGACGAGAAAATAATAAATGGGAAAATAAATTAGAATAAAGTAAACAAAGATCACATTCGTATCACTAATCAAAACAAGAGTTTATTGTAATGACTAGCTCCCACTAATTTTAACATATTTTGCGCCCCCAAACACAAAATATGGATTTATAACAATTATAAATCTTAGTGATGCAAGATCCAAGTCTATATTACTGCAGCCTCTGCTTTGGCTGATGACTACAATAATATCACTAGGTAGGCCTCTAAGCCAATTGCAACAACAATTTTGCAATTCTTGGTTAATTAATCCAATTAATTTCGCGTCCTTAAACTATTTTGGTCGCTTTGGCGTCACAAAATAATTTAAGCAAGTCAATTCCATCACACGATGCCAACCATGCATCTATGTATGAGCCCCGACCTCGTTATTTTAGAATAAACACTTTGGTGTAAAACTCGTGGACGAAGAGATCAAGAATTTCACACAATTATGATGGACGACGCTTTTATTTCTAAATAAGACTTGGTTTTATTTGGGGATTTTATATGTGATACTAATTGTTAAATTTAATATCTAATATTAAATTATACGCAATTACTGGGTGCCGCCTACCCAGGCATAAGAAATGCGGACCACAAATATTGGGCGCCGCCTACCCATACATAATTTTTGCGGACTACATGTATTGGGCGCCGCCTACCCAAACATCAAAACGGTCTTAAATTACTATAGTAAATGAAATAAGCATAAAATCAAATAATTGCTTATCACATAAGATATCAAATAAAAAACTCAACGAATAAAATTACTAATCCAATCAAAATTTTATTATTTAATTAAATGTGGATTAAAATTACTATTAATTCTAAATTAATATAAATATATATTTAATATTAATTCCAAATTAATATAAATGTATAAGTCTAGTATTATTCTTTCAAAATTAATAATACTATCAAAATTATTAATCTAATTAATATTAATCAATTAGATAAATATATTAATTCTAAATTAATATAAGAATACTCTAATGTTAATTTCAAATTAACATAAAATATAAGTCTATTATTATTATTTTACAACAATAATAATAAGTTTTATTAATCTAATTGAAAAATTAATATAATTAATCAAATTAATTAAATCTATTTTAATTTAATTAATTTTAATCTCAATGGGCCTGCTTATTAAATAAAGCCAGCCCAAGTCCAGGTTGAGCCCAATTTCCTCCTGGCCCAATACTGAAAATCCGGCCCAGCCCAACCCAGCCCAAAACCCATTAGGGTTTGGGCTGGGATAGCAGCCCCTTTCCCAAGCCACGCAACCGCCGCCACCGCGCCGCCACCGCCGCGCTGCCGCCGTAGCTCCTGTTCCTCGTCCCTCGAGCAAGATCACCGGCACCAGACCCACGTCATCGCTGCGACCACCGCCGTCGCCGAGAGACAATAGGCGAACAGCAGCAGCAGGCGTGAGACATCACCGCCGCCACCGCTGCCGTCGTTGCCGTCGAGCAACAGCAGCGGTGAGCAACAGCAGCCGCGACCACCTCTCCGGCGACTTCGCGCGGCGAGCAACTCGCCGCCATCGGCATCGTGTTCAGGAACAGGAGCCCCTTTCGCCGTTCGTCTTGCCACCGTCGGGACTCCGCTGTCACCTCGTGCAGCCGTAGTATGGCAGCCGCCACTCGCCCAGCAGCAGCGGCTTCGTCGGATTCCGCCGCCGCCGTCATCAAACAACAATAGCAGCGAAGCAGCACAGCAACAAGCAGACGACGGGTTTTATAAATTTCAAAATTTGTGTTTTGGTTTCAGAAACCAGAATCAAACAAAATTAGTTTTTGTAATCAATTTGAAACCCAAATTTACAAAATCCCAGATTTACAATTTATGTCAAACTGATTTTGTTTGATACTCAAATTTACAATTTACCTCTTGAGAACGGTATATCATGTATATCAGAATTTGCGAAAATTATTTCATAACAAATTGTAATTGTATCAATTATCAAATATTAATCCACAATTAATTTGGAGTTTTAATCAATTATAAATCGAGCCCCGGGCCCTGATACCACTGTTAGTAATTCTCGATTCCATCTAATGTACGCAGCGGAATAACTAATCGAGAATATTGATCGTGATTTATAACTGAATTAAACGTTGAGCATAAATTACGCTAAAGTTGGAACAACTTACTTGTTGCGTAATTGATCGGACTGCATTGTGCGATTGATTCACCACTTCAGGTATCCACGCGTATATATCGTCTGCCGCAGGAACTATCCTCGGTACAATTGTTCAATAATGATCGCTAGGAAATCCCTTATTGAACAATATGGTGTTTTGTCTGACAAGATTGATTATTCCTACAATAGGGAATAGACATATATATAGCGCATATACCCTAGGTATATGGGCCTAATATTCTGGCCTGCTTTAATTAATTAATTAGTATAACCTAATATTAATTAAAGCCCATGTCCTAATCTAGTCCATAACTTTCAAGGCATGCTCCCTGTTTTTTTGGATTGTTGTATTTCTGAAATAAATATGTTTTTGCTTTCGGTCTTCTGAAGTTCAGATAATTATAAGGGTTTTGTGCAAAAATATATCTCAATAAATAATTTAGATTAAATTTATTTGTGCATCTTTTATTCCCTTTAGTTTTTACTAATATTCAAGATGATTTAATTGAAACTTGAGTCGCCAAAGTGAATTCTCTTGTGGAGATTTTCCATTGAGAATATTAGGAAGATTGTGATTGTGTACTTTAATGCAGATATTAATCGACCCAAAGGAAGGTTGATATCTGGCCAGAGATACACAAACACTTGGGGTGGTAAATACGTGGCAAGTATTTGGATACACTTGACTTCTCGGATCTTGATGTATGTGTTTGTATCAAAGATAAGCAGACCAAACATAAAGAGATTAGGTTCACTAAAGCTAAAGACATCTTAGAATTGATACATACCGATATTTGTGGACCATTTCCTAAGGCTTCCTAGAATGGTCAAAGTTATTTTGTATCATTCATGAATGATTGCTAATGATACGGGTACATCTATCTAATTCAGGAAAAAATTGAGGCACTGGACATGTTCATCTAAGGCTAAGGTTGAGAATAACTCAACAGAATAATTTAAAGAGTCAGACCTGACCGTGGTGGTGAATGTTACGGTAGATATGTCGGTTCAGGAGAACAATGTCCAGGCCATTTTGCAATCTTCCTAGGGGAATGTGGAATCAATCACTCTGGGAAAAGACACTAAAGACTACAGTTTATATTCTTGACAGCCAACTGAAACAACTATTAAAACACTTTTTGAGCTTTGGATTAGGGGTAAGCCTAGGTTAATCATTTTCACATTTGGGGATATCCAGTTGAGGCTAGGCCTTACAGGCCAAATGAAAAGAAATTGGACTCTAAAATAGTTAGCAGCTACTTGATTGGTTATTCAGAATACTCCAGGGGTTTTAAGTTTTATGATCCCATTATTAGGTCTATTTTTGAGACGAGAAATGCATTTCTCTTTGAGGATGTTGAGTTTGGTGGGAGGATAAAGGCTAGAGATGTTACCTTTGAGGAGACAATGATCAGAAAAATATCTCAGTTATTGTCTTAGTCTCCCAATAGGATAATATTGAAGATTTTCCCAATCAGGAGAACAGTCTCAACAACCTCAAGAACTAGTGTCATTAAGGAGATACTCCAAAATAGGAGAAATGAGATTCTCGATGATTACGAGGTATATCTCCACGAGAGTGGGGACAATATTGGAATGATGGAAGATGACCTATCACTGTTCATTGAACCATACATGGTCCGAACTCTCATAATTGGAGGGATGCCATGAACGGTGAATATAAGTCATTGCAAGACAATCAGATTTGGAATCTTCTCCCGTTACCAGAAGGATCGAAACCCGTTGGTTGTAAATAGATTTTTAAAAGCAAGCGAGATTCAAAGGTAACGTGAAAACATATAGGGCATGTCTTGCAGCTAAAGACTTTACTTAACGAAAAGGCATTGATTTTGAATAGATTTATCTCTGGTTTCTACTAAAGATTCTTTTGGGATAATTATGACATTATGGCCACTTTTTACCTTCAACTACATTAGATGGATGTAAAAAACTGGTGTTTCTAATGGTGACATTGATGAGACGATTATGGTGCAACCAGAAAACTTGGTGTCCTGAGACCCAAAGGCTATGTTTGCCAATTAATAAATCCATCTATGGGCTCAAGAAGGCGTCTAGTGGATTCATATAATTTATCAAGTTGTTATCTCGTAAGGTGTTGAGATAAATCTTGTTGATGTTTGTATGCATCACAAATTTAGATGGAGTAAAGTTTTGCCAACAGAAACCCCTGTGGGTAAAGGAGACAAATTTATTCTCATTTAGTGTCCTAAAACATATATTGAGGTTCGAGAAATGAAAAGGATTCCATATGCTTCGGCTATTAGAAGTTTTGATATATGCTCAGGTCTATACAAGACTTGGCATAAAATTTGGTGTTGGTATTTCCTGCAGATACTTAATTAACATCAATATGGATCACTTCAAGGCAGCCAAAATGATTATGAGGTACCTATTGGGAACTTAATTTTACATGCTTATATATAAGAGATCAGATCAGCTGGAGCTCATTAGGTATTCTAATTCTGATCTCACCAGATGCCAAAGTAGTAGGAGATCTACTTTGGGCTACAATTTATAGTTGGCTGGGGAGCTATTTCATGGAGAAGTGTTAAGCAAACACTAGTAGCACCTTCTACTATGGAAACATAATTTGTAACATGTTATGAGGGGGATATGGCTGTAAAATTTTGTCACCGTGCTACGAATTATTGGAAATATTGAAAGACCACTAAAGTTGTATTGTGACAAAATCAGCAGTGTCATATTCCAACAACAATAAGAGCTCTAGTGTATTGACTTAAAGTTCCTATTTGTGAAAGAAAAGCTACATAATGGAAAGGATAATATTGAGGAGAAATTTGCGGTTTTGGTCCCACAAGACACGAACCTATTTCATTTTGGTCACAGCCCTAGTAGAAATGACCCCAATATATATATATATATATATATATATATATATATATATATATATATTTTGGTAGCAGTTGTGGTCCCAAACGTGATTTTCTTTGCAAAAGAAGTCCCATGCGTTAGCTCTTTTATTCCCACACCGTCAACAACTAACGGATTCACGCATGTGCCACTCACGTGGCCGTTTTCTTATATCATAATCATATATTAAAGAAAAACAAAAAGAAAAGTACAACTAAATACAAAAAATGTTTCCATTTTAACACATTTAATGTAACACCCCCAATTTCAAATCCCGTATAAATCCTAGCCACATTTACTTCGATTTCTGCCCTAAAATTCTCACATTGATTAGCAAAATTGATACAGTTTTTTAACCTGGAGTGGCGAAATGGTGATGAGAAGGAAGTGGATGGCCAAATACCCTGGCTTAGACTATAGCTCTACTTGTAAGCAGATTCAAACTTCATCTTGCCAAATTATTGTTTCTTTATTTTAAGTGTTTTGTGTTAGTAACTTGTTGTATGTTGTTTTTAGGCAGTGTGCCATAGTTTAATGTTTGAATGGAAGGTTTATTTACCAGTTTAAGTCGATTTTGTAAAGTGTAGTACTGATGTTTTTGTGGGTTTATCTGTTTGCCTTTGCTTAGATGTCTATGATTGCTTTATTTTGAGTATTGATTTTCTGGTAGGTCTTGTTTGTATTTCTGGTAGGTCTTGTTTGTATATGTGTTGGAATTAAGGATGTGGGTGGGTGGGGTAGTCAATGTTGTATTGATTTTTTTATTATGTAGCTCTGTTTTTCATTGTTTGTGGTCCACCATTGTCCCCCTAGAAGACCGTGAAATGAGATTCTTGTTTTTTTTTTTCGTCCCACTCATTTGGTTGTGTGTGCTATTTCATAATTTGATTTTTTTTTCCCTTCATTAATCTACATGAGGCAAGGATTGGTGGTATACTCTTAAGCTCCACCATGGTGGTCTAGTTTTGAATGATGTTAGTTGTTTGACATGGGTGGAAGGTACTATATCTGCATTTGATTGTGTGGATACTAGGAGATTGGACTTGATGTACTTGGATGGTTTAGCTGAGCAACTGGGATACATGGGGAAGGAAAAAATTTATGAGTTGATTGAGGGCAGTGGCCTGAAGAAAATTGAATGTAAATATGATTTGTGGTGCATTATACATTCTGTCAAGAATAGAGAATTTCACTTATTCATGGAGGGGAACGGAACTTCTGTGCCTTTAGATGATGATGAAGAACCTAAGGGAGAGATTGTTTGGCATGATAGTAGAGATTTAGGAGAAAACGAAGTGATAGAGGCTTTGAGAAGGATATCAATAGAGAAAGATGTGCCTCAAAGGATAGAATTAATTTCCAGAACAGGTGTTGGATGAGAGGAACATGTTGGAATCTACTGCTGAAGGTAATCAGCTGGTGGCTTTAGCTGCAGATGAGAGGGTTGATGTAGATGATGATCTAACTGATGATAGTGATGAGGACTTTGTAGAACACTATGATAGTTGTGATGATTTACTAGATGATATAATTTTTTATGAGAATATAGACTTAGATGTAGAGTGGGTAGGGCCAAGACTTGCAAGAGAAGTGAATGATGAAGGTAGCACAAATTCTAATAGTGAGGATGGGGGGTATATACACTTTAATGAGAGTGAGTTTGAGAGTGTTGAGTCAGATGAGGAGGCAACTGATGATAGAGACATCATTGTCATCAGAGCATCTAGTTCTTTGATCCCAGATTTCAGACTTGAACAGATCTTCAGCTTAAAACAACAATTCAAACAAGCTGTCAACTCTTATTCTATTAAGCATGGCTATCCTACTAGGTTCACAAAAATTGATGGGATGAGGATTTATGCAAGGTGCAAGCAAGATGGTTGTGATTGGCATATCAATGCATTACAAGTAAAAGGTGAAGAAAGCTTTCAGATAATGGAGATTGACCTTCAGAATACATGTGCCAAATCTTATTATGTGGATAATGCTAACTCTAATTGGCTGGCCCAGAAACTTGAAAAGACTTTCAGATCTGATCTCAAGAGGAATGTGAGAGGGTGGAGGGCAGAAGCAATAGAACAACTTGGATTTTACATCTCACATTTTGAAGCTTACATAGATAAACAAAAGGCCCTGAAATTGATAGAGGGAGACAACACTGATCACTATACAAAGCTGTGGGATTACACTGACATCTTGTTGGCAAAGAACCCAGGTTCAACTATAATACTTGAGGTTGATACAACTCCACAGGGGAACAAATTCAAGAGAATTCACATCTGCTTGCATGCTCTGACGTTGGGATTTAAAAGTGGGTACAGACCATGGATTGGGGTAGATGGTTGCCATTTGAGAGGCACAACACCAAGGGTCCTACTAAAAATTGTGTGTATGGATCCAAATAATGATCCATACCCTTTGGCATATGTTGTTGTGGGAACTGAAAACAAGGAGAATTAGATCTGGTTTTTTAATCTATTGAAGGAGGACCTTATGAGTGAGAGAGAAGATGTATACACATTTACTTTAGACAAACAGAAAGTTCTGATTGGGGCATTTGAAAGGGTCTTACTAGCTGTTGAAAATAGATTTTGTGTGAGACATCTTCATGCCAATATGAAAAAGTCTGGGTACAGAGATGATGCATTCAAGAAGCTGTTATGGAAAGCTTCCAAAGCAACCATTGTGCCTACATTCATCAGGGCAATGGACCAGATTGGTGCATTGGATCCCAGATGAGTTAAGTGGCTTTCAGACAAGCATCCAACCACATGGAGCAGATCCCATTTCAACACCTTTGGCAAATGTGACACTTTAGTCAATAATATTTGTGAGCAATGGAATAGTGCATTGTTGGATGCTAGAGAGAAGAACATTTTAACTATGTTGGAATGGATTAGAGTATACTGTATGTGTAGGCTGCAAAAAAAACAGAGATAGATGTGAAAGGAAGTGAGAAGGAAGAAAATTTTGTCCAAGAGTAAGGAAGATTTTAGAAAAATGATTGAAGATTTTCTGCTGATTGCATACTAGTCAAGTCAAATAAGTGGAATTATGAGATTTCAAGCTCAGATGGTGGTAGGTATGTGGTGGATTTATTGATGAAGACATGTGCTTGCAGGAGGTGGGATGTTTCCGGAATTCCCTGCAAGCATTATAAGTGCTATAATGCAGAAGCAAAAGACCCAGAAGATTTTGTGCATCAATGTTATTTTGTTGAGACATATAATGCTATTTACTCTAATTCGATATATCCAATGAATGGTGAAGAATTGTGGAACAAGAATCGGTACATACCACCCCTACCACCAGATTTTGGAAAAAGAAGAAAAAAAGGAGGCCCCAGAAAGCAAGAAGATTCGATGCTAGTGCTGAAGACGCAAAAGGGAAGAAGAAGGCAAAGGAAACATTACAAAAAATGAAAAAGCAGAAATTTGAAGTCACATGTCAATACTATGGTGAAGAGGGTCATAATGAGAATGGATGTGTGGTTAAGATTGTAGATGAAGTTGAGGCTAGTTTTACTGCTGAACAAATTGATGGCTCTAAGACTACGATGAATGTAAGTTGGCAAAGATTGATGTATTACTATGTTTATTAATATTTTACTCCAATTCCAGTTTGATGTCATTATAAATTTTTTCTGTGTGTAGGATGCTAATGGTGTCCAGTAAGATGAAATGACTCAGCCTGAGGATGCTGGCAATGCTTTGGTGCATTATAATGAACTTCCAATGTTTTTCTGTACTTTTGACTCCGTCTGGTTAAGTGTTTTATTTTTTTGTGTTCCTGTGTTGTCTGTTGTTTTCCTATTTTATAACAGGCCAGAAAAAGAGCTAGGATGGGATTGAGTGGCCGGGTATCATATGTGGGGGAGTGCAGCTATTCAAAGGCTACCCCATACCCTGTCCACAATGCACTCAACACACCTGAACCAGTACATACTAGAGTAAACATAAGAGCACTTCCACCCATGAGCTTCAACCCCTAAGCATTCATTGGGAGGCCAACCTCCTCAATACCTCAAAATAGGGAGTTAGAAACATTGAAAGTCTTCAGTGAAGGAGGTAAGAAGTTTGTCAGCTTGTCTGGGATTAAGTCTGTGTTCAGTAAGGGGGGAAAGGATAAAGGGAAAAAGAAAGAGTGATTTGTCAGTGGTGGGGATTGTTTTGATGGTTGTGGAGTTTTTGGTTCTTACTAATTAGGGGAATAGGTTTGAAATCCAAATGGTACATTATCAGGAATGTTTCTGCCATGGAGGGTTTGCTATAGTTTGATTTTTTGATAATATTTCTGCTTATGTATTATGGCAACAATGAAAACTATTTTTGATGATGTAAGGCTCTGTTCCATTTAGATATGAACTCCAAACTATGCATGGTTATTTTTTTTGGGATTGCAATGTTTGTCAAATTATATGAGATGTTTAGTGTACTAGATGTTCACCTGTGCGATGCACGGGGTGAGTACTTTCCTATTATAATAATAATACGTAATTAACTTATCCACCTATTTATTATTTAAGAATACAAAAAGAGTATACTTTTTGTCCAAGTATTTTTCTTCCTCTTTCATATCCTTTGCTACATTTTTTTTTTGTCGTACATTTTATATCATCTGTTATCACAAATTCAAACAACCAATTAGATTTTCATAACATTTGTCTATTCAAACTTTTATATTTTTACTTTTAAGACCTTCCATTATTACAAATTCAATTATATTTACATAAACTTTGTTAATTCAATTATTTGAATGCATGATTTGATGAGGCTGAATATTTTAAGTAAAATTTTAAATACAAACTTGAAATCTGATTCATTTTCTCTCTACTATTTCACCAATTCATTACACAGGTTGAAATATTTACATATTCGTATAAGGATAAAACAATGTCAACTATTTTAGAATAATTATCATTTAAAAGTCACGTATATTAAATAACATAATATTAGTATAAGAAGCCACAAACATACTCCCTCCGTCCCGGTTAAAGCTTCCACTTTGACCGGGCACGGATCTTAAGAAAAAACAGTTATTTGACTTTTTTAAAGGTGGAGATTGAGTGGTTGAGATTTTGAGGGTGAGGATTGGGGGATTAGTTTCCTTTTTTGGGCTGACAACTTTAAGTGGGACGGACCGATAAGGCAAGTAGGAAGCTTTAACCGGGACGAAGGGAGTATTATATTAGTTACTTAAGTATATGAGTGGTAGACTATATCATCATGTCATATTCAAATAAAAAATAATTGGCTTATTGTTGTAGACATAGCTAACATAATTTTTATTTTAAAAAAATAAAAAAGATTAATAAGTAGATTAATTTAATCAACAAACCACTTTAGCAAATATATATAAGCTTTTCTTATTGTATAGTGTAAACCTAACAAAATCGTATTTTTTTATTTTTTTTAACAAAATAATTTAAATTATCCAAAATTATTAAGATAAAAAAGGTAAAATTAATGTAAAATAATTTTAATCTTCTACAAGTAGTAAATCATTTTAACCCATTAAAAACATTATTTTTGTAATTACAACACATTTTATATATATATATCATAGATGTCAAATCGAAGATTTTGAAAAGATAATTAAATTAGTAATTTTTTTATTAACACCCGAGTTGAAAAGAAAAAAGTTATAAAATCTTGAAATTTTGAAGGAAAAAATTATAAGAATAAAGAAAAAAAGAAAGGAAAGGGAAATTGATTGGTGAGAAGCCAAAAAAGAAGATGGTGGTGACAAATGTCTCCCCTTTTTTTATGGGCATTTTTTATATATATAATAGGGATAGGGATATGAAGACTCATAATTAACGAATTAAATGATGTAATTCTGTGAGGTTTCAAAATAATAAATAGTAATTTGTAAAATATCAATTACAAAAAAAATATATATATATATATAATGGTATTTACGCTAAAGTATGCGGTCATAGTCAAAATTTGAAAATGATAGTTTAGTTCTATTTTCAAAATTATCATAACTAATATGGGCAAGTCAAATTACTTTCAAGCAATTGTTGAAATGATGAACACGTGTGATGGTATAAATAAATGATTTATGAACAAAAAAGAAAAAGAAAAAAATTAACAACGTGGCAGAGCACCTCCTAGGCGGTTCTGCCTTAGTAGGATAATAATAAGTAGGAGTAGAAATTTTTATTTTTTTCATTTTTCTTTTATTTTCATACGGTTATTGAGAGAGAAATTGTTTAACTATTTATCATTATTATGATTATATATATTAAAGGGGTGCCTAGAATTAAGCTCCGTTCTAAAAATCCCCGATTAGCTCCGATTAATCCCCGTCTAGGCGCTAGGCTCTCATTGACCGCCTACGTTTATTTTCCGATTCCTCCCCGCCTAACTACGTTTATGTCCCGATTAGTCCCGCCCAAACCCCGATTAGTCGCTAGGCCCCAGTCCACGGCCTAACTAGCGCCTAGCGACTTTTAGAACATTGGAATTAAGGTGGTGAAGACACATCACCCTAAACTATCTTGCTTTTATATTAAGGAAGATTATGTTATTAGTATAGTAGGTATATTCCTAGTTGCTGCTACTGATGATTTGCTTTATTCAGTTTTGTTTGGTTGTATTCACATATTCAGCTTAGTTTGGTTGTAAGTGGATTAGGAAGATGAAAACACTACCCAGATGAAATAGAACACAAACATACATTAGCCCCTTTCACATATGCTAAAACAGGCGTTACACATTTAAGCAAGTTGAACATAGACCATATTTCTAGACCAAACTAAACTAGGAATTTAACCAACTCTACAACTAGGATAATGATGACCAAACAGGTCATCATCTTCAGCAACTTCCTTAGTCCTCTTATCTCTTCAACAATGTCTTACACTTTCTCAGCTAGGACCCCAATGGATATGCTCAGCCGATCATCGTCAACCCTCCCACTTGCACCATCATTTCCAATCTGCCTACCCCTAGGACCCTTAGTGCATCGACTTCATCAGCCCAAACAAGGTATAGACACCCACCGTCGTTCTAGTTGGCACACGAGTAGAAGAGACAGTTCCTTAAGCTCGGCCTTGTCAACATGTAGGTTCGAGTTCCTTTACCGAAGTGGCAGATTATGCCCAGTTGTGGGGGGCGGTTACGGCACGCCACGATTGGTTGAAGACGAAGTAGCCATTCTGAATCTGTTTCTTTGGTTTTTGTAATTTTTGTGCGTGTTTAGTGTGCATTGCTATTATTCTCATTTATAGGTGGGTTTCATTGATGCTTGTACAGGTTTTGGCTCCAAAAAGAGCCATTTTTCCCTAAAAAAAGACCCATTTTTCACCCAAATTGTAATTACATAAATGGGACTAAACGTGCAAAATTGAATGGGACTAAATATGCAAAAAAGTTTACAGAGTCCGTAACGGTAGGACCAAAATTTGCTATAAAAAAAAAAAAAAATTGGGGTAATTTCTGCTAGGGTTGGGACCAAAATGAAATAGGTATATGACCTATGGGACCAAAATACAATTTTCTCTAATATTGAGCATATTAGGATATACTCAATAATTGTGGATTCGCTAACTACAGAAGTACCACCCAAGGTCTTTTATGAGCAGATCGCTCATATGGGTATAACTTCAGGATACTTTCATTTTGTGGGAGTCTTTGTAAGGTTGTTTGATCAGTATATTATGTTATGGATACTTTGGTTACTTTGGTTAATTCTGTACAAAAATAAAGTTTTTGATTTTCCATTCTGTTATGTGTGGTTTTGTTGATCTCACTCAGGAATATGGTAGGACTAGTTGGAAGACGTGTTAGATCGCATTTCCTGCAATTTACATGCTGCACTCCATGATTGATTTGTTAGCGGTCGTATTGGTATACGTGAATATTGTTGGGTTGAATCCCGCTTAAAGTGAAGAAAACATCTTTAGTCCTATATTAATATTATCATTCAAAAGATTGATTAAGGAATACCCAAAGGCGACGACAAGGTTTTGAGCTCATTTAGATAATAAATATTTGTTGGGTGACATGTGTAGCCTAAGGGGGAGATTGTTGGAAATATCCAACGTATTGGGTCAACACATGTAATGTTTAATGTGTATAGTTGTCTTATAGTGACCAAATTAAAGTGATCTACTAAGAATTTAAGTTGTGGGCCTTAATTAGTATTAAATAATCATGGGCTACAAGTGTAGATACCATAAAAGGTTTTTCAATTTGTTGAGGGATCGAATTGAAAATAACAGAAACTTATTATTATAAGTTAGGGTTATGGTCCTCAAACGTCGGTGGTTCTATCCCTACGTTCTGTACTCCCTCTACAGAAGGTAATTGAGGGTGAAACTGATCGTTTAGAAGACCTTACCGATTTTCGCTCAAGACCAAACATGGATTCAGGTATGCTTCCGCTTTCAGATTGTTTTTTCTTTCTATTTCGGATTATCATCGTAGAAGGTATTTGATTTAGTTCACTACGAGAAATCTGCTAAACAACAACCCATCAAAGACAACGGTTTTGGTTCAAAATCGTTATCTATTTAAAAGTCACCATTGTTGTTTGCAAACCCGTTGTTGTTTAGTAAAAAAATCACTGAACAACAACGGTTATGCTTGGCCGTTGTTGTACTGCCGTTGTGGTTAAGCGCTTGATAAAATTTTTTCTTTTTTGACCGACTTTAAATTACTTTTTTCTCCAGGAAAGAAGAAACGTTTCTTAATATTACTTATACTCATAACGTTTTAAAAAGCTTTCACTTTTACACTTTACCTTTTTCACTTTCAATAGAAAATTCCCAAATCCCGCAACCCTAGTCGCCCTTACCCTAGCCGCCGTCGTCTCGTCTCCGGTGTCTTCCCGCATCTGCGCTCTTGCCATCCCCTCGCCCGCGCCCGCGCCCGCTCCTCATGCTCTTGCCCTCCCCGCGCTTCTGGCGGCCTGCTGCTGCCGCGCTTCTGTCGGCCGACCTATTGCCGCCGTGCTTCTGCCGGCTTACTGTTGTTCGTGTCCGCTCCTAGTACTCTCTCTCTCTCGCTCTCTCTCTCACTCTCTCTGTGGCTAACTGTCAGTCTCCTCCAAATGCCATAAGTTTTCTTACTTCCTATCTTCTTCTTTTTTCATGGTTCATTTCCACTTGTTTGTCGAAATTATGACCATTATGTTTATTGAGAAATTATTGCCAATAGAATCGTGTAGATTTCCTGTTTGAGGATTTGTCCGATATAATTTACGTATCCCTCGGTATGCTTTTATTCTCTTGAGAATTTGTTACTGTAGCTGGCTTCATATGAAAAAATCATGATTTGGTAGGGCTGAGAGTAAGTCGTTTAAACAACAATCAAATTCGTTGATTTGCAAGTCTTCATTGGTGGACCTTGAGCTTAAAATGTAACAGTCTAGGTGGCATATTGATTTTGAGATTAATTACCATTGAATCTTAAGCTGATACAGAGGGATGCCACTGTTTGCCATTGATTATTATAAATGTTTTATTATTTTATACATAACTAACGTCTATGAGTTTGCAAATAGATGATTTTCATTAAGTTCCTATAAGTATCCTGCTTGCTATAAATAATATGTTAATTGGCTATTTCTAGTTGGCCTCTGATGCTATATAAATGTGGATGCGAAATGTATACTATGTAGTTGATTATCTCATTAGCTTGTGAGAATTAGAAGTGTTGAACTAACTCGTAACTTACAGGTAGGTGATGATATCAATGATGCAGCTTCTCTGGCATTACACTTGCTGATGTCAGGATTGCCTTACAAATTGAAGGACAAGATAAAGCAACTTCAAATGCAGCATCTATCATACGCTTGGGAAATAAACTATCACAGGTGTATAATGGCCCCGTCCTCCTTTCTCCTGTTGCTATACTTGGTGCTTGATATTTTTGGTTGGTGTTGTATGTATATTAAGGTCAATGGAATAGATAAGAAAGATAAAACAAAGAGTGTTTTCTAGAATATAAGAACATGAAGAGAGAGGCAGGCTACTCTTTAAAAATTGAATACATCGACAATTTTCTGGGATAGTTCTTTTCAGTTTTATGGTCTTTTATTCTTATTTTAGTATGTATGGTTATTATGTATCATATTATTGTCCATCTACCCTTCCATTTTGTCTCTATTCTTTTTCCTTTTGGAACACCAATACAGTATTCACTTTAGGCTTCCAATACGTTGGATGAACAATGTTTTACTTATGCATATAGTTAGTCGTGAAAAATATATACCACCCGTCATTCTCAGAAAAGCTAAGCTCGTTAATTTTGTATGATGAAGTGTTGAATTTGAACTGACATGTGAAGCAATACCAAAAGTGTTGTTTATGAGCTCAGAGAAGGAGCATCTTTCCTGATTTGGATGATACGATTCATCAATTACATATATGATTGATGTAATTAAGGCTTCTCAATTTGACTGTATATGAATGGAACCAACCAAGTGAGTTTCTGCAGTGGTTAGTTGCTGCCTACTAGTATAAACATTTCTCAGATGCACTAGACCGTAGAAAAAATGTGATGAGTTAGCTGATGTCGTATATTTGGCGGACCATTAATTAAAATAAAAATTATACTACATGTATGATCAATTTTCAGATCTGTTTGGATTCGAATCTGTGATTGCTTGCTGTGAGAAATGATGAAGAACTACTTGTAAAGTGTTGCGGATCTTAGTACATAAATTTGGGCTATAACAGAATCATTTTACATTCACCTTTATGTTTATTGTTTAGACTTATTAAGCTTCGTAAATAACTCATTGGTATTGTTTTTGCATGACATTTCAGATTATTTGTCTAAGGAATTATTCTTTTTCGTTGTCTATAAGGTCAGTCAATGAAGATTCTACGAGAAGGTCACTTGATTTGAACTCTGTGTCACAACCACATCAAAATTAAGGTAAGATTTGTTTAGCAAGTCAATGATACATGCATTTAGTCTGTGTGTGCATGTTTGCTAAGTCAATTTCATGTGGTTATAATTTTGTTACTTTTACTACCTTTTTAGAAGTCCATCAATTCCGCTCCCTTGATGTGTTCATTTTAGACGAATTCACTGGTTTTAGGCCGTTAAAAGTTCATTCCCAAGTTTCTTTCTGAAGCAACAAGATAAATAAGTTTCTCTCGAGATTCTTCATAATTTGACTACTTTTCGGGAGAATAATCAGATTTCTTAATTCTGACCCCATTACGGTTAAAAAATATTGATTTCGCTTGCTTCTAATTTCAGGAGTTTTTTATGTGCTAATGGGTAATAAAGATGAAGTAATTGAACTCAATCTACTTTTGTGGGTTCTGTAGTTTTTTCACAATAAAAGAAAAGGGCCGGAAGTAGTTGTTGCAGTCGTGACAACTCTCGCAACACAACTCCGAGTTTCGTACCAGAAACAGAAAATTGTGGCGATTCCATGACTACTCACTGTCTCAGGTAATCCTTACCTTACTTTGTTTTAATTCTAATTGACTTCCTTAAGTTAAATAATTTTGTTTTCTACTGCATTGTCCTTTATTTAGGAGCTAAGATCTCATGATCGAAATTTAATAAAACTATTCTTTTCATGATTGACTATAATATATATATATACATATATATATATATATATATATATATGTGCAAATGAAAGTACATATTGTATATTTTTGCAGGGAATAAGCTATTTGGTTAATGGGCTTTATTCTTCATTCTTGATAATATCACATATTTTAGGTTAGCTAAAGTGTAGGCATAGGATTTTTTTTATTCTTTTAGCTTTCTTTGACTCCCTCTTTGACCCAAGTTGAGTTTGATAGAGGCGTCTGTTTAGATTCTTGTGTGAAATTTCAGGTGTTTGTTAGATTATAGTCCGCTAGTACATTGCAACAATAAGTTGATGACAAGCTGATAACTGATGCAGCTGATGGTGTGGGAGGAAGAAAGCTTGAAAAGTTGAAGACAAGGTTGAGTCATTTAAAAATTGATGGAAAGTTCCTATTAATAGGTGGAAACTTCTCCTGCCATGTCAGGAAAGCTTGAAAAATGGCCTTCTTCTCCTCCACTGAAGCCACATAGGAAATCTTTAATATGCTCTGAAGATCTTGCCTCGAGAAAGACTAATCAGGCTCTAAATTTAAAATATCATGGAAGCCACACAAATATAAATAACAGTCATAAATCTGAAGTACGGAATACGCATTGGTACACGCGTTTATTTATGCACTTTAAGTCTGTTAGAGTGATGAATAGTGATGTTTGCGTGTAGAATGGAGAGTATTTGGTTTGTTTTAGTGCCTTTGGGCTATTTGACGTTTGTGTTTTCATTTTGAGCTAAATAGGTGATTTAAGGCTAAGTGTTCGTACTCGGCCGGATGCACAACGAGGAAATGAAGTCCGGATGTCAAAAGGATGGAAAAATCGCCGGAAAATAAAGAACAGAGTACCGCGACCGCGGCAAAATGGCGCGGCCGCGGTCCAAGTGAAGGAATAAGCGGAAAAAGTCTGGACAAGTAGCGCAGCCGAGGCACACTTGCGGGGCCGCGGCGTGCTGCTGGACCAAGAGCGGGCGCGGCCGCGGCCTATGAACGCGGTCGCGGCCTGTTAAGGCGGTTAATTAATCCTTGGGCCACAAGAATTCCGTTTTAAAGCCCAAAATCAACCCAAATTGACTTCCTCTATAAAAAGGGATCCTTATGCTCGAAAATAGGGGACTTGAACATCAGAGGAGAGCAAGATTGAGAGATTCCGAAGGGGACAAGCAATGAAGATCGGCAATACTCGGGTTTTCTAGTCCTTAAGTCTTTCAATTATGTATTTTCAGTTTAATTTGTCTTTTGTCACCGCCATGAGCGGCTAGTAGGTTATTTCAGTCCTTAGTCGAGTCGAACCCTAGTTGTTATTATTTTGAGGTATTTACGGTGATTATTAATCGATTGATTCTTTAAAACGTTGTTATACTATTTGTTTATCCTTCAATGCTTGGGGGTTTATATGCTAGATTGATCACCTAGGATTATAATTGCATAAGTAACACTAGGTTATAATCGTAATCCGTAATTGTTACGAACCTATAGCCACTTAGTAGCGAATAGTGAGTGATATCGCTAGGGTAGTATATAGCTTGGTCTGAATGGGTCCGAGCTTACGAGGTCCACACCGTGTCTATCCCGTTATCCTAGTTCTCTAGGCGTCCGGTTAATGAGATCCAGAGAGCTTATTCTGAGGTCACTCAACTGGATAGACTAACCAAAGAGCTTGTTTTGGTTAGTTAAACATAAGGGATAACGAGGTTAGCAGAGCTTGTTGCTAACCTCGGGGTAGGAGTTTTAAGGATAAAATTGGTTAATAATTGCATCTATCACAGGGTAGTAATAACTAGGGGGAGATAAGATTAAGGGCTGGGATTCGTTATTTTATAAGTAGAACAAGTCATAGTTAATTCGCTTAATTTCTGTTTTAGTTTCTTAGTTAATAAACATCAATTCATAAATCCCCATTATTTATATATTCATATATGTTGCTAGTATTAGGATTTACTTAAGCACTAAGAGTCTTCCTGCTCCCTGTGGGATCGACCCTACTTACCACTTCTACAAGCTAGAAGGGTAGCTAGGTTTAATTAATTTTACCGCATCGCGACAGTGCGGTCAAATTTTGGCGCCGTTGCCGGGGAGCGGTGCAAGATTTTAAGTGTTTATTTTTATTAGTTCTATATTGAGTCTCGTAATTCTATTTCTTTTAATATCTGCGATACACTCGAACTCACCTAGGTTTCTTTTTGTTTTAGCAGTGAATGATCACTCGTTCACGCCAAAATAAAGAACTATTTTTCGACCCTGAAATAACTCGTAGAGATCGCATCCTGAGAAGAAAAGCAAGAGAGAATCTAGAAGAATTTGAAGCCCTACCCTTCGCCACCGAGAATTCCGCGTCTGATCCTGAGCCAGAAACAATGGCAGCCGAAAGGACTATGAGGGAATTGGCCACCACTGGCACTACTCACCAGCCTCTATGCATCACCTTCCCTGACCTAGGGGAGGACACTACTTTCGAACTCCGGTCAGGGTTGATTCACCTGTTACCCTCTTTCCATGGGTTAGCAGGAGAAGACCCGCACAAACATCTGAAGGAGTTTCACATCGTCTGTTCAGCATGAAGCCGACAAAAGTCACCGAAGAACAGATAAAACTGCGGGCATTCCCTTTTTCTCTGAAGGATATGGCCAAGGATTGGCTCTATTACCTGCCCTCAGCATCTATAAAAACTTGGGAGGAAATGGAGACCCAATTCTTGGAAAAGTACTTTCCGGCATCTAAGGCCACGAACATCCGGAAGGAAATTAGTGGAGCGGTACAACTGCCCGGAGAAACTTTGTACGAGTATTGGGAACGCTTTGAAAAGCTGGTGGCCAGATGTCCCCAACATCAGATCACAGAACAGTTGCTCATCCAGTACTTCTATGAAGGACTGACGCAGTCAAACCGGAACATGCTGGACTCTGCCAGTGGGGGAGACTTATGTGACAAAACCCCGACAGCTGCTAGAGCACTCATTTCGAAAATGGCGGCTAAGACTCAACAATTCGGGACACGGGATGTTTCAACACGGATAGTGAGGGAGGTGAACGATTCTCAAATGGATGCGAAGATTGATCAGCTTACCAAGATGGTCCAGAAGGCTGTTTTGGGGGGAGCTCAAATATCCGACCCTGCCGAATATGTGATACTACCGATCACACAACCGATAATTGCGAAGTTCTGGGTAATGAGGTAGAAGCACACGCCAATGCTGTCGGAACTGGAAACTTCCAAGGCCGAAAGTACGACCCATATTCCCAGTCGTACAACCCAGGATGGAGGGATCATCCGAATTTCAGCTATGGTAATCAGCAAGGCCAGTCAAGTGGGCAAAACAGACCTCCACCACCTAGAGGTATGTATTACACAAAGCAGCCAGCCGAACAAGCACCCGATTCATCCTTGGCGGATATTGTGAAGACTTTAGCAACAAACACTGTGCAGTTTCAAAAGGATGCAACATCAAGCATCAAGAATCTCGAGACACAGATGAGCCAGATGGCAACTGCTATAAGTCGTCTAGAGAATATACAAAGTGGCAAACTGCCATCACAACCTGAAATGAACCCTAGAAATGTCAGTGCCATCACATTGAGGAGTGGTAACCAGCTTGGAGAGCTTAAGAAGCCCGGGCAACCATTGGAAGATGATAAAAATGACATTTCGAACAAGACAGCAGCAGACAGAGCCGCGACCGCGGCAGACATGCGCGGCCGCGCCCAACCAGATGATCCTAAAGAAAAATTCTCTGTAGAAGTTGCGCGACCGCGGCAACCCAGTGCGGCCGCGGCCCCTGTTCAGCAAAAATCGACACATTCTGCATCCATTCCGCCTCCGCCACTTCCTTTCCCCAGTCGTATGATCAGACCGACACGACCTGACAAAGAGAAGGAGATATTAGAGGTGTTTCGCAAGGTTGACATCAACATTCCCTTGATTGATGCTATCAAGCAGATCCCCAGATACGCCAAGTTCCTAAAGGAGCTATGTACCAACAAGCATAAACTCAAGGGGGACGAAAAGGTCCTGATGGGAGAAAACGTCTCAGCAATCTTTCAAAAGAAGATGCCACCAAAATGTAAGGACCCAGGTATGTTTGTCATTCCTTGTAGAATAGAGGGCATAAACATTGAACGTGCCATGCTAGACCTAGAAGCATCCATTAATGTAATGCCAAGAGCGATATTTCATGCATTAAAACTAGGACCACTGAAAGAAACTAAGATAGTAATTCAGTTAGCAGATCGTAGTAATACATACCCCGATGGTCTAATTGAAGATGTCTTAGTAGAAGTAGGTGAACTAGTATTTCCCGCTGACTTATATGTTCTAGACATGCAAGGAGATTCCACTACATCTTCCCCAATTTTGTTAGGGCGGCCGTTCTTGAACACCGCCCAAACAAAGATTGATGTAGGTAAGGGGACTCTGAGTATGGAATTTGATGGTCACATCGTTAAGTTGAATATTTATGATGCTATCGGACATCCTGAAGATGCAAATTCTGTTTTCTTACCTGATGCGACTAACCCTATTGTTGAGAATGATTGTGAGAATAGGTGCAGGAGTAAGCTGAATTGGTCCGCATTGGTGCGGCATCGTAAAAAGGAAGATGAAAGGCGGAATGGGGTAAAGTGCCTGAATTGGTCTAGGCCCATGTGGAAACCACCTTGGCACAAACGCTAAGGGAATATGCAGCCGTCGAGCCAACGACGTAAAACAACAGCGCTTGTTGGGAGGCAACCCAATGTTTACGGTTGTTTTTAATTATTTCGTTTTCTTTTATTCAGCATTAGATTAGTTCTCTTTCATGTTTTTGCATTTTTACATGATAAGGATTACCATAAAACACAAGACGGATGATGATCGTCGGGCACAGATGCAGACGTGGTCAGAGCAACAGTAGGACTGGCAGAGGCAGCAAGAAGCTCAGTGGAAATACATGCAGTCCTTTTGGGGACAAGGGGGTCACCCACCCCCGCTGCCGCCTTAGTAAAGCACTGTAAGTACGTACCAAGCCGCACCACTTTTTCTTCCCTTAAACTCTGGTTTTCAACCAAGTTTGGGGGAGGGGGGGTGTGACGTGGGGCGACTTGGCAGCGTTTCTAATATGCTGTCCGTTTCTATTTTGTTGTTGGGCCTGTGAGCCATTGGTTGAGGATTGGGCCTGTGTGCCAGTGATAGTATGTGGGCCTGTGAGCCGTAGTTTTTGTTTTAGTATTGTGTTTTGTGGAGTCTTTATGAATTATTGTGGTAGAGTCTAGATTGAGTCTAGAAAGGGAAAAAGAAAACTGAATTGTGCTGTAAAGATAAAATTAACACATTAAGGTGATGATAAGTTGGCAATGAGTTCATGATGATTGTTGATTAAAACTTGTTTATAATAGCATATGATAGAGCATGACGGGTAATGGATATGAAATTGAGCTGTAATTTGCAACATTGATCAGTAAAATTGCCCTGTGAGGACTTTGAGCCTATTTTGTACCTCCAGTCTTGGAGTAACTTGTACAAATTCTTTTGGTGTGATTTTCATTGATTATGTGCATATAGACCCTAGAACTTACCTTGCATATCTGTCGTGAATAAGTCAATGTGTGTTGTGGCTTAGAAAGTGATCTTAGGCATTTCTTGGTTAGCCTATTTCAGACTCTTGACATAATTACCTTTTTGGCCGCAAACTTGAAATGGAAATTTCCCTTAGTTAGCCCAGTTGAGCCGTGAGCCTATCACTTGTTAGCCGAATATTACAAGCCGAATATCTTTCCAATTTGCCTTTGACCTTATTGGACTAATCTAGTTAAGAGGGAGGCGAAAGGAGAGGTAGTCGGGAATGTTATTTGGGATTCCTATGGGCTGAAAAAGGGGAGTGAAATGAGAAATGAAAAGGGAATTGGTGATAGAGAATTCAAGAAGGTTTCCCTCCTATGTGCTAAAAAGTTTAGACTTGTTAATGTGTACAATGCAAAAGTAAGAAAAGAAATGAGTTGGGTACATATGAAGCATGATTTGAGGATGGGAGTAAGAAAAGTGCTTAGTAAAAAAAAAAAAAAAAAAGAGGAATTCGGGTAGTCCCAGAAAATGTGGTACCCACATGAAAAAAAAAAAAAAGAAAGAAAAAAAAAAATAAAGAAGCACTTGGTTGTAAAAGATGCGGTCGTGGGGAGAAGAAGTCATCCCTTGGGGTGATTTACTGAGTTTTGGAGAGTGAGATGTGAGTGATTGTTTTGAGGGGTGGTTGAGTAGGAATAACTCGGTTAGTCCACATTTTAGTCACTTTCATCGAAATTTTATCCTACCTTACCTAAGCCTTTATTACAACCGAATTAAAGACCTTTTTTATTCTTTGCCACACATGCTGAGTACTAGGTCCGACTTAAATAATAGGCAAGCATATGGTGGTCGTTGCATATAAGTCAGTGTGAGTGTAGTACTTTGCATACCTTAAACACTTGAGAGAAGAGTGATACACAATTCTGGTGAGGATCAATTGTTGTAAATCATAAGCAATGAAAGTAGTTGAAGTTGCTCTGTCAAATATGCTCGGTTACATCATGTTGCTGTGTTTTATTGAAAAACCTTTCTGAAACTCGTAATTGCCACTTAAAGTGCCTTAAAACCCGTGTCTTGAGTATTGTTTGATTTAGATTTGTTCGGGACGAACAAAGGGTTAAGTTTGGGGGATTTTGGTACACGCGTTTATTTATGCACTTTAAGTCTGTTAGAGTGATGAATAGTGATGTTTGCGTGTAGAATGGAGAGTATTTGGTTTGTTTTAGTGCCTTTGGACTATTTGATGTTTGTGTTTTCATTTTGAGCTAAATAGGTGATTTAAGGCTAAGTATTCGTACTCGGCCGGATGCACAACGAGGAAATGAAGTCCGGATGTCAAAAGGATGGAAAAATCGCCGGAAAATAAAGAACAGAGTACCGCGACCGCGGCAAAATGGCGCGGCCGCGGTCCAAGTGAAGGAATAAGCGGAAAAAGTCTGGACAAGTAGCGCGGCCGAGGCACACTTGCGCAGCCGCGGCGTGCTGCTGGACCAAGAGCGGGCGCGGGCGCGGCCTATGAGCGCGGTCGCGGCCCGTTAAGGCGGTTAATTAATCCTTGGCCACAAGAATTCCGTTTTAAAGCCCAAAATCAACCCAAATTGACTTCCTCTATAAAAAGGGATCCTTATGCTCGGAAATAGGGGAATTAAACATCAGAGGAGAGCAAGATTGAGAGATTCCGAAGGGGACAAGCAATCAAGATCGGCAATACTCGGGTTTTCTAGTCCTTAAGTCTTTCAATTATGTATTTTCAGTTTAATTTGTCTTTTGTCACCGCCATGAGCGGCTAGTAGGTTATTTCAGTCCTTAGTCGAGTCGAACCCTAGTTGTTATTATTTTGTGGTATTTACGGTGATTATTAATCGATTGATTCTTTAAAACGTTGTTATACTATTTGTTTATCCTTCAATGCTTGTGTGTTTATATGCTAGATTGATCACCTAAGATTATAATTGCATAAGTAACGCTAGGTTATAATCGTAATCCGTAATTGTTACGAACCTATAGCCACTTAGTAGCGAATAGTGAGTGATATCGCTAGGGTAGTATATAGCTCGGTCTAAATGGGTCCGAGCTTACGAGGTCCACACCGTGTCTATCCCGTTATCCTAGTTCTCTAGGCGTCCGGTTAATGAGATCCAGAGAGCTTATTCTGAGGTCACTCAACTGGATGGACTAACCAAAGAGCTTGTTTTGGTTAGTTAAACATAAGGGATAACGAGGTTAGCAGAGCTTGTTGCTAACCTTGGGATAGGAGTTTTAAGGATAAAATTGGTTAATAATTGCATCTATCACAGGGTAGTAATAACTAGGGGGAGATAAGATTAAGGGCTGGGATTCGTTATTTTATAAGTAGAACAAGTCATAGTTAATTCGCTTAATTTCTGTTTTAGTTTCTTAGTTAATAAACATCAATTCATAAATCCCCATTATTTATATATTCATATATGTTGCTAGTATTAGGATTTACTTAAGCACTAAGAGTCTTCCTGCTCCCTGTGGGATCGACCCTACTTACCACTTCTACGAGCTAGAAGGGTAGCTAGGTTTAATTAATTTTACCGCATCGCGACAGTGCGGTCAGCAGAGCCCGTTAGTCATAAATCCGAAGTACGGAATACGCAGAGCCCGTTCAGTACTCCATCCTCTCTCTTGTTGCCATGACAAGGTGATCGACTTAAAAATACATATGTTATGTGGATTTACACACACAATATCACACACACAAATATATCTCCTAATGACTTTAGCAATATATGAGATGCAGGCGCTTGATGATGTGGATTTAAATGGTGTTCTTGATCACCTGGGTTCAAGGCATCACAAAAAGGTTTTGGTTCTTCCATCTCCTATCTTCAATTTATGGAACCTGAAGTTTATGCTCTATCTAACTTAGAAGTTTAACTGGATTGTCTGAGATGCAGAAAAATTGCAGGTTCGTCCCTTATGCGGCTGCAATAATCTTCATTTTTGCTGTTTTTACACAGCCATGTGTAAGTCCGTCTTTATCTACAAAGGGAGAGGGGAGAGAGGTTTGTGTTTGATTTTGTCCAATTTTTTTATACTAAGCTTAGATATTTTAAAAAATGCTTTTGATTTTATCCATCTTATGTCCAATTTTATTAAAAACTTGTTGGAATTTGGTAATTTGGCGGTCTTGCTATCCAAAAACATTACATTTTCTCCCAGATTACACTTATAGGTGTTTTTGGTGACATCTGCATTGCTTGGATAGCGAGTAATCTCTCTCTCTCTCTCTCTCTCTCAGAGACACACACACACACTCTCACTCATGCTTTCACCAAATCGGAGTTGCTTGAATAATAGTTATTACAAGAGGTAGCCCTATAACAGGCTAGATATGTCGATACAGTTCTTGAGACATGACATCAAATTGAATCTCGAAATCCTCTTGCATTTTCTTCTAATTGTAAAGGTTAGCTAGGCTCTCTGACCATGTATGTAGTTCAAGACCAGTCTTAAGATTAACCTATGTAAACTTGCTTACCTCTGTTGATTGGACCGTGCATATTCTCCAATCCCCTTACATACATATTAATACAATTAGATGTAGTTCATGGAGTACTTATACCCTTGTACATTTGTTGGTGTGCTTGTAGTTACTATTTAGATACAAAGATGTGGAGTCTGCTCAAAGGTTACATGGGTTCTTTAAAATTCTTTTCTTCTATTGCATTAGATTTGAATTAGAATGAGTATATAACTTTGTCCTAATTTGTCCAGCTTATTTCTTTTTGTTATGCTGATTTTGTAGGAGCTAAAACATCTAAAGGGCTCTTCTCAGACATCTCGCAAAGATGTTCATAGGGAAATAATGAACACAAAACAGAATGAGCAAAACAGTTCATCCAGATGCTCATGTTCGCTAGTCCAACGACCAACTCATTCAAATGAAGGTTTATCTTTCCCTCCCAGCAACTCGAAACAGCCCCCTCTTCGTAAGGGAACTTCGACTGTGTATCAAGGAAGTTCGTCGAGAAATGACTCATTGGTAATTCTTCAAACTCAAACATCCCATAATTTATAAATCCGAAATTTTTCGCTGCAAATTCTAACATCATCAATGTTTCTGTACATAGCAGTGGTAAAATGTTAGCATCGTTTGGTCTTTTATTTTTGTTATAAAATTCTACTAGCCCACTTTTGTCTTTTTCCTGTTACTAGAATGTTCTTGCAATTTATTAATGCAAAAAGAGATGAATATATATATGTCATGTCTCATGAATCATGTTTTTAACTGGTGAATTGTCTAATTCGGGATTCATCAAATTCTGTAGATTCTTCAACTGTTTGTGGTGCAGTTTCTGGTACTTAAATGAGTATCACGAGTTATAGTAAATGGTTTATGAGCTTATATGCAGTGACATGTTGCAACAATTTTGTGGACTCATTTTTCACTTCCATCCTTCATCCCTACTCTCTTGCTAAGATATGTGAACCATAATTTCTCTTCTCTATTGTTTATGGTATTCTTCCAATAAAACAACGTTTTCTTACTTATACAAGTCTTGCTTTGGTTTTAAATTATGATATATTGATGATCCCTCTATGCTTACAATGTATAAAACTGGAGATTTTGTAAAAATAGAAGATTCTGCTCAAACCTATCCTGATAAAAATAGTAATAACAGGATAGTTTATTAAATAAACATAGAAAAAGAGGGTTCAACAATGTAGGGTGTAATGAAGATTTCGTTATTCTTGTTATTGAAATTAATGATGCAGTTTCCAACATCTACTACCATAACCTCGAGCAATTCATTCATATACCTATTTTGGAGAGACATTATATACCTGTTTTGAAATTTACTTGTCTTAGAAAAATTATGCAACAAATCCACTTTTCTTTTCTTCATTTTTCTATCTTTGCTTATTTATTTTTTGTTATATTTTTTGCATTTTGCGAGGTACTTATGGTCTTCATGAGCTGTTGCCAAATGGAGGAATTAATTTTTTGCATACCGTGAAGTGCGTTGAAGCTCGAGAAGAGTAGTTAATTTTTAATCTTACTTTTGGAAGTATATTGGTGGATGTTTTTTTTAAAACAATGTACTAAATATATTAAATTTGATGATTTTGACTACCGAGATATATTTTGTTTTATTTAGTTTTTCTTCTTGAATTATTTATTATTTAAAAATATTAAAAAAATTAAAATAGGAAAATAATACCTAATAATAGGTACCACAATCCCCTATTATAATGGTTAAACGACAACGGTAAAAAATCGTTGTCTTTACGTTGTTGTAAAAATTAAAACCACAACGGTTAAAAACACTTGTAATGACTGTTGTTGTAAAGGCCCAAACGACAACGGTTAATAACTGTTGTTAAAATTAAGTGTTGTGATACAAATGACAACGGTCAAGCTGCGTTGTAAAGGGCGTTGTTGTAAATGTCAATCACAACGGTTAAAAACCGTTGTGGTATAGGTCTTCGACAACGGTAAAAAACCGTTGTGGTAGGTAGGGGCCTACTACAACGCCAGGTACGACAACGCTCAATTATCGCAAACGACAACGGTTTGCAGAATTGTTGTAGTGGTTATTAATAGACATGTTTATTTGATCTGATTAATGATGTATTAATTGTTAAAAGCATGCAATTCGGTAGGATGGTAGCTACTAAAACGTTATTGGTCTGATTAAAAGGATGCGTGTTTTGTTAATTTTTTTGAAAAGAAAATAATAGTGGAGTAGTTGAAGATTATGCTACTGGGTTTGAGAAAAGAGGAAAAGTTTAACTATAGTTTATGTGACATCAGTTTTTATTAATTATTAAGAGTGTGAGTGCATAAACCTTTTTCTCGTTAATTAGGCAAAACGTGTCTTTTTATTTTAAAAATACTTTATAATGCATCTAGAAATAGGCATCGCGATTGTTGATAAATCTATGGCCGCACAAATAGTGGAGTAGTTGAAGATTGCTACCGGATTTCAGAATGGAGAAAAGTGTAACTAATATGGTTAATGTAACATGAATTTTTAATTATTAAGTGTGTGAATGGATGAACTTTTCATTGTTAGTTAGGTAAAATGTGTCTTTTAGTTTAAAAATACTAGTTTATGCATCTAGAACCGAAAGTGTTGTTTTCTTTAGGGAAAAGCGCAAAACTAGCACTTCCGGGAACTTTCATATAGAATTTGTCAAGTTTGTAAAAATATTAAATCTAGCATTTTAACTAGTTAACCCAAAGAAAATATTTTTTTGGACAAAATTATTGGTCTATCAAATATTATTGACTTTTCAAAATTGTTGACCAACAGTTTTGTGCCAACTGGTAGTTTCGTGCCAATTGTGTTATACTTTGTGTCAATCATCATAAGTGTCTCGTATATACAGTTTGTGTATTCTGTGGTTACTGTTTATATACATAGTTTCAAGACTTTTAAGAAAAATTCGAAATTATTAAGAGCCTTAAGATGGTATCAAAGTCCTAGGTTTATTCATGAAATCATTTGCATTACTTGAGGCAACCCCATAGTTTCATAATTTTTTATTTAGTTTTAGTTTGGTTTTATTGCTTTTATTATTTTAATTAGTGTGTTATTTTGCAAGAAAAAATATATAGAGTGAAAATAGTGTGAAATTAATATCGAGCTAAGGGAACAGAGGTAATGGCTTGACCGACTACCATCAAGGCCACTCGGTCGAGTGGCCAATGATAAAAATGGAGGCTTGTCCAGAAACTTTATCTCGACTGAGCGGTAATACACCACCCAATCGAGTGGAGAATGCGAGATAATAAAGTGGAGGTTAGTGAGAATGGCTCGACCGAGCGCGACCAACCTACTCGGTCGAATGGCCAAATAACAAAAATCATCCAATATAGGGAATTGGCTCAGTCGAGTGACGCCATGTCAATCGGTCGAGCAACATCTTTAGCTAATAGACGTGTTTTTAGCCCAATTTTAGGTTTCATCTCTTCTCTTCTCTCCCTCCATAACTGCCACCAAGTTGTACCACATTTTTTCCTGCAAACTAGTTCTCAGAGCAAGTTTGGGAAATAGTAGAGTGGGACATCTTGATAGCTTGATTTTTTGATTTCGTATTTTTCACTTTTTGACCTGTTTTTGCTTTATTTTGGTTGCATTTTGTTTGATTGGGTAATCTAGTTGTTTGATTTCGATTTAGCCTATGGTTTGCATCAGTGGTAAAGCTAACGGTTAAGTTCATGACGATGTGTATATGATGAGATGATTTTCTTAAAATTCTTAAGTATGCGTAGTAGAGCATAACTACAAGAAAAAATAATATTTGTCGCTACTTTTTTGCAACTACAAGAGTGGTTGTAAAAAATAACCTCTTTTGTAACTATTAGTAGTTACATAAAATATTTTATACTATTAACCAAAATTTGCTACAATATAACAAGCTCTTTTTCAACTACTTATAGTTACAAATACGTTAGTAACTACAAAGTAGCTGCAAAAAATAGTCACAAATACATTAGTACCTACAATGTAGTTGCAATAAAACTTTTTGCATTTTACTATAAGTGGCTACCCTATTGTATGCACTTGTAGATATGTAGTCACTAAAAATATGTTTGTGACCACTTTTCTTTTTTGGTAACTATATTTTGTAATGACAAAAAATTTTAGTTCTGGTAATGCATGATAGGTGGGTAAAGATGAAATTGGGCATGCGTTCTGAATAGTCATGATCACAAAGCGTCTGAGCATTTAATATAATAGAAGTTATAAATTGTTATTTTCAGTATGCATTGTTGGTCATAATATAATTGTCTCGAGAAGTTGCATTCGCTCTTGTTGATATTTGCCTGAGTATGTGTGGGCTTAGAAAATGATTTTACGCCATTTTTCTGTTGTAGCCTACTATAAGCCATGATGATTTCCTCACCAAATTGCATGAATAATCTCCAGTTTACCATTTCGAGATTCTACCTTTCAACTACTTTTTTCCTCTTATAACAAAATACTAATAATTATACCAATATTGTTTTTTAGACCAAGGCAATGTATTAACAAAATCAAGAGGCACAAGCCTGACGACAATAAATTAAGTAAAATAGAAAAAAGAAATTATATTAAAAATGTCTACGTCTGAATACATATACAAATAGTCAGTATTCTCAAAGTGTTGCCTTCATCGTCAAAATATCCAGCATATTAGATTAATTAATGGGCCGCAACTGTTGGCTGCTTTATTAATCTATAGTCACTGAAACGTGCAAGTTGCAAAGAATGAATATAATTAATCTACAGCTGGTTGTTGCATAGATTATTGAGAATTGGAAATTTGGAAATGGCTACTACGTAGAGTACTTCAAGAGCAGCCAGCCCTTGTGGATCATTAGAGTATTTTATAATTATGATAGTAATATGACTATTATGGAAATAGAACCGTCTATAATTGATCACAGTGCAATTACCACTCATCTAACCCCAATCAAAATTTATGCTAAAAACAAAAACATTTGGCTACCATTAGTAGAAAAATGTGTATATTTTAAATTCAAAAGAATGCAACTTTAAAGTCACTTGTTTTTTTTCCTAATTTCCCACAAAATATAAAAATAACTGTATTTTTTATATTATAATATAATATAAATTGTCAATTTGAACGGCTATGTAAACAAAATTAAATTTAGGTTTTTCAAAATAAGTTTCGTTTTATAAAAAAAGGTCGGATAACAAAAAATTACACGATCATTTTGTTCATTATCAAATACCATACCATATTTTTAAACTTAATGTATAAATACACCACACGTTATTAGTTTTCAATATAGTTTCGAACTCCAATCATTAACCGGAGTCCATAATCATACTTTAAGGGCATAATTTTTCTAACATGAATTTTTTTTTTTTTTTTAGAACACTAGTTAATCCAATGAAAAAAACTCTCCAATCCCCAAGCTTGTAGCAGATTAAGAATTTTAGAAATAAGAGATTTTCTCAATTTTCTACCAGATAAAGGATAGTGGCATTGGACTTCCTTTAAATGAAAGGTAAGTGTGTTGATTTCAATTTTTCTTTCTTTTGTGTTTTTTATTTGAAGTTGCAAAAAGCACCAATGAAATTATTTTATTGCGCACTCTATTAAGAAGCACCTATTTCAGCTTTATCAAATGATGGCATCCACAACTAAATATAAACTAAAATGAGTAGCAAGCAGAAATCTAAAATCGTTTGTTGAAACAAAAAAGGAAGCTATTATTCGCAGTCCACGAAATTTCTTAACGCAGTTCACTTCTCAATGCAGCCCACTTATCTTTTAAAATAAGTACAAATTTCTTAATACACCCCACTAAATTCCAATTATACCCTCTTCTGAATTACTTAATTAAGAAAACCTTAGTTACCGTCATCAACCCTGCCCTTCACTTACTCTCCATAATAAAGTTTCTATTGGACTCCAGCACTCCACTCCACATAATGAGACTGCACACCACAATCTGCTTCTTCTGATGGGGAAGGGTGTTGCAGGAGTTGTAATACAATGGTTCAAGGTACAACTGCTCTCATGTCTTGAGGGGTTCCAAATCCCATGTAACGTTGAGAGAGGTGTCGTGTTATTTTATTATTAATCAATTAAATTTTTAATAATTAAATCTTATTACTAGTAAGGTACTTTAGTCTTTTAATAATATACATTTTATTATTTATATGAGTGAGTTGTGTTGAGAAATTTTGTGGAATGCGAATAGCCTTCGCCAACAAAAATTCAAACATTTTACTATTATAACCTATCGCCAAGCATAACTTCAATATTCTCTTACAAACACACACACACATAGAGACTGGATGAGTGTTGGGAAATAAGCGATCAAACAAACGAACAAGCAAATAATAACCGTGAAGAAAAGGGAAGGATCCCAAATTCAAATTCAAATTCAAACGAGAGTTCAAACAAAGACCAATAATCGAGTATCTATCAATTGATTTTCGACCAAAACAATTTCCCAACACTTGAATAATCAAGCCAAAACAATTCTAAAACTCTCTCTATATCAAAGAACTCCAATATGACTTATTTATAAGTCCCCAAAACCTAATCCTATACATAAAAGGAATCAACTTGGGCCTAAATCACGTAGGTTCATCTGCTGCCCCGCTAGGCCTGCCACGACCGCGGCTACATGCGTCGGCCGCGTCCGTTCTCCTGGTCTCGGCCGAGACAACCCTGCAGCAACGAAGTCTTCAGTTTGTAGCAATGTGGCACGGCCGAGCCTACTCTCCAGACTCGGCCAATTCCATCAATACTCAAATCTAATCCTCCACCTCGATACAAACTTCGATTCAAACCCAACTAGATTCAAGGCACAAATCCTAATGAGCAGCTCAATGAGCTCTTGGACATAATTCTCATTGAAGCAACGGTGGTGAGCTTCACACTTGGCATAGAAGGAAAATCGACTTAGCCTTCTCATGCCATAACTCAAATATGTTCGAATTCACGATTGAGGAGCTCCACGACCTATTTAACACTCGGAAGAATCAATTGCAGAGCCATTGCAGCCACACTACCCGTGGTGGAAGCCACCTTATTTCTACCTTTGAGATTAGGATGACACAAAGAAGAAGACCACAAAAGTAGAGAGAATCCGAGTGTATCCACAACGCAAGAAAATTTAAAGAAGATGAGTTTGCCTTTGAGAAGAAGCGTATGTGCCGAATCTTTGTTGTTAATATATGTTACATTTAAAAGATCATGTTATACTTGATATGTAACACAAATGTCATGTATTTTATTTTGTTAAGTAAAAAAGGATTCTAATTGTTTAAGGAAGCATTTAGTTTTTTAAATTATTTTCGGACTTTTTCTACTAATTTTTATATTAAATCATTAGTAGATTTGTAATGGCCCGATTTTTGCAACACAATACTAGACTAGAGAGACGTCACTACAAACATAAATACAATGTAAAAACAATTTTGGTAATAATGTTAACTAAAAATTCATGTAACTTCAGTAATGTTTTTAAAATAAGATTGCGCAAAAAATAGTATATTTTAAAAACTTTAAAATATTATTTTAACTATTTAACGCATCCGCTCAATGCACGGGCTATGTTATTCTTTTAAGAATAAATCAATATTAACATTAACAGTACATTTTTATTAAAAACGTATTTTTGTTTGATGATATATAACACAAAAAAAATGGTCAAAATTTGATTTAAAAAAAAAAAAAAGTTTTCTTTTGCAATTTTATTTAACATGATTTTAGCAAGTGCAACTCACCTATTAACATAATAGACTATTACTACATTGAAAAGTGTCATTGTAACTCACTTATTAATATACTTTACTTATTGTGACATTTTGCTTAAATGCCTTCTAATTTGATGTAGATAGATGATGACCTATCAAGACACTATTTAAGTGCCACAATAAATTACTTGCTCCTACACTTAAATTTTAATCCTAATCAATCTACTACTATAATTATAAATGTCTTAATAGATTTCACCAACAAATAAAAATACCCTAATAGAAATTCAATTGATACAAAAAGATGTGCCTTAATAAAAATTCAATTAATTTTCAGCCACTTATGGCAGTAAATAATAATAATAATAATAATAATAATAATAATAATAATAATAATAATAATAATAATAATAATAATAATAATAATAATAATAATAATAATAATAATAATAATAATAATAATAATAATAATAATAATTGGAATCAAGTCTTCGTAAAGAGTAATTGCCTTATAGAAAAGTAGATGCCCAATATCCAAATGACATTTAATAGAAATTTAAATGTAACAGAAACAATGTTTCTAAATAAATCCTCTATCTGTCATACTAACTACATATATCTTTGATCTCATCCGAACATATCATGGAACCCTATAACCTGACCTTACAAATTTTGTATTTACAAAAGAACATCAAGAGTACCTGCACGGTCTAAAAAGGCTTCAGCAACGAGGGAAGTAACTTCAGTAATCAAATCAACATTCTCTAGCGACTTTTTATACTCAAACCACGATAAAAGAATTCATATTTCTTTTACTATATCCGTACCATCTTTTTTCAAAGCAATAAATGTCATCCAGCAGCAGGGAACCCGGTTTTTCAAACTCGAACCGCGGTATAGAATTCATACTACTTTTACCATCTCCTTTGATTAGCTTGTTACCATCCTCTTTGAAAGCACTAAACAACCTTCAAATTCCTACAAAACTCTCCCCATAAGTAGTATACCTATACAGTAAGCTTGCAATAGCTTTGGGATCCAGAAGTTTATGTCCAACAAACCAAAACACATGTTTGTATTTAGGCTTTGCATTAACAACATACATGTGATGGAGTAGATGCACAAGTTTGAAATAATCGAAATTAGGTTTATCACTAATACAATAATAAGTCGTATCAAAAGAACACAAACTTTCATGATAAGTAAATGGAGAAGATGTTGCCTACCAAAATAGTAAAGTACCTGTCGGTGATAACTATCACCAATCTTTTCCATTGCTGTTAGTAGACCAACGAGAGTTGTCCTGAAATTTTTAGCTCCATGCATCATTTATTAGCATTTATAATGAAATTTGTATGAGTTAGATATGTTATTAAGAGTAAGTTGATGTATATTAAGAACTTAATTACCAAACAAACTAGAAAATTGATCTCCTATGCCCTAATTTCATGTTTAGGCTCCCACACATTCTTCGTGCTTCAAGAAATCCAAAGATATTGAAAGTTTTTTGGTCCACACCTTCGCTACAATACATAATGACGAGGCTCTTTTAGGTGGTATGTCTTCCGTTAGAATCTAGATTGGTTCTTCGCTGCCATCATCATTTTGGTTCATCCTTGTTGCTACGATTGCCATAATTAGACTAAAGGCTAAACCTGGACACACAAAATCAAAACAACAAAAGATGAAAAACTATCAGGAGTATAAAACTGTTACGATTTGTGCCTTGAATCTAATTGGGTTTGAATTGACGTTCGTATCAAGGTGGAGGATTGAATTTGAGCATTGTTGGAATTGGGTCGCGTCGGAGGACGCGGCCGCGACGAGTGGTCTCCCGTTGTGGCTGCGACCAATGGTGACGAGAAAGGTGAAATTGGCGTTGGAAGGTTGTCTCGGCCGAGACGAGCTAGGCTCAGCCGAGACGTCGAGTTAGTTTTTTGGCTAAATTGCTGTTGCAGGATTGCCTTGGCCGAGACGAAGTTGGCCTCGGCCGAGGCTAGTTAGGCGGGTCAGTTTTTGGGCCTATGCGGATTATGGATTCCTTCTTTGTATAGGATTAGGTTTTGTGGGCTTATAAATAGTCCTATAACCTTTGGAATTTGGTATTGGTCAATTGATTGATCAGTCATTGAATTTGATTTGAGAGACAAGAGAGAGGTTGTCTATTCGTTTGGGATATTCTAGAATTGGTATTTGTCGAGCACTTGGTACTCTTTTGGTCTAGAATATCTAATTCTGTTTTGGGACTCTATTTTCGGGTTTAGAGTCGTTTGATCATAGAGTGTGGAGAGTTTGATTTTGGTCGAGTATCAATTGATTACTACTCGAGTTTGTCTCCGTTTATTAGGATGAAGAGTTGGATAGTTGACCTAGGGTCAAGTTTGTCTTCGTTCTATGTTGTAAGTACTCTTTTGAATTTGATTAGTTCCTTTCGTTTGACCGTGGATGTAACTAACAAGTTGTTAGTGAACCACGTTAAATTTGGTGTCTTCGTTTTAGCTTTGTCGATGCTTCTCTTTTATCGTTGGTATTATTTGTATTGTTCGTTATTTATCAACAAAAACCAAGCAAAATAGAGCCGCAAAGATCCGAGCAAAAGGATAGGAAAACATTAGTGATAAAAAAGGGATGAAAAAGAAAGTCCTTGTTGGATTATGTGGTGTATATCGGGGAGTCTGTGGTGGTATATTTGTTCCTGTTGGAGGATCATGGAATCCCTCGCTTTCTGCCATACTTATTGGATTATGTGGTGTATATCGGGGAGTCTATTGTTTCCCCATAGATATATTTTCTTGCATTTTTAGTTCTACAAGACCCAATTCTGCAAAGGATTGTGCAAGGTCGTATAAATCCTCCAAATTTATTATATCCATTATAGAAAAGCAATCATCTTTTCAGTATCCGTCAGCTCTCTTTTCACTTCTGTAGTTTTTCCTTTTGATGTAAAAGGGGTTCTGTGCCGAAAGATGGCGATCCTTCTCTTCTCCTTGCCATACTTGGCTTGGTTTCCAAGATGGTCAATCTCCTTTGAACATCCTTGAGTGTTTCAAGGATCTCCTTCTGATGGCCGAGGATGATCTCTCCATAACTATGCACCATCTTCTGGATTTCTCTAAGATCAATAATCTTAGATTTTTCTCCACTCACTTCTTCCCAATTAGGCTCCATCATGATTTCTTCCAGAAATGTAAATGAGGTTTCTGGATATCTGATGGGGATTGATTTGGACGCTTTCTCGAGCTTTCCTTGGTAGAAAATTTTCCCTGGATGTTTGTGAAGTGGATGAGATCAACTGCATTCCTTTCTACAGGTAACTCCTGTTCAAGGGTCTTTTATCTGATCCTTTCTCTCCTTTCCTCTGAGCTTGGCATCTTGAAAGGATGCTTTAGCTCTTTCATGAGCTTTCTATGGCTTCAAGAGTATTGTCACATCTTCGAAGAAATTCTTTGAAGAAATCCTGTTTTGTCTTTCCAGAATATAGAAATACTCCTGGTTACTTGAGTTCTCATCCAAGTATTCTTGTAGAGTATTTTTTCTCGAACTTTCGTCCGGATTCATATTTTACTCGTATGTCTCCTCCGTTAGGGTAGTACTTAACATAATAAATATAATTCATGTTTTCTTAAATAAATATAGAGTTCTGATACCATTTTCGTGTATGGAATTGGATCTTGCATGAGTGTTAATTTAGAGGACTGATTTCGTAAATAGCGAAAATTAATAGGACTAAAATCTGATATTTAAAGAATTTACAGGACTCAACTGTAAAATCTGATATATTTTTTTTTCTTAATAATGGATAGTTTACCTAAAATATTACTATTTCATCAGTAAATAAGTTGTATTGTGTAATATTATACTCCCTCCGTCCCGGCTTATTTTGCACAGGTAAGCCGGCACGGAAGTTAAGAAAAATCTGCTTTTTCACTTTTGGTTGACAAGTCAACAACTTATTAGTAGAAAAATAAGGGAAAGATTAGTGTACTAATCTTTCCCTTATTTTTCTGCAAACAAAACCTGCTATTTCCAGAAATAAAGAAACTGAATTAAAAACGTGAATAGTAAACACATCAGAAACAAAATCTCCTGAAAGTTTTTGAAATTCTGCAAGAATTATAAGGAGGGCAAATTCCCTCCAATTACTGAAAATTTACAGCCAAAAGATTTAGGAAACCAATTTCAAAAATTACAAATTGAATTTCCCTCCTAAAACACCCAAAAACAGCAGATTCCCTATAAAAGTACCCTCTTCAACAACATTTAATTCAACACTAAATGCTGAAATCTGTCCACTGAAATTACATCTACAAAAGTGTTATAGAAATATGCCTAACACTAGAAGGGAGAATCATCTAACTCCATCAGACCGCTGCATGATCGCATAATTCCTTTTAGCGAACAGTACCGACGGAGTTGTCCATTCCGGCAAAATCAAGGCAGCGGCTTCATCATTTGGAGCTAGTCGGCGCACTATCCATTACATCTGGGAATCTGCAAAAGTTCAAATATTAGCTGGAATGCCCATTGAATTACAGAAGTCAAAAGAGTTAACAAGAAGGCAAAAGCTACACTTGATGTTGAACAAATGAAGACAATCCCCTTTTCTAAAAGAGGCAGCATAAGGAGATTGGCTAAAGAGCTCGAGGTAAGTAAGAGTTATGTAGGGAGATGGGTCAAAACAGGGCTCATAAGAGCACACACAAATGCTGTTAAACCTGCACTAACAGACTCAAACATGTTGCAAAGACTAAAATTCAGTTTAAGCAGTTTGCATTTAGACCAGCAGCTCAACCAAATCAGGTATGACTCCATCCACAATACCATACACATTGATGAAAAGTGGTTTTATTTGCAAAGGACCACTGAAAGGGCTTACAAATTGGTTGAAGAAGATGACCCATATCGGGCTTGTAAGAGCAAAAGGTATATACCGAAAGTAATGTTCATGTGTGCGGTCGCTCGATCGCGATACACAGCTGAAGGGGAGTTGTTATTTGATGGAAAAATAGGAATTTTTCCATTTACAGCAAAGGTACCAGCCCTCAGAAACAGTCGGAATCAAACTCGAGGTACTATGGTGACCAAATCAATTGACTCAATAACCAAAAATGTCATCAAAGACTGCATATTGCAGTAGGTAATGTTCTGATTTTTTTAAGCTATTTTTTGGGAATATTTGCTATCAGAAAAAGCTCATCATATAGCCACCCAGAAATTATAAGTCTCCTAAATGTGTCTAACACTAATGCTAGACACATTGGCGACATTACAATTTATTTATAATTAGAAATCAGCAGAAAATTCCTTCAAAATCATCAATTTCAGGTTATACCGGCCATTAAATCTAAGTGGCCAGATGATGCTAGCAAACATATAGTCATACAACAAGATAACGCAAAACCCCACATCAGCAATTACGACCCAGAATTTAGGGCAGCTGCTTCATCGGATGGGTTTGATATTCAACTTATTTGTCAACCCCCTAATTCCCCCGACACAAATGTCCTAGACTTAGGATTTTTTAGGGCAATTCAGTCTCTACAGGTTGAAACTGCATCTTATACCGTGGATGATCTAGTGACGAACGTTATCAAAGCATACGAAGAAATGGAGGCATTAAAACTCAACAATGTATATCTAAGCTTGCAGTCTTGTTTGATAGAGATTATGAAGCAAAAGGGACACCAACTACAAACTCCCTCATTTGGGAAAAGGGCACTTGGCTAGAGAAGGCACACTCCCAATTTCTCTAGAAGTCGAGGAAGAAGTTGTAAGATCTGCTATAGAGCACTTGATTGAAAAAGAGTAGGCTGGTGGATCTTACGACATAGGGGGGCTAATGACTGAACTGGGGTATGATTAGAATCAGTTGGTAGGGCAACCTTTGGAATCACTTCTAAGTTTAGAGCGTAAACATCTTATGTAGATGTACATTTTGCTTAAGCTGTAAACTCAGAATGGTTTTGTATGACATCCATTTTGATTTTATGGAAAAATATTTCCATAGGTTTTATTAACACCAACTGATCCCTCAAAAATATTTCATCATTGGGATTCATCTAACTCCATACAAACAACCAACAAATAATCTAGGGTAACATTAAACACTCAAAACCATTTTAGGTGATTTTTCAGTTTGAGCTACCAACTAAATTGAATCTGAACAAATCCATCACTGAATATTTTAACACAGGCAACTATAAAATATCAGAATCTTTACATCACATATTTTATGCCACCACTGTGTTTCAACCGAATTATCAGTAACTATCCCGCACAGGGGCAACAACACAACAACAGGGGGCATTTCAGAATCAAAACCACACAGTGGTTCATAAGTTCAAGTCAGAATATATCCATCACAGGGACAACATTATACACATAAAACCAGGGGTTGTTTCAGCCCAAAAATCACAGCAACAGTAATCGCACAGCAATTGTTTCAGCACATAAACCACACAGCCAACAGTAACTATAAATTCAGAAAATATCCGACAAAGGGATTTTTTCATCATGTAAACTCAGGGACAACACCAAACAAAACGCCACAGCAACAGTAATAGCACAGCAATGGTCACAAATCGGACATGCAGTACCCATTCAGGGGCAAAAAAAAATAGCAGATCGGAAAAAAAGGGTGAAGAGAATACATAGACCTTCAAAATTGATGGAACCCAGAGAGCTAGGCATTCCCAACAAAAATCCCTCAGATCTTGCGACATTAAGAGCCCGCTGCACGGATCTACCAGATCTGGAGGTAAATCGTCCCTCAGCACGGTTTTAACCTCCGCCGCCATCACCGGACTCCGATCTGGCTCCGGCAACTGGGTCTCCGCCACATAGGAATCTTCCGAGTCGTAAACAATGGCATCCCATTCGGAAGATTCTTCCATTTCGTCCATGAAACCACAACGGAAAATGCTAAACCACCACAGAAACGGTGAGTTTCTGAAAAAAAGAAGGAAATCAGAAAAGAGGGATGGGTAGGAGAAACGTTACAGGATTTTTGGGGAGAATGAAGAGATGCGAGTGTTCAGAAAATGGGGAAGCATATGAACAAGAACTAGGGTTTTTTGGGAGAAGAAATGAAAGGGCAGTATTTTTGGGGAGAGTGAAGAGACGCGAATGTGCAGAAAATGGGGAAGAGTATCTCACATTTTGCAAAATGGGCTGGACCGGGTAATTTTGGGTTGGGTTAGGAAGAGATTCAGGTAAATGCTTTTGGGTTGGGTTTAGAGTGTTAATTAAGGGTTGGATTAAACAAATTAATCAAGCAAAGAA
The DNA here is from genome assembly GCA_958295605.1 of Ajuga chamaepitys. Lineage (NCBI taxonomy): Eukaryota > Viridiplantae > Streptophyta > Magnoliopsida > Lamiales > Lamiaceae > Ajuga > Ajuga chamaepitys. Next base: position 56,262,931 of record OY282502.1, read on the forward strand.
AAAATCAGGTAAAAAAAAGTAATGGCAATGGGTAAATAAATGGTTCATTTTCTTTCCTTTTTTGGGGTGTGCAAAATAAGTCGGGACATCCCAAAAAGAAAAGTGTGCAAAATAAGCCGGGACGGAGGGAGTAGATAACAATCACTACAAGGAAAAGGGTCTTTTGAGACCACAAAAAAGTGGTCTCAAATAATGAGTATTTGCCACAACTTAAGCAAAGTGGTCTCAAATAATGAGTATTTGTCACAACTTATGAGTATTTGTCACAACTTTATTGTCGTCTCAATAACTCGGTCGCAAATAATATATTTGTGAGCACAAAAGTGGTCTCAAATGCGTCTCAAATATTTTTTGCAACAACTAGTTGTCTCTAAAAGTAGTCTTAAAGTTGTCTCAAATAATTTGTAGAGAGATTTGTGACAACAAGTGGTCACAAATAACTTATTATTAGTGACCATAATTGTGGTGTCAAAAAGTCCTATGCAAAAGACTTCTTTTGTTGTAGTGAATGGCCTGACAGGGCACTGTCACCCATTTTCTCAATGATTTATATGAGACAGTTGAAAGTCGTCTCAAGAATCTCTTATATTCTTTGCAACAAGGTGCATCTACAGCAGTCTAATAATATCTATAAATATTATATAAAGTAATTTATAATGCTTGATGTTAGGAAAGACACTTTTCGACATAAACAATGTGTCTAGACAATTTTTCTTATTTGTAGACGGTGCGTGTGAAAAAACCAATAAGTCTGATCTAAATAGCAAGTTGGATTATGTAATAATTATTTATTGTGTACAATGATGACGAGGACAGAGAGGCAGAGTGGTTATACAATAGTATCTTAATAAAATTAAAGCAGAGTAATCTAGATGGAATTAATTAAGGATAGGTTTGGTTGGGGTTGGCTCAGTTTCTGATGGGTTAGTTTAACTTTTTTTTATGTTTGTTTATAAAAGTTGACTCAATCACTATAAATCATCACAAGTTCTAATACCACTTTAATTATAAAATTAATTATCATTAACAAATTCTTACACACATTACATCATATTTTATAATTAGAAATTATATCATACACTATAACTAATACTCTAATCACTCAAACAAACATCATTTTTTTACTCTTCTAGCCCATATCCACAGTCAACAGTGCCCCAGCCACTCCCAACCCCAACCAAACATGCACTAAGTTTGTGATGGTATCGTCGTTGTTATTATTATTATCATCGTCATTATAATAATCTGGATTGGCTAATTTTCGTCATCAATGATCCAACATTCATTCGTCACCTTTAGCATGTGCAAACGTCGACGCTGGCAGCCCCAGCTTGGTAGACTCAATAATAAAAAGTAAAATGATTAGACCAATTAAATTGTGTATAAAATGTAGCATATCAATTACTAGTCTATACTAAATCTATCTTCTCTTCCCAGAATCTTTGATGGCGGATGCGGCGGTGATATACCTGCTGGAGACGGTGACGGAGGTGATCCTCTCGTACGCGTCTTTGATAGTCAGTGCTAAGAAAGAGTTCAAAGAGCTGCAGGATGATCTGAAAAGGCTGAAAATCTACCTTAAGGAAATTGAGAAAAAGCCGAGGGAGAACGAGATTATAAAATCAACCGAAAACCGGATACGGGCATTGGTGTACGAGGTAGAAGACACCATCGACACTTGCATGTCCCAGGCCACTGCAGCTGCAGTGAAGCCCAAGGGGAATACCCTTTTGCGGCCTCTTTTGCGAACTGGGCGTTACGTCAAAAATAAGGCCAAAGCTGTGAACATCGCTGAACAGGTGAAGATTCTCAAGGATGGCAAGGTGAAGGAGATGCTGATGGAGGCAAACAACATCACATCTGTGCTGGCAGCTGAGGACACAACCGCAGAAGAGCAGGCCATGAGAATTAAAAAGGTATTCTACTTTACATTCCATTCACCTTTTTTCCGTTTAACTACACACATCATACATAAAATTGACTAATATAAAACAACTAATTATTCTAAATAAGTAACCATTAAATAAAATAATTACAAATATATAAGTATCTAATTGCTTTAAATATAGGTTACATTAAATCTGAGTTTCTATGAACTAAACTAAAGAATTCGGTACTATAAATTTAATTTAACTATAAAGATATTATTTGCGTATACTTTAATAATCTAATCATACCGTCTCATCATAGTTTTATATAACTCAGGAATTTAATCCCCATTACACCAAAAAAACCCCAATAAACCAAGAAATCACATAACAATTTAACAATCATTAACCCAGATTATTAGTTATATATATATGAAGAAAATAACTCAATTAAAAATCAGATGATTTATATATCAAAACAATCTGATGGACAAATCTATAATATCTATATATTTTTTATTATCTATTTGATTGATAAATAATGTTATTCATACTTGAAGATAAATTAGTTATATAAATATTAAAATTTACTTTTAGAATCTGGATGTTTCTTAAAAACTAGTATGATATAGATGTGTAATGTTAAAGGCTAAACCAATCAATACATGAATATAAATGAAAAACAAAATATTTTTTAATAACTCATACTCTATTTGAAATACTTTATATTACATTTGTTTGATATGTACTTGGATTCAAAACTAAAGCCCCTATATTTATAATATTTATTTATATTTTCTTTATTACAAAACATTACAGTTTCATGTAATTTTATATTTGCATAGATTTATTTAGAGAAAAAGAAGAAAAGTGTAAAGAGAATTTATTAATTATGATATTTCGTTTTTTAATCTCAACAAATTAGTTCAAAACTTATCATGATTTTCAAAATAGTAACATTTGCTTTTCTTTTTTCCTAATTTTATGATCATTTCATTGTATTTACCAATGAAAATCATTAATCTTATAATGTATATCTAATATATTTTCACATAAAATTTATTGGGAGAATAATATGATTACAGATAAGATTATGAAAATTATAACAAACATATTCTTTATAAATAACTTAATGACTAATTATTTAGTATATCTTTTTTATATGCTTATCACATATCTCTTTTGAAAGTTTTTTAATTTTATCTTAATATGAATCTAGTTTTCTTACACAACTCAAATATTAAAATGTTAAAAAGTTGATAAATTAAAGTATACTGTATTTTTATGAAGAGTTATATATAGTCTTTTTATTTTATACTTAATAAGTGAAAAATAAATAATTTTTGAATCAATTGATTGCCTTCAAATTGTTAATATTTCTTTGTACTGTATTACTAGAATAATTGAGATTGTACTATAATCTAATCGTTTTAAATTTCTATCCATACTAATTACGTTCTTTTTCTATATCTAATAAGATATTTTGAATTCAACAACTCTGTAATTTTCTATTAACTTCATTATATATATATATGATTACTGATTTAAGACTAACTGAACTTAATTTTATTATGTAAAATTTCTTCTAAACTAATATATTATTTCATATGAACTTTAAGCAATATATTATTATAGACTTGTACTTTTACAAAATAGGTATATATAGATTTACTGTGTTTCATACTTTTTACTTATGAGTAAAATTGTTTGATAAATACAGAGAATTTCGTTCAAAAGATTATCGCCCTTGTATATCTCTTCCAGTTCACATAATTCAAATATGTGTACCGCACCTCAAAAAAATAATAATTATTATTATTATTATTATTATTATTATTATTATTATTATTATTATTATTATTGTTATTAGTATTTCCTAATTAAAATCTAAGTTCTTAAATCTTTAGAACATTACTTTGTAATTCAAGGATTGGCGATTTAGTTAATTTTTTTTTTTTTATCTAAACAATTGGAGAAAAATTAACCAAAAAGCATTATTTTGGACATTCATTTAAAGAACAAAACTCTTTTTTGGTCCTGTAACTATTTGTTTTTTCGATTTTAGTCCCCCAAGTATTTGTTGTTTCAATTTCTTCCCTTAAATGCTGAAATTGCGCAATCTAAGGACAAATTTCGCTAAAAATTACTAAATTGATCGGAAATAGTTACGCGCAATTTATGTGACCCTCATATTTGAAAAAATTTGGCGACACAAAGTAACATGATATAAAATACTAGCTGAGTTGGACTTTATTCTGTCAAATTTTAATTTAAAATAAAAATATTATCCATGTCATTATAGATTGACTAAACTAAAATAAACATGTAAGATTCAATATACTGACATCTCAAATAATTTAAGTAATGAAGATAACCGCTGTAAAAATATTTTTACGGATTTTTCAATCAGGAAGGACCTTGGAGTTACAACTTCACATTTTTTCTTTTTAAATTTAAATTTATAAAAATAAAACCTAAATATGTTTTTTGGACTGCGGGGGAAGCTTCTAGAATACAATTGTTGTGAACAACCACGTTCGTTGTGTATTAAAATTATAAGTGGAGGGTTTGTGATGAGTTTATATTATTGGATTATGTTACAAGGAGTGATGTATGTGATTAGTGGATGATTATGTTAATTATTGAAGTTGTTGGAATTCTAACTTATTGATATTTAAATTAGGGTCAATAACAGAAATCAACGTGTACTATTAACGTTTTGACATTTTGAAATTTAATTTTTTTTTTCTGATCAATTGTAACTTGTACTTTACGTTTTTCAACTCTCGATAATATTTTCCGGCGAGAAAATTAAAAATCTGAAAATATTTCTAAAACTATAAAATTTCATTTAAAATTAATTGAAATTGTGGGATTTTTTTAAAAGAAGTTCAATTTTATTTAAAAAAAAAATTAAAAATTATAAAAAATTTAAAAATAATTAAAATTTAAAAATAATTTAACTTTCCGGCTAGAAAATAAAAAATTATTGAAAATATTTAAAATCACAAAATTATATAAAAAATCTGAAATTATTTATAAAATATAAAAATTATTCAAAATATCTTAAAATTAACTTGAAATGGTGGAATTATTTTTAAAATTTTTAATTTTATTTGAAAAGTTCAAAATAATTTATAAATTAACTAATTTTTTATAACCTAAAAATTAACTAATCATACTAAATGAAATTATTCTAGGTGTGTAAATTAGTTTGATAAATTTTTGTCGTAGTGCATTATAATTTTTCAAAAGTTATTGGTGAAGCTATATTAATTCTTCAACCTCAATACAAAATTTTGAAATGCACTAAAAAAATTTAAATTTAAACAAAAAACTATATAAATTAAAAAGTATAATTTTACTTTTATAAAAAATATTTTTTTATTTTTTATTTGTAGCTCAAACTTATATAAGAAATTAGCCTACTATCTATTTAAAATTTGATACGTATAACAAAACTAAAATAAATTATTCAACACATTAATAATTGGGATGTATTCAATGTTTTGGAAATCGGAGATCTCACATTTATGTTCTAAATTTTTACATAGGTCTTTATTTTTATTTATTTCGAAGACAAAATCTTTGAATAAAAGCCGTATATAAATAGGAAACCTAAAAACTAATTAATTAATTTACACAACCTGAAAATTATAAATTACTTTAATTTTTAAATAAAATTGAAAATATTAAAAATAATTCCACCATTTCAAGTTAATTTTAAGATAATCTAAATGAATTTTTAGTTTTATAAATAATTTCATATTTTTTAAATAATTTTATATTTTTAAATATTTTTGAATAATTTTTTTAATTTTATATCTAGAAAATTAAATTACTTTTAAATTTAAACTTTTTTTATTTTTTTATTAAATTATTTTTATTTTTTAAATAAAATTTAAAAATTTAAAAATAATTCCACTATTTCAAATTAATTTTGAGATATTTTAACCAAATTTTTATAGTTTTAGAAATAATTTCATAATTTTTAAAATAATTTTTAATTTTTTCACCGGAAAATATTGTGATACCAGTAAATAGATGGGTCTTATCAATTGGAATTTAGCGACAGCTTCACAGTCTGTCCATTTGATTGCGACCGATAATTCCAGATGTAGACTCCTTCAGCAGCAACCAAAGACGAAAATATTGGTTTCTGCAGAAATACCGATGTTTTAATTTTACGAAAATATTGGTAAAATATCTGTATCGGTTGAAATATTGATGCATTTTCTAAAATGTTGAAAAAGGTAAAGGTATTTAAAACTAGTAAATTCAACATTATGTTCTACAAATTGTTATAACTAAATTAAATACAAATACGTATCTTAAATTTTTATACAAACTAACATTTTAAAACTAATTTGTAAACATTAAACAGTATAAACATTGTCTGGCAACATAATACACATTATCTGGCAATATAGTTAGAGGTGGCAATTTAGGCGGGCCGAGCTCGTCAGGTCAACACCATATTTCGAGCCGGATTGGGCCGATCCAAGATTTGGTCGGACCTAAAATTAGTTGGTCCGGCCCAGGGTATCGAGTCGAAGAGTATCCAGTATCCACTTGGTTAATGAACATAAATGTGAATTTGGGAAGATAATGAACAAAATCCAATTTTTATTTCAAAATCACAAATATATTTATTGCATCAGTATATATCCTTTAGGAAGGAGACTGTTTATTTAGCTACCTATTGTAGCTAAACTCTCTTCTACCATACAGAAAATCAAACTCACAACTTAAATTTAAATTATGATTACCGATATACCAAATACGAGAAAGAACACATAAAAACAAGAAAGTTAAACGACATAGAAATTATGTGGTTCATTAACAATGTGTTAGCTACGTTCACGGGCAGAAGAGAACAATCACTTCACTATAACAGACGTTCACAAATAGACTATTCATCGCTACCGAGTATTCCTAACAGACTAAGTACGTAACTTCAGAGTACTCACAAATAAAATTCGGAGCACCAAGTACAGACTGACAGATTGAATAACCTCAGATCTAATGTTAACTTGAATCCTATACCAGTTATGGGACCCTTTATAAGCCCCAAACAAACTAAAACTCTAACTATGCTAAAGTTAGGAGTAAAATGCATGAGGCCCAGAATTGCACTGCATAAACCTGTCGCGATCGCTCCAGACTAGTCACGTCCGCATTCGATTCGGCTCAACTTAGACTCGACGCGGTCGCGTCCAACTCCTTGACGCGACCGCGTTCATCTTCCAGTTTCGAACTCCTTAAGGACGCCACTTTTGTCGCGGTCGCGATGGGTCCTCCGACGCGTCCAAAACTCGGAAAAAAAGATCCAAGGCTTTGACAGATCAAAACCTCCATCTTGACGACAATCATGAATCCAAAATCGACAAGATTCAAAGTACTATTTCAACAATTACACTTCTATTTTTGTTAGAACGAAGAGAAAGGCCTGTGCCTTCTGATTCCTTCTACCCTTAATTTATAGAGATCTGAAATTGTGCCTTCTTGCATCCAGTTGTTTTTATATCATTGGTCTTTATAAATTCTGGATGCTTACCTTATCTGGATCATATAGTTGTGGCCCTTATTTCACATGGTGTGAAAATAAGACGGGCCTTCCATGCCTTATCCTCCTCCATGCCATATAATGTGCCCCCCCCCCCCCCCCCCCACACCTCTGTCTTTTTTTAGTGGATTATGTTCTTGTGACCCTGTCCATCAAGACTTTCCTAGGAGTTGATTAAAAGAATTTGCTCTGTGATCCGGGGAGAATTTTTTACATTTTTATGACACTCTCTCGTCTCTCTCTTCCTTGTCTCTTATAATAAATAATCTTTTTCCAAGTAGTGCCTCTATCCGTTCATGGCACTTTATACAAATTTGTTCCATTCACCTTCCAAGATGCGATATGTTGTAATATTTTCAGATGGTTTTCGAACTTGTCGGTAATTCATTTTTCCATTAAGATAGATCAAAAGTGATTCATTCACTGTCTTCTGAAAGACTTGAAATCTCTCTTGTTCTTCCTCTCCTCGATAAGGCACACTCATACACCTCATGCTCTCCATATGGTGATATCATCCTAAGTTTAGGTAGATACTAAGGAAAACTTGTATTCTGGGGCAGTCATGTTCTTGTTTACCGATCTCGTGTATGGCCTTTGCACCCTTATAAAATGAAAAGCTGGGTAAAACTCGTTCTTGTGTTGTTACGGAGTTGCTGAGAAGAACTTTTGCTCAAGAATATCTCTGCCTTTAAGGTACTTGTTATTTTTCCTGTTCTCGTACAGAGATTTGGTAATCCATCTCAGAAGTTTTGAAATTTTCAAGAAACTCAGCTACTATGTATGAACTAGGCCTAAAGATCCAGAGTCATAGTGTTCTCTAACTTCTTGTGGATTAGCTCTTGGGAACTTCCACATCCTTGGATATTTACCATATCAGTCAATCTGGCATCTTCTTAGATTCGTGCAACTCTTCTAACAATTTCCTCCCATGAGATTTAGTAGACGTGAAAAGGATAAACCTTAAATTTGTTAGTATCAGTCTTAGAGGTGCCGGCCATCCGTCTAAAACTGATATTTCCCTCTGTACCCAGAGGTCCTGGGTTAGGTTGAGATAACCTAAGGGATATCCTTCGTTTGCTCAATTTTTTCTTCGGCTGAATCCATATAGGAATCCAACCTAGAATCGTACTTATAGTACTTAAATATGTGGCTGCCAGGTTACAATCCCATTTCCAAAACTAGACCTTTTTCTTTCATAAGGAAGCTTCCTGTCGGATAGGAATATAACGACTATGCCAATAACCTAAACTTCAAAATTCGATAGCCTTCGTGACTTTGGCACTAAGCTCCAAGTCGTTGATCACCCTATTCAACTCCTCCGTATATATTGGAGATGCATGTATTTCGTTATGATGAAGTTTGTTACAGTTGCCTCCATCTCTCGTATGCAAACATGCAAGAACATTCTCATTAGACTTAATGATAACAATATCATAATCGAAGATTGACATTCCAATTGGCATCTCAGGAACTTGGCTTTTTCTGGTTTAGTTTAAAAATTAATTTTTAATAAATCTTTAACACTTATATTATGAAAATTTAGAATGAATTTCTTAGGCAGTAAGAATAAGGCCTTTTTTTGAAAGCCTTTCAAACTGCAAAGAATTCCTTCTCATTGATATGTCATCTTGCTGCTTCCGATTCTACAAAGAGACCGCTGCAGTATCGACATGACACTTCTATGTTTGGTGTGGCTTTTTTCAGAACCGCTATCCACCAATAATTATTGTCATCTATATAAAGAATTAGTTCATCCTCGTCATTGGGTATTGCTGGCTTTAGAAGTTCTTAGTAAATTTCTTTAAGCTGTAATACCGATTCTTTGTGTTATTTTTCCCATTTGAAATCTGCATCTTTCTTAAGTAATAGCTTAACACCTTCCTGTGATTTGCTAGATTCTTTAAGAACATCCCCGCAAGATTGACAACTCCAAGAAAACTCTTAAACTACTTCTTGTCTTTGAGGAATCCTTGTACCTTCTCCATAATATGTTTGTAAATGATGATTCCGTACTCATTGATCTCAATCTCGAGGAAACTCGATATGTCTTATAGCGATCACTACTTTCTTTTCGGCGAACACTAATCTTTCTTTATGACAAACCTCTGAAGAGATCTCCTGATATTTCATGTATGATTTCATATTCTTTGAGGCAATAAGTATTTATCCATCTTTCTTTGCTATATTTTGTGTGCATCTACTAATCCCATCGACATCAGGTTCTAGATATAATGAGCTTGTGGTTTAAGAAATGCCATATACGTCTTGCTGACAACTTTTATCTTCATCTAATATAAACCAAATTTACAATCAAAATTAGAGAATACTTTGTATCCATGATGCAGTTCACCAGATGCTCTCTGCTCGAAATGTAGTATCTGTCTAGTTCCAAGATATTTTTCATTCCTTTGTAGTTGATCACCAATCTTGGTTTTTCTCTTTTTATTTCTCTGTGATTTCTTACCAGCAATCCTGAGTTGTTGTATGGAGAAACTACTTCTGATATTTACTTAAGGACCACATATTCCTTAATATCATTTTCATATCCTCACGATCTTTCTAATTCACATGGATTGGCTTTTATTGAACAAACTCTTTTTTTCTTTCATTTTTCACCTTTAAAGATACTTTGAGTTCATTCTTATCCCACCGTGCTAGGATTCTCCTTGAAATTCCTCTATATCTTCTTCTTGACATCTTCCAAATAATTTGTTTCTTCAATGGGATATTAGGTTGCGAGCTAACATGCATAGAAACCTTGAGGAATTTCATTGTCTCATTAGATAATCTTTTATCCACTTTTTCTCCTAAGATTTCGGCTTGATATTGATGGAGTGCATCTTCATATGTGCGACCCTTCGTTTTTAGGTGAATCGGTTTTCCTTCACAACCGCGCTTGTTACAAAAATTAAAGGGCATCTTTCTGTAAAATGCATCCTTTAATCTCTACACAATCATCTTATGATCAGATAGGGTTGTGAAACTAACTCTCTTGTTTCCTAATAGAATATCTGCACTGGTATCATGTACTAGATACCATATTTCTTGTTCTTCCTATCATTATTTTGCCCATTTAATTTCTCTTTTGAGGATAAAAACCATTTTCGAGAAATCCCTTCATGCAATGGTCGGTCCGCGTGCATATTCCTGTGCATGAGACAATGTAGGCTACAAAATATTCTGCTTGATATCTTTCATATAAAATCCCGATGGAAATGTATATGGAGAATGGACTTTCATTGGATCTTATCTCTTATGTGTCTCCGTGAACTCCATTCCACATATCCAGTAATCTTTCCGAAGGCTTGTGATCCTCGACAAACCTATTTGAAGGTGTCCATCATATCTTCTCACTGTAGGTTGGTGTAAATACTATTGGTATCACAATGAAATAAATTATCTTTTTTAGTGATATCAAATATTATTTATCCCACCCTCTAAACTTCTGAATATTTTAATTCACCTTTAGTAGTCAACTTTTCTTGTTTTAGCTTCTCATATGGGATAGGTCCCTTTTACCAATGTGGACTAAAATTCTCTTATCATGCAAATCAACTTTTTTATTGTCTGAACAGTCAACTGATATATGACTTTTAGTGTCATACGTCCAATAATTAGAATCCTTGGAACTTTTACCCTTATATGGTCGCTCCTGGGATTTTTTATTGTTGGCACTGGTCTTCCGATTCTCATTTAATTTGAGCATGTGTATGTCTTTCTACTTGGTCTTGACCTCTGCCTTGGTTTGTAATTTTGGATTTTCTGTTTGGACCAGAAGATCCATATCACTGCTACCATCTCTTTTGGCATAAGGATGACTTCTCATTTTTAGGCTTTTCTTCCTAAATGGTTGGCCTCCAATGACAGTAGAAATGTCATTTTCAACACTACATAGAGGGATACATTTGCTTATTCCTCTTAGCCTCTTGTAGTTCTTTTGGAGCTCCATTTGATGACACCATCCATCAAGCTTGGCTTTGATAAATGACATTCTCCTAGCTAATAAATCTTGTTCATGAATCCCCATGGGTGATTGGTACTCCTTAAGAAGCATTTTCCTCCACGGACTTAGGATGTTGGCAAAGAATAATGGAATAACGTCATTCTCATCAATCTCCAATTTTCATCTATACATTGTGAAGAGCTTGGTGAACTTATATATGAGACAAATATCACGTAACTCTATACTGTAGAGTGTCCGCTTGTATTGGTTACCTTTTTCTTCTTCGGCTTCTTTAGAATTGTTGAATCCAACAAACCAAACTTTGATGACTTGAGTCATCTTTTGAACACTGTTAAATAATGACTCATTTTCCTAAATATTCTCTCTAATAGTTGGGTCAGGATATCTCTGTGCGAGTTTTGCTAATCCTTTAAGGCTTATTTTAGAAGTTAGATAAAGCATTCTTTGTCTAGATTAAGTGTTCTAGCAGCAATACGCGTAAAAAATGTCTTGTTATCGATGAACAATTCTCTATTCTTGAAATCCAATATATCTAGGTTTAACATTAACACTTATGGATGAATTAGATCCGATTAGGATTTTCTCACAAGGTGTCGGAGTGGGGTTCAACCTTTGAGTTCTCCTTCTTTTTCCAGTAGGATGATCAGTGTTGTCACTCGTCCTAAAATCTCCACCATGTGGCATATTAACATTTGCTGGTGGAATCATGATCAAGTACTCTCCGTCGCATTACTTGGGTTCTTAGGTGTAATTCTTGGAACCAATTCTTATCCCATCAATACACTCTCATCTCTTGCATGCATCTTTAGATCTATAAGACCTAATCCGGCAAAGGATTCTGAAAGGTCGTTTAAATCTTTCAAATTTTCTATATACATTTATATTGGGATAAATTCTTCTTAGATTGAAAAGCAATCATTTTTTCATTATTAGTTGACTCCCTTCTTACTTCGGTAGCTTTTCCCTTTTGATGTAAGAGGTTCTGTACCAAAGGATGGTGGTAGTCATCTTTATTCCCTTCTCCGTGACGCGTTTGGCTTGTTTTCCAAACCAGTCAATCTCTTCTGAACATCTTAAAGAATTTTGAGAGTCTCCTTCTAGTGTTTTAAGAGTATCTCTCCATAACTCTGAATGGTCTTCTAGACTTCTCTATGATTTGAGACCCCAGATTTATCTCAACTGGTTTCTTCTTAAGAAGGTCCCATCATATCTTTTCCTAGAAATGCAAATGAGGTTTCTGAAACTACTTTAAACTTTTTGAGGCGTCTACTATAGATCTCCTTTGCAGGAAATTTTTCATGGATGTTGGAAGTCAATATCAAATCAATTGTATTTCCTTCTAGATAGTTATCTCCTGTACAAGGATCTTTTATCATATGTGTTCTCTCATTTTGTCCATACTCGGCTTCTTAAAAGACTTTTCTAGCTCATTACTGGCTTACTTACCCCATTTGACGTAAACACCAATCTCTGTAAAGGAGAAGCTCTCAAGCGAGGGTCATACTTCAGTTCATCCGAGTCAGGGTAGGAGTTCTTATCAAATGATGCACAATTTCGCACGACATGCCCAAAACAGCCACTACAAAAATAATATTGCGAGAGAGATCCATATTTGATCGGCAACCACAACACTTCACCTTTTAGTTTAATAGTGAGGCCCTAGATTAGCAGACGTGAAATGTTCAACCACACCTTCTTGCGGATGAACCTGCCCCCTCCTCGATCACTCTTATCATCGAACCTGTCAAGCCTTCTAATTTGTCTTTGCTAGAATATGGCGACTTCCTCATTCATGCATTTAAATGGTATGTGATAAACTCTAATCCAGAAAGTCACCTCCTTAATGATTACATACGAAGGTCTCTCATCCTTCAAAGTGCCAAGGTTGGTTATTAATAACCTGGTCTCGGTCATTCTCCTTTTAAAACTGAAATATAATCAATTTATTTCCCCAATCAGTGGCTGTTATGCGGTCGTTTTTCATCCACAACATAACTTCATTAACATATTTCGGGTTCCATGGATTTTCCCTGCACATGGTTCCTCCAAGACAAAACACCTCTGATTCTGTTAATAATTGTTCCGACTCTACAAGACTCCTCTAGTCCCACTACTACATTCTCAATAGTCGTCAAATCTCTGCTCCAGCCATCTCAATATATTTAGAGCTATATGGAAATAGAACCGCACCACCTGCACAAAATCCACATAATATAACTAAAACATGAAGGAAAGGAAATTATAGCATAACGAGGACCCAAAAATAAACCCTAAGAAACAAGAAAAAAATTGTCTACGGTAACTAGAAAGAAAAAGCCCACAAAAAAAAAAAAAAAAAAAAAAAAAAAAAAAAAGAGAAACGAAGGAATGATCATCGTATCACCTTATCTTTGAATTGCGCGCAAAATTCCCCATGAGAATAACTGAAATCTCACGATGACAACCTTAGCCCTAGGGAATGATTGCTTCTCCCATCGAGAAGGACATTATTGTTGCATGTTTTAATTTCCTTCTACTTTGTAAAATGTATTATTCAAAAGTATATGTGGAGATATCAATATTGAAGTTATAAACTTGATGGTGAAAACTTATATAAAGCTTGAAAAGAATTAAGAACACGTAAAGTTAAAAAACAAAAGAGTTATTAAATTTTTTTAAAAAGAAAAAAGGCATAAGTATTGGAAGTAACCAAATACTTTTTTCAGAAACATATCTTTATTTAACAATTGTATTACCTTTTACGAAAGTAATACTTTTAAAGTAATTCAATAAATAATAGTTCAATATAAGTTGTAATGTATTGTATGTACAATTCTTGATTAAGAATTACCATAGTTGTGTATTTATTATTAGTAATGACTAAAAATTCTTAAATGATTTTATTTATATATATTATTATAAAAAATGGTTTGAAATTTTCTAATTTCTGTTTTCATATAAAACACATGAATTTATTGATAAAAAGAGGATCAATATAATAAGTTTTTAAGATGTACCAGAGATGGCAAAAGAATAATAATAATAGCAATACGTTTCGTTTGAATCTTTTGCGGCTTAATTGGTTGCATATCACTATATCTTGTAACTAGGATTGTAAAACAACCCAGCCAAGCTTATATGTGCTTGATCGTGTTTGAAATTATACGCCATAAGTGTTAGTGAACGTGATTAATCGCCACATTGCCACTAGAAGTGTAGAATAGCTGACAATATACCCGATATTGAGAGTTCTGCTTCAAATATTTTTTTGTCCCAGAATGAATGTAATCTTCTAAAAGTAAATGTCACGTTTTATTAGTATGAGTATAAAATCATACTAATTTCATAACTTGGCTGCAAAAATAAAATAACTCGTATCACTACATAATTATTGTTGGAAATTGGTTATATATATCTTAGTTGGTAATCCTGTCTAATTATATTTATGGTTTTCAGAGAGATGCATATTCATCTAAGAATTAGAAAAAATAGTTGTAATTTTTTTATGAGAGGGTTTTAAGCGAGTGATTTAATTTTGCAGGATCAAGTTACGCTAAGGCCGCAAGAAAAAATTGTAGGTCTGGAAGATGTGGAGAAGGAGATAACTGGGTATCTTTCCGCAATCCCTAGGGGATTGGACATTATTTCCATCATTGGTATGGCTGGCCTGGGCAAGTCGACACTAGCATGGAAGATCTTCAACACCCCGCAGATATGTCACGATTTCCCATATCGCATCTGGATTCACGTGTCTGAAAGGTTCAATTGTAAGGCTGTGTTTCTCAAGATAATTGAAAAGTTCAGCGACCATGACATGTCGAGTCTCACTAATCTAGAACTTTCCGAAAAAGTTCGTGATTGCCTGAAGGAAGAGAAGTTCCTGTTAGTCCTGGATGACGTGTGGAAGCCGTACCATTGGAACGAAATTAAGAATGCTTTCCCGGATAATAATAGCAAGGGTAAGGTGATGGTGACAAGCCGTCACATGGATGTTGGAAGATGTGCTAAAACTATTACAGATCCCTGCCAGCTGCGGTTCCTAAACACTGTCGAAAGTTGGAAACTTCTCCAGTTAGAGGTATTCGGGGCTGTCGGGAGTTGCCCCGAAAAATTGGAAGGTCTCGGATCCTCGATAGCTGACAGTTGCGGCGGAGTGCCTCTGACATTAGTGGTGTTTGGAGGGATTCTTAAGGACCAATACTTGAAGAAGAAGAAAATAGTTCAACACGTTCACAAGGAATGGTCTAAGGTGAGTGAAAATTTGAATCTGGGGCTACAAACTGACGAGAAGGAGAAAGACATAAAAAAGCTTGTGGAGTTGAGTTACAATATGTTGCCTTATGCTTTGAGAGAGTCTTTTCTTTATCTTGGAGTCTTCCCTTCGAATTACATTATCCGGACTTGGACACTCACCCGCTTGTGGATCGCAGAAGGATTCATACTACCTCAGGAGAACAAAAGCTTGGAGCAAATTGCAGAGGAGAATTTGGATGATCTTGTCGGCAGGAATTTATTGATAGCTCTTGATATAAATCCTATGGGGGAGGTTAAAACATGTCGTGTTCATGATATGATACGTACCTTCTGCAGATCCAAAGCTAAGGAGAAGAACTTATTCCTAGAGATAATGGTGTCAGATCAGGGAGTAGAGCCTGAAGAATCAGCTTCTAATTTGGAAGATGTCCATCGTCTTTGTGTCCATTCCGACCCCTCCAAATACTTCGAGAAGGGTCTAAGTAGCCCACTTGTCAGGACCTTTTTGTGTTTCCGAAAGGAACCCATCAATTTAAATCCAGTACACCTTCAAGCTATCCCTACCAATTTCCCATTGCTCAGGATCCTTGACTCCGAGTCCATAAGATTCAATAAATTCCCTCAAGACCTTACCAAACTAATTCATTTGAGGTACCTGATCCTATTTGTTGATAATCTTGAGTTGCTTCCTGAATCCATTTCTGCCTTATGGAACTTGCAAATAATTGTAGTTGATACCAATAAACCCATCCTTATGATGGGAACAAATATATGGAACATGCTTCGTCTGAGGCAGGTCAAGACAAAAGCAGCCATTGTCCTAGATCAGACATGGAAGGCTATGGTTAGTAGAAACCTTCAGACCCTAACCAGAGTATCACCCGAATGTAACATGGAAGCTATCTCCAGCCAGGCTTGCAAACTGACAACGTTGGGTGTTCGTGGGAAGATAGCCACTCTTTTATCTGATAAGGCATTGAAAAGTTTCAGTTTCCTCGAAAAGTTGAAGCTGGTGAATGATATTATGTTCGAGTCTGCATCTAGTAACTCGTTAGTCTCCTTTCCAGGTCGGGACTACTTCCCACAAAGTCTCAAGAGACTGACTTTGTCAAACACACGCCTTGATTGGAAACATATGGCCACATTGGCTACAATTGGTGTTGGAGGTCATCAAGCTGAAAGATAATGCATTCAAGGGAATCGACTGGGAAGCCACTCATTCTGTTTTTGAAAGTCTTCAGTACTTGCTCATTGCAAACTTAGAAGTGGTTCTCTGGAAGGCCTCGAAAAATACCTTTCCTAGTCTAAGGTGCCTTACGGTTAAGAACTGTAAGCAACTCAAGGAAATTCCAATTTGCGTAGCTGATCACCTTCAGAACTTGGTCATCGTGAGCGTTCGCAGATCTGTAACTGAATCCGCTAAGCAAATTAAGGAAAAGATCGAGGAAAAGGAGAAAGAAGCTGAAGACAAAGACAACTTGGGCGTTCGGTTCAAGCTCGATGTTGGTCCTAAATGTGATCTAGACTAAAACTAGCATCTTATCAGGTACATTATAGAGTTTAATTCGTTTCATTTTCTGAAAAGAAATGACATAAGTTAATATATATTCCTGCATTAATGCTATTTCTGCAGCATGAAATGTTGTATCAATTGTAGTAGAATATCTGAATTGAAGCTCGACACGACTGATGCATATAACATTTTTCAACTGACTTTCTCCGAATCTAAATATTGATAATAATGTGTTAATCCGTACAGGAACAGTCCATCACAAAGGAAATCAAGTTGAAACAATTGTGGTCTGATGCACGGAGCCAACTTATGTTCTGTCTCTCAAACCTGAGGTGGCCTTAGTAATATTCTGCTGTCTATTTCTGAATAAGAACGATTAAATCTTGTTTGATAAATAAAAGACCCATGATTTCATCTGTACCTTTTTTTTATTTCCAACGGAAAGAACTATGTTCTCAAACTGATTCATGTATGAATAATTATGACTTTGATGTTATCTGTCTTGTGAATTGTAATCTTCTATTTCTTTGATTTAACTAGTATTTTTTGTCTTTGTTGAGTTGTTTGTTTTGTTATCACTTTCTTTTGCTAGCACAATTTAGATCTTTTATTCTCAATTGTGTTAAAATAAGTGTTTAAGGTGACACACGGGGACCTGTATACATGGGACACAATTCGCCGCCACTGCAAATACCCCCTCCGGTTCTCTCAAACACCCCCCTCCCCCCTCCTCTTCAAATTTCAATATTTTTTATATATATTTATTATGAATATTTATCTACATATGTGAATATATGGGTACTGATAAAAAAAATTCCCCCTCCAAATTTTAATTTTTTTATCTATATTTATTATGATTTATCAATATAAGTGAATATATTGGTACTGATATAACCCCAATATTTTATATGTATTTATTATGTAAACTAGAAATTAACACGTGTGTTGCACGTGGATCGTAATCTTTTAAATATAATATTATAATGACGTAGATATTAATTTAAAATATATTTAATTGATTATTTGATTTTAGATTATTTATTCTAATAAAATTATTTTATTCTAATAAAATTATTTTATATATATATAGTAGAGTATAGTTATTGACTTTTCTAATATTTTTTTTTATTTTTTCTAATAGTGTAATATAGATATATTAGTGTAACATATACCTCTAAATCTAATACATTTTCTTAGATATAATATATATTTTATTTCGTTAAATTAAACAAGTTATTATTTATGAGTGTCTAAAACAGTAGTACAAATTATTATCTCTAACTTGTATAATACTTAAACATACTTAATTTTTTAATAAAATATCATTTAAGTTGTATCAATAAAATAATCAATGTTTCTATCATTGACATTCTATTTAGAATCTTTATTGACACCAACTATAATTAGGTATATACGACACGACATTTGTTGCGACCTGCGGAAGGCTAAGACCAGGGATTAATGACTTATGATCCCTAAATTTATCTTTTCTATTGTTCGTGTACATGTGTATTCTTTTTAAAAATTTCACTTTTCATAAGAATAATTAGAGATGATTTTTTTCTTAAATGTTACTCCCTTCGCCCCGCTCAGTTTTGCACGTAGGACGAGCACATATATTAAGAAAAAATTATTTTTTGCTTTTTGGGTGACTTTTTTAAAGGTGGAGACTGAGGGTGAAGATTTTGAGGGTGAAGATTGTAAGAGAAATTTTCTTTTTAAGGTTGTGCAAAATTGAATGGGACGAATCGATAAGGAAAGTGGACAGACTTGAGCGGGACGGAGGAGTAATATCTAACAAAATACAACGGTCCAACATATTTTTTTATTTATTACCTTAGAAATTGATTTTGAATTCAATCTTGGTGATTCTAGATAGAAGTCATTATATTTGTTTGTTATTAATATTTTATTTAACTTATATTATAATATAGTTGAGTTGTTTATTCAATAAAGTAAAATCTTATTATGTTTAATAATATTTTCATTTTTTATTTTTCGCAAGTATCCTATATTCATATTTTATATTTTTATATAAATCAAATTTTCAATTCTTAAAGTTCCATAGTGACCGTTCATTTCGTACCAATTAGGGAGATCACCGTTAATAGTGACTTTTCTGATGACATAAAATTTCAGATAATATATATTTTTTATATTGAAGTACTAGACAAAAAATAGGCAACAAAACTTTAAATTAATTTCAACCTTTTTATATTCAAAAAAAAATTATACCATATTTGTGTGATCAATTATTTTTTTCTTTCTAAAAACTAATGTCTCTTTCTAAACAGAACACCTAAAGCTTACTCTAAGGGTATTTGTCTAAACTAATATTAAGCATCTTATAAGCATCAATATCTTATAAGAGGTTCAAGAGCTTATAAGATGTAGTGTCTCAAGAGCTTATAAGTTGTCAAAGTGTTTGTATACTTGAGTTTATAAGCTCTTTTAAATCTTATAAGATGATGAACTCAGGGCCGTACCTAGAGATATTTGGACCTAAGTCGAGTTTATTAAATGGGCCCACAATTTTTTTAGTGTACAAACTTAAAAAAAATATAAAGAAGTTGAAGCATTTGCAATAAGCTATTGTATTTATTTTATCGTAGGTAAAAAAAAAAAAAAAAAAAAAAAAAAAAAAAAAAAAAAACCTAAAAGTTTTCTAAATGGACACATAATTTTTTTCTAGTGTAAAAACTTAAAGAAAAAACATAAAAAAATTGAACATTTGCAACACTAGATATTTATATCATCATAGGTAAAAAAAATTAAAGTAAAAAGTCAAAGGAAAGATTAAAAAACGTGTCTCTAAATTGTTAAAACATACACTAATCATTGAATTATATCAATTAATTGTTTAAAATAACACATCTAACTATACTTAGATATTATATATAGGTACCTCAATATTTTCGGGCCCCTAAAATATTACAATTTTTTTGGGCCCGAGGCGACGGGCTCTCCCGACTAATGGAAGATCCGGCCATGGATGAACTATGAAGTGGTTGACATTATAAGCTATTTTCAATGTGTAATAATAATAAAAAAAAAAACATAATTATTTTCTCTGATTTCCACACCCACCATCTCCGCACGGCCGCACCCAACCCCGTTCCATCTCCCCCTTCCCCGCCCCACGGGCCCCCGTTCCTCGTGTCATCCCACCCGAGACCCCACAACTCATCCTCTGGGTGGTTTATGGGGCTGAGGGAGGAGGGGAGGAGGCGCATGGCCGCCCCGTTTCCCAACCCCGAAGGCCCAATCTCTCGAGCCCACCACCTCTCCAAGTTTGTAAGTTGAGTGTCAGTTAAAAGGCTGTGAAAAATAAGATAGGGTGTATGATTTTTTTTCTTTTTTAACTTATTTTTAGCTATATCTTATATGTTGTCTAGGCTCTTATAATCGACATGATCGAGGAAAAAAAAAACTGATAAGATTAGGGCACAATAAGAGATATGAAGAAGAAAATGTCTCAGATCGAGACCCCTCTTGATACCATATAAAGAATATGATTTCTGTACTTTTTTAATTGATTCACATCTAGAACTCTTTACCGTATTAATAAATACAATCTAAGCTTTAGAAAATTTGCAACCATGTAAAAAAATTCAAATATTGACAATCCGCAACTAATTCCATAAGAATCGGTTTCTACTAATCTTGGATAAACTTGATGAGTCATCCGAAATTCAAATATTGATAGTCCGCAACTAATTCCATAAGAATCGGACTCAACTAACCTTGGATGAGCTTTATAAGTCATCCTTAATATTTACTACCAACTTGACATTCTTCGAGATACTAATAAGTGAGATTACTATATTAATCCATAAGTACATACATTTACAATATCGAAATCCTTCACCTATTTAATAGGCATGATCATGATCTCATGAATTTTTGTATAAATAATAAATCTGAGCTTAAGATTCAGCATTAGTTGTTGAATCATATGGTGTGTTGTAGCCACACCGAAATGTCGGAGATTGTTGAGATTACAAGTGTTGAACATAGACCTGAATGGTATTGTAGCCTATTGCAAGTACTTTAGTTGATCGAGGGGGTAATATGTTAGAAAGATCAACGTAAGGATAATATTTATTGATTATGTTGCTTCAATTATGCCAATTAAATTAAAAATACAATTATTATTTCAGTAGAATATGATATAATTAATAAATTAGTATGATTAGTCAATAGTTGGCTGATTTATAATTAATTTATTAAAGGTTAACTTAATCGGGTCCGATCAGATCTTTCGGTGGCTCAATATGAATTGGAATAAATTATTAGGATGTTACTGCAATTAAAATTCATTATGATATATATTATGGAAGATGGAGATATTCAATATCTTCTATACTTATCGGGATATGTTATTTAGGAAGAAATAATATTGTGATATATATATATATATATATATATATATATATATATATATATATATATATCGAATGCATATTCAGTTCTCTCCACAAACAATACACTGATATCCATAGTCCATAAAGATGCCCACATATCTTTGTGAACTTTCTTGTATAGATTAAGAGAATTTTGCACTTTTGGTCCCACAGGACATGACGAAATTGCGTTTTGGTCCCAACTGTTGCACTTTTGACCCCATAAGATTCAACCGTTGCACATCTCGTCCCAAACGAATTATATGTAGCATAATACGTCCCAAATAATTGCAAAAGTGGTCCCAAAAAACTTAAGGTTAACGTTTCAGCACACATGCAAGCCACGTGCATGTTTGCTGACGCAGTATATCAATTTAAATTATTAGTTATGATGCAGAAAATGTTTTTTTTTTTTTAAATCAAATCTCATTAATGGCATTAGCAACGGCTAATGCTGCCAAAAAAGGGCCAAATTCACCCCCAATTTTCGAAACCCTAATTTCTTCCCCAAATTCTTGCCAAATTCACGATTTCTGCTTGATTCTCGCACGCATTTTCGTCTGGTAGTAAGACATTCTATTATATCTGCAATGGTGATGCGATGGAAATGGATGGTGAAATATTCTGCTCCTAATTATGTAGAACGTAAGTGAAATTACAATTTCACCCTTCTTGCATTTTGGTCGAACGTGTGTATTTCTTGTGTGTATTTGGATGCCTGTTGTAATGTTGCTTTACATAACATAAAAAGCACCAACAAGATTTTGATTTTGAAGTTGTTTTAGTTTTCATGGAGGTTTGTGTAAATATGTAGTTAAATATTGTGTAAATATTTGAATATACTGTTGTGTAGTCCATCCCCATGTGACATAGCTCTTTTATGGACAGGCTGTCCCCCAATGTTTTGTTCTTTTGCAATTGTTTTTCTATTTTCCAATTTTTTTTTTTATGTATGGTTGTTGGACTATGTGGGTGGGGGTTGAAAAGTTTATTTATTGTTTGACAGGTGGTAGACCTTATTGGTATACCCTGAAGTTAAAACATAGGGGATTTATGGTAAAGGATGTTGATGGTTTAAGGTGGATAGAAGGCACTTGTTCAGCCTTTGACTGTGTAGATTCAAGGAAGCTATGCATAAAGTAACTTGAGGGCTTCACTGAGCAGCTAGGGTACATGGATAGCAAGAAGTTCTATAGGATGGTGGAGGGGTTTGGGCTGAAAATTATTGAGAAAACAGTATCTGGCCTTTTTTTGCTGAACTAAACTGAATATTGTGTTGGGGATTATGCATTGCAAAAATCAGGTATATTGTCTCAAGGCTGTGGATTTCGTAACACATTCTTGCATTTTGTTAGGTTTGTTGTCTGCTGATTTGCTGATTAAGTTGTTTATTTGTCATGATAGCAAACAATTGTTGGTCTTCTTCTTGGCATGTCATATAACATGCAAATTTAAGCTTAGTAAGGATTATTTTCAGCAGCTTTATGGATTAGCTTTATGTCTTAATTGTTGTTGACCTTTAACTACTTGTTTGGATATGTTTTATGGAGTTCATGTAGTGCTGATCAATTGTATAAACTTTAGAAGGAAAAATCATCCTGCATTAATTTCTTTCAATCAATAAAGTACATAATTCATACACTACATTGCACTACATAAAACTTAAACCTTTACACTACATAAGACACTTCATTGACACTACTAATCATTCTAGCTTACTTAGCTTAACTACCTAATAATTCTAGCAACTAGAACAACAACCACACACATCATGACACCAAAAACCATCTTCAACAGCCTCTTCATTGCAGCAACTTCAGTGGCCATCCTCCTCATCTCTTCACTCATATCAGCTACAATATTTTCAGCATTTTAAACCATCAGGGTAGCTTCCCTTTCCCACTGAGTTACAACGCTCCAGCTCAACCATTGCCTCGACCCTCTGCATTACCCTTTCAGCAGCAGTGACACCCCTAGGAACATTTGTTGCATCAGGTGCATTAGGTGGATTAGGAGCATTAGGTGCATTTTCCAGCTCGTCTTTCCAAACAAAGTAATTGCAGCCACCATTGTTCCAGTCCGAGCAACCATAAAACAGACGGCCTCGACTGCTTGGCCTCGATGAAACATAGGTGTGTGTGCCTCTACCACAGTGGCATATTACACCGGGTTGGGGTGGGGGTTATGGCCTTTGCCTATTTGATGATGAAGAAGACATTGTTTTATGCTATATTTCTCTTTTTTTTTTTTTTTTTTTTTTTTTGATGAATGGTAGTGTTTTTTCTGTTTTAGATTGTATAACCCCTTAAATATACGGAGAACAACAATTTTGGCTCCAAAGAGGAGCTTTTTTACCTCCAAAATTGTCTTTTTCTTTCCCTCCCTCATCCCTGCAAACAAAATTGGTACCAAAAGTGCCAAAATTTTGGGACGAAAATAGCAAAAAACTGTGGGACTAATGTCGCTGAAACATTTGGGACCATTTATGCCAAGAAGTTAACGGAAACCGTAACAGAAGGATGAGTTGTGCAACAATTGAATCTTATGGGGTCAAAAGTGCAACAGTTGGAGACCAAAACGAAATTATGCTGTGTCTTATGGGATCAAAAGTGCAAAATTCTCTATAGATTAATTAAGGCCGCGGCTATTGCCACCACAAAAGATTCTTTATACACCACATTATTCATGTTAAGTGAACTGACTAATGTATCCTCTTCTACAGAATTTAAAAACTTAAATATAAACTAATCCCTGTTATTTCTCTTTATTCTACTCCAGAACAAAAAAGTAATCTGCTCAAACAACTATCATCGCCAAGACATGGTATTTCAATGAATCATGGCCTACATGGGATTCATACTATTATCAAGGATACCACAACCTTGATATATTCTTGTTGAACTAGTTAATGGGAACTTTCACATTCTTGGTTCAATAGCAACCTGAATTTTACCATGTTGAGAGAAAGTATATTGTACGCATGTGAGAGGAGATAAAGTTGATTAGTTGTGTGTGGTTAACTCGCCCAAATGTTTATTTCAATCAATAAGTGAATTCAAAGATTCGGGGAACGGGTCTTCGAATTAGAGGAGATGGATGTGTGGAATTTGCGAGGAAGACAATGAATCGTGTATGCAGTATCAGTTTATTTTTCTTTCCATTCTCTCATAAACTCTATCCTTTTAACTTCATTAAATCTCACTTAAAAGGTATATTGAACTGAGACTGTGGATAGTGTGAAATCAGTTCTTTATAAGATGAGGCATAATTGACATAAAATGGTAGAAAGATAAATTAGTTCCATATCAAAGAATGCCCGAAGTTGAATTTGAAGAGACGAGTCCTTATTTATATATTTTTTTTATTTGATATTTAATTGGAGAAAGGTAAGATGGGGCATTTTTGTGGTGTATAAAGAAATTACGAGAATTTAAATATTATATGTGTGGTGTACATATAATTGTTGTGTATAAAGAATTTTTTATAGTGGCAATAGCCGCCATTAATTAATTAGTAAAACATATAGTAATACATCGATCCTACAACGAAGATCTAATATCTAATATTGTGAACCATTGTTATCATTGTAACGAAAAGGGTTTATCGAGATAACAAAAAAATATTCTCAAACTAGAGTGTGTCTTGTGTGTGACGGTCATACGTGTGACGGAATACACTTTTACAGAAAACATTGATACTTTTACAGGAAAAAATGATACTTTTACAGAAAAAGTGATAATTTTACTACAATGATACTTTTACAGATAAATGTGATACTTTTTCTACGAAAAGTGATATTTTTACAGATAAACGTGATACTTTTACCACAAAAAGTGATACTTTTTTCCATCACACCATGTGACGGCCGTGTGACGATCACATACAAGTTTTTGCCCTCAAACTAAAAACATTAGGAAAAACTGTGAGACCAAACTTCTGTACTGATTTACTTGAGACGGTTAAAAGTTGTTCCAAATATTTGTTTACATTTCTTTGCAACGAGGTGCATCTTAAAAGTAGTCTAAAAATATCTATAAATAATTTATAACATAATTTATAAAGAAAAACATAAAAAAATAAAATAAAAATAAAAATAGAAACCCATCTCAAATACCGACCTAAATTACAAGAGACTCGATTGACTAAACCAAACATGCTTGATTCATTAGGGAAAAGTATAGATTTAGTCTTCTATGTTTTAGTCACTTGTATTTTTTATCCCCTTCAAATGAGGTTCTGTACATTTAGTCCTCTAATTTAACTTTTTTACGATTTAAGGATAAATGGGGACGAATTTTATTGGGCTCGCAGGAGTAAAACACGTGAGCCTCGCGTGACTCTCAAAATTGGGCATCTTCGTCCATTTAAGCCACATGACACAATTTGAAACATTGAAGTTATTAAAAAAAAGAGGAATTCTAGGGTGCACCTGGGGCACCGGTGCACCTAGAGAATTTATCTATTATCATAGGTTAGTGATTTACAAGAGTTATTTAAGTTTTGGTTTTAATATTTAGATTTTGGGTCTTTAACATTTTCGATATTAACTTTTAATATTTTGGATTTGAAATATATTTTGGATTATTTTTTAAAATAGTCGAAATTTTTAGTAAATAAATAATAGTTATTTTGTAAATGAGAACATACATGAAATTACTATTTTATCTTTTTTTACTATTATATCTTAAGGATCTAAGACTTAAATAAAATAAAATATGTGTGAAACATTCGTTCCTCCTTATCAATAAATAATTACAATTTATATAGTTCATCTCATGAAAAATATCTTGGCTATTGAAATATTAATATCTACACATTCAAATTTACGCAAGATTTCTAATTATGTGTGTTATAGTTTTTGTTCTAAAACTACTTTTTTTATGTATATTCATTTATAAGTTACATGTTTTTTTTTTTTTTAATTAAGTTATAAAAGAATACAGTTTGTAGATATTATTGAACTTGATTGTAGTTCTAATGTAAAATGTTACTCCCTTCGTCTTATAATGATAGTCCCGTTTTAATAAAAATATCATCCTAAAATGAAAGTTTTGCTTCAAACGTCGATGTCTCGTTTTATTAATCTAAATAAAAGAATTTTAAAAAAATTATTTAATGAATTAGAAACATGTAATTGAATAAATTAAATAGAAAAAATAAAATAAATCGTGTAAACGATAATTGATCGTTTTTAGAGAGTTGTACATGTACGAAAAAATAATATATAATTCTATATTTATGATAATTATAGTTATAAAACTTATGAATTAACTGTTAATATATTGTTTAATTTCTACGAACTTGCTCGGTAGCTCATGAGCCCTTTAACAAACTTACTCCCGAGCTAATGAACCGAATAATAACAATCTTGAGTTTGATTTACTTACTTTAACGAGTTGTATTAAAGGAGCTCGATTGAAATTTTGACGAATCGAGATCCGAGTAATTCACGATTAACTTGGTTTGATTATATTGCTATGACTATTTAATGAATCATTAAACATAAATTCATGATCCACAATAAAACTTATCAAGAAAATAATTACTAGAAAACTTATACAATCTTCTTCTTCTTGTTATCATCATTATCATCATTACTTTTTTCTTTAATTACAAGAACAAAATAAAAGATAATACAGTAAAAAAAAAAAACGATACCGTAAAAAGAAAGGGAAAAAAAGAATAAAGTAATAAATATATATATATATATATATATATATAAATGATGAACACAAACCCAAACCCAAAATAAAATAAAATACAAAAAAATTGAGAAAACAATGAAAATCATAACTATTAACTCTCAAGTTGTGAATTTATCATTTAAATGTTTAAATCATTATTTTATATTGGCAACCTACTATTCAGCTAGCAGGTTGTAGAATCTAAAGACTATAATTAAAATATAAAAATCTAATAATTATAATTTATTAGGATACCGGTACACCTAGTGCATCTTAAAAGCCCTCTAAAAAAATTATTTTCACCTCAGATATTTTTTCATTTACACGTCATAAGCACAGTAACAAAAAAATGTTTGAAGATTAAAAATAAGATACAGAATAAAAAACAATAAAACAAAACATTAAAAAAGAACATATTGTTACGTCCTCTTCGTCGTCTTCGTTGACTTCAACTCTGCCGCTGGAGCAGCGATAGCCAAAGCCCCAGCCACACCTCTGACGAACTGCCCGCCGGCGTCGACGTAATCGATCCACCACCAAGTACTGCCCGAAACACAGCATATTGTTCTGTATCTCAACAAAAATGGCGTCGTCATGAACGTAACCCTAGCGCAACCGTCCACCACTACTGGCGCCACCGTTCACGTTCCACGATCAATTCGATATTTTGCCGATCTCCGCTACAATTATGACACTCGAAGGCCCGTCGCAGGGAACGGGCCGTTCGCACTGACAGTAGCAGGCCAAGAGGGATAAATGGTGGGGCTGGAATTTTCATTTTCGGAGTTTCAAAGAAATCTTCAGATCTTGACTTTTCAATTTCGGAGCTTTAAAAAATAATTTTTGAGTGATTTTGGGGCTGGAATTAGGTTTCTGTTTCTCAGAGTTTTGAGTGATTTGGTTTCTCAATTTTTGGGGGTTGAAATTGGCTGATGAAGACGACGATGAAGATGAAGTTATAAATCCTGCAAAGATGAAGATGGAGATGTAGTTATAAATTTTGCATCAAGTATAAAGATCTGCAAATTTCTGCAAATTGAAATTTTGATTTTTTATTTTTCGTTTAATATGTTTATGTATTTATAAATTTATTTGCTTTATTTTCAATTTAATAGTGTAAATAATTTTCTGATTTATGAAATTATAATTTTCTGATTTATGCAAATTCAGCGTGTTGAAATTTTAATTTTCTGTTTATGAAATTATAATTTTCTGTTTCTTTACTAAGAGGGTGTTTGCCGAGCTTATAAATTGCTAAAAACATCTTATAAGATATTTAGAATCTTATAAACTCTTGCAAAGTGTTTGATAAATAAAGGTGTTTAGGAGCTTATAAGAAACAAAAATAAGCACTAAGAGCTTATAAGATCTAAAAAACTAAGAGGGTGTTTGGCTGAGCTTATAAGCTTCTAAAAACATCTTATAAGTTGTTTAGGAGCTTATAAGCTCTTGTAAAATGTTTGGCAAAATAAGATGTTTAGGAGCTTATAAGATCAAAAAATAAGCTCTAAGAGCTTATAAGATCTAAAAAAAATAAGTTGCTTTACCCCAACTTATTTCCATCTTATTTTTTAAGATCTTAATTATTACACTCAAATTTCACACACATTTCACACTTCTACACACACTACAGACTCTACACACATTACACACATTTCACACACTGCACACACAGCACACACTTCACACACTACACACATTTCAAACACTACACACACAACACACGCTTCACACACTACACACATTTCACACACTACACACACAACACACGCTTCACACACTACACACATTTCACACACTATTTACACTTCACACACTACATACATTTCACACACAAATCAAAATGTGCGTTTAATATTAATTTTTAAATTAGACCCCAAATTCATAGCTAAATCACTATATTCAATTGCAAACTTATAAGCTCTTTTATCCAAACACTTTGTTAACTTATAAGCTCCTTAAAAATGACATCTTATAAGCTCTTGAAACAACTTATAAGATGTTGGAGCTTATAAGATGTTTAAAATAAGTTTAGCCAAACACCCTCTAAGTTGACATACCCCATCTTATGTCCATCTTATTTTTTAAGACCTTAATTATTACACTCAAATTTCACACAAAATTCACACACTACACACACATTTCACATACTACACACACATTTCACACACTACACACACTTCACACACTACACACACTTTACACACTACACATACTACACAAATTTCGCACACTATACACACTACGCACATTTCACACACTAATCAAAATGTGTATTTAATAGTAACTTTTAAATTAGACCCAAAATTCATAGTTAAATCAATATATTCAATTATAAGCTTATAAACTCTTTTATCCAAACACTCTGTTAACTTATAAGCTCCTTAAAAATTACATCTTATAAACTCTTGAAACAACTGATAAGATGTTGGAGCTTATAAGATGTTTAAAATAAATTTAGCCAAACATCCTCTTAGGGGATCAAATCACAATAAAGCACACTCATTAACTCCATCAGCCAAGTCTGGCTCAGCCGTCTCCAGTCTTAAGCAAACACACCCTATATATTATAAATTTTTACGTTATTCTGAATTTTTGCAGAATATTAATATGATCTAATAATTTTGTGGTTCAAAACGATCTTTTTATTTTTATATAATTTCTTAATTTTAAATGCTGATGTATAATTAATTTAAGTGATGGGGGATTTTTTATTTTTAGTTCGAAGGTCAGGATTCAAGATACGTGTACACAATGGGCCGAGATGCCCATATTCGCAGATCATGTGCGCTGCATGTGCTTCTCCGGCGAGCCCAAGAAAATTCGGCCAAGTTTGTGCTTAAATTGCGAAAAGAATGTTAAATTAGAGGATTAAATGTGCAAAACCCTCATCAAAGGGGACTAAAAATGCAAGTGACCAAAACATAGAGGAATAAATTTACATTTTTCCCAATTCGTTATGTGAAATACATTCATATATACTGAGATCTGAAATAATTCTTACATTATACTCCCTCTATTTTAAAAAAATGTGTCGCTTTATATTAGAGAGGATGAAATTCTTGTTATGTTTGGTATGTGAATGTATATACGAAGATGTAGAATTCAGACAAAGTCGAGGCTAGAGTTTGACTCTATATCCGTAAGACGAAATTGCCACGTACTCAGGTGCAATACGTTTAGTAGCAAATCGCCTCCAAGATACAACGACTTTAAAACTTCAGACCGCTGCACTACGAGTCGGAAGTTATCGGCGAACGTACCCGGATATTCGGAACTTTCGGACTCTACTAATGCAGAATTTAGAATGCTTTTTGAATCTTAAAGAACTTGTGAATTCGAATGAATGAAAATGAAATGTGGAGTGACCTATTTATATATGTTGAAGAGTTGTGGTGCCCTTTTGGAAAGGCACCTCTTCACCCCTTGGTTGCACCCTTTGGACTGGACCCACCAGTTCGCTGGGCGGTCGCACCCGCAGGCTGACCCGCGCCCTGGCGGGCGACGGGTCGCACTGGTTCGCTGGCGGGTCGGTCCGACCCACTGCCCCGGTCCGGTTCGACCGGTCCGAACTGCCGACCGGGTTCGACCCACCGGTCGGTCCGCCCAACGATCCAGTCCGGTTCGACCCGGACCAGACCGGTCCACGTCACCGCACCACCTGACTCGAACCGCCACGAACCTGTGAGCCATCCGTCTGGACCACCTAGCCAAAACTTTAAGGCTCCTCCAGCTCCTCGCGACGACGCGTATGTGCGAAGTGCGCCTCTAAAGCGACATGTGCGACGTGCGGGTCCGGGCTCGGGCTCGGATGGTGCGAAGCACCATCCTCGGGTCCATTTTAGCCAAAGGCTAAAATCCCACTAGGATCCACCATAAGGTCCACCATAGGGGAGCACACTTGATAACTACTTATCAAGTGCTCTACTAAATAAGGAGTATCCACTTACTCCAATTTTCCTATGTGGGACAGGTTCCCATATATTTACTTCACAAACTCTTCAACTTCCATGTTTAAGTTGCAATCTTTGACAATTAATATCTCATTCACCCGAAATTGGTTTTGAGCATATTAATACATTAAATTCATCTACTCGAAGTGTAGATTATGAATTTGCAACTTGTTTCCATTTTTAACAAATGGATTGAATTAATTAAATTGGTCAATTTTAAGTCAAAACCCAAAATTCCAAATCAATTTCCAACAATTCTTTTTAAAAAAAAAAATGTGTCAGCTTTAGCACAAAACTACAATTCTTCAAAATTTACTCTAAACAATGTACTTGCAATCGTTGATTATTTTTCTAATCCAGAAGATATATCTTAATTAAATAGATTATTTATGGATATATTTGTTCCTTTTATCCTTTATATTTTTTTCCAAATAAAACTAAAGCGACAATTTTTTATAAAGGAAGGGAGTATATGATACGATTTAGGAAATAAAGGTAAGTGCTGCAAAAACATTTTAAGGTATTTTTCAATCAGAAAGGAGCTTGGAGTTAGAGCTTCACAATTCCAAAAGTTTTATTATTATAAAATATAAGGTATGTTGATATTTAAGTAATTGTGATGCGCGTGTGTGTATATATTTTTGTATGATAATAAATTTGTTTTAACACTAAATATTTATTTTAGAAAATAATTAATTTCTAAAATTATTTGTAATAATTTATTTATAATCCTTGAGTATAATTATTGAAGCTTTTTTTTTAATAGAAAAAAGGGTTTTGGAAACAAGTTTTTTTTTTTTCTCTTGTGAAAGTACAACATAATAATTGGTGTTATAAATGCTTAAAATAAGTATTTTGAACTTTTAATTTTACGTAAGTTGAAGAATGTTTGCAAGCGACAACTCTTGCTTATAAGTTAAGGAAAGAGGAAAAGGGGTCTTGGCTGGCTGATCTTCCAATCTGATTGTGGGAAGACAGAATAAACCTTCACTTCGTTTTCATATTTAAGTTTAATCATTTTTTGTTTTAATTTAGAGAAAATTTGAGGAAATGTACATAGCTTTGGCAACTATATGTTATCCTTATGTTTGGAAATCGTTTAATCTTTTCTCTTTTAGCTTTCGCCTGCTATTTTGTTATTTTAGCAGCTAGCTACAGCAATTTATACTACTGTATTCATGGTTGGATTTGGAGGAGGCGCAGAACCACATTCGCTTCCCTTAAACTTTAAAAATAAAAAATGGTTACGTATAAGTTTATCTAATAATCTTTATTAACATCCTCAATATATTCCTAGAACTTGCAAAACAAAAAATATTTACAGGTAATTTATCTAACAATATTTATTAGTAACCTTACAGCTCATTTAGTAGGTTGTATAAGATAAGTGAGTAGTAAATATCATTAGATAGTTAACATATTTAGGTGGTATGATATAACATATCTTTCATATGTCTTCTTGGGCTCACCGCTTTCATAATTCTCAGGATCTCCACCACATAGATGATTACTATCATAGCTACAAGAATTTCAAATTTTACCCGTACATAATACATGTGGCTAAATATTACAAATGTGTCGGTAAAAAGTTTTACCCATACTGTAGCACCCCTAGCCCCGCAAGCAGGTAAAGAGTTTCGATAAAACATAATTTTACTTTTAAAAAAATTATCATCGGAAGACCTTCTAATAAAAGTACGAAGTTATAAATTTGTCAATAATTAAACTACACTTCATATAAAAACTAACTCATAAAACCATATCTTTGAGCCAAAATTTCTATTATCTCTTTAGCTTATCATAGATAATTTCAAACATATGTTCTACTTTAATACTTAACTTTAAATTACTTTTAAAACACTTGTAGCTTTAACACAATAAATATAAATTAAAGACTTCTACCGTGATACTTAGCTTTTAATACATTTACTTTACTCTATATACTTCTTTTGGAAACTTGTCCACGCTAGCTAGATCCTCTATGCCATGCATTGGACCTGAAAATATTTGATCATGTCATCATGAGTTATGCGAATCCACTTAATAACACTTACAATATTCTATAAGACTATATACTGACATGCAAAACTATAATCAACCAACCCGTCAGCCAGCCAACCACTGACTTGAAGGTCTATGACAAGAAGGTTCATTCAATATCTCATTTGTGCTGCTTAAGTTCCAATTATATCGGAGATATGCTCAACGTGAGTTTCCATCATTCAGAACCCTGATCTGGTTTCCTTCATCTATGCAGCTTGAGCTACTATTATGTCGTCTACTTTTTAAACCCTGGATCTATTTGCTCCAAAGTATTTCATAGTTTTACCTATAAATGTCGCGAACATCTCTTCTATACTCATCCTCTGTGGTTCGTCACTGACTCTATTTGTGACATTAAATTTGGGAGGTGGTTGCTATGTATTCTTGTATTTGCATACAAAATATTCCCATGATCCCGCACCCTTAGGTGATATTGGTTTCCAATGGTATTTCGGTAATTCCCAAGATTTCTATCACCCAAGTACTTGGTCTCTACAGATGTCGTGATGAAAACCCCATTCGATGCACTGTTGATCACAAGAGTAGTCAGTGTACTAACTTGTGCAGTCAATCTCCCCATATCATTATTTTCAGACACATTTGCTTTTCTTTTCCTAAATTTATATGGAATCTTTTTGAGTTAACTGTGTGCTTTCACTCCTTAGTTGAAGTATCTTGCATGGCAGGTGAAAAATATCTGAACAAGAACATTTGTACTATTCATCCCAAGTATTTATGAAATTTAGTGTCAAAGATCGATACCATGCCTTTGCCTTGTCTCTGATAGAGAATGGGAAAAGGCAAAGACGAATGGCATCATCACTAACTCCATTTATCTTGGTTGTGTCACATATCTCTTGGAATTGGGCCAAATGTGCATTCGGATCCTCAGTCTTGTTACCCCCAAACTGGTTTCATTGCACCATCAAAATAAGAAAAGGTTGTAATTCAAAACCCCTCCATAGCTACGAGCAACTGGTTTGAAGTATTTTCAAACCTTCTATTTTTCGGCTGCACCCCCATTTGCTGTTAACTGATTATTCAAGTTTTCCTATTTATCCATCGGCTTTTTCGAAAATTTAAGAATCTAAACTAAAAGTATATTATGTATATAGAAATTAGTACAAACATCTAGAAATATATTATGTATATATAATAGAAATAATAAAATAATATATAAATATATGTAATGTAAGTTGCAAAGCAGCAATGTTAGTCTTCGAAAAAAAATTCACGGAAATGTTTTAAGTTTCAATTTAATTTATTTAGATAATAATATATATATAAAAAAAAAAACTTAAGTAAAATAGATTATTAATCACAATATTACTAATATGCCGACTAATCCCCGCATCGATTTCAAAAACTTGTTCGCTCTATTTTCTATAGTCTAAACCAAAGTGCATGGTGTAGTTAATAGCTAGTGGCAAGCAAGAGTATTGTATCCACAGGGAACAGTGGTAGTGAGTACTGTGATATTTAATAACCTACTTTTATTTAAATGATTGTCAATTGATTCAAAGTAATTAACTATGAAACCAAAATAAAGCAATAAAACATAGTAAACTAACAATTAAACAAGAGAAAGAGTTAACTAAGAAGATTCCAATTAATAATGATAAAATCTTAGTGTCCTTTCGTGTAACATATGAAAGAATTCATTTAATTAAACAAGTCTTCCAAAATATTCATCTCATAAGGATAGTCGCAAATATAGGTTAACCACTCTCGGGAGCTAGTTAACTTGTAGATCAATTATCAAAGTCTGTACCTCGCTTCAACAATTAACTTCATAAAATCATAAGATTATATTCCTTGCACATTTGATACCAATTTCTCAGTCTAGCAATTAAACATGTCATGCATTAATATGTTTACTAAAATATCATCTCGCAATCTCAATCCAATCAAACAAATCAGCATAATCATATGACTAGTATGATTAAACAAACAAATAAAGCAAGGAAGCATAAATAAGATAAATGAGAAGAAAATACTTGCAATAAAAGAACTACATCAATGGATCTAGTAGACTATTATCAAGCACTAGAATTATAAAACAACTACTCCATAGACAAAGCAATCAATTCAATACAATTGAAAATCATCATTGAAAATACAAAAGAAAAAAATATAAATAAAAGGATTGAAAGGATCGCAGAGATGATGGCACCGTGACGACGTTCTCATCCTGGATACTTCGTTGTTACTCCTTCCTCTCCCGCAATAATAAACCTGACTTGTACTGACTCTAAACCAAATAATACGAATAAAAAGCTGAATAATAAATTCTCCCTAACATGTTCTCTTGATGTATAGAGCCTTCGGGTATTTATAGAAGTGCATAAACTAGGTTCAAGTGGGAGAAAATCGGATGTGGGATGAAAATTGCGTAAAAATGCTTTTCTGGCTTCGACAACTTGCACGCCCGAAATAGATTCTTGTTCAGTCGAGCAAATGCGATAGATTACACTGTTGGTCCAACTTTGAAGCTATTGTTTGAGATCCAATCGGTATTTGACATTGGCTATTTCCGACAAAGTTATAGATAATTGAATTATATTTTCAATGCTATAGGTTTCACGTCGACTGGATGTGTATAACTCAAGTTATGAGCTAAACACTGGAGGTATGCCATGTCACCAACTGGAACACTTCTACACAACTTTGACCTTCTTCGTAACTTCTGCTATTTTGGGGAAGGAATTGGAAAATATCGTCAACATAGAAGTTGTAGCTCTCTCTTTTAGCTTTCCAAGAAAAAAAGAATCAAGATACTCCTCCTTATACACTAAAAATTAAGTTCATTCTCCTACAACTGCACAATTTGACTCTGCTTTGTCCGTCTTTGTTTGGGTCGGTCCAAGGTCAATCACTTGTATTCTGTATCCATGTAGCTACAGAATCAACAAATAAGTAAAATCCACCAAACATATGAAAATGAGGGTTAGGAAGTAGTATTTCACACAATTAAGCATTGTTTCAACTATGAATATGTGCCTAAAAATCATGTAAAATATGGAGTGATCACTTATGTCAAATATATAAGTAAGATACTTCATTTTTACAATAAACACAATATAATATATGTGGACCAATTAAACTAGAAAGCGGCTCATTGAAGTATATATGGTTCTGGTAAATACTTTGACATGCTAAATGATTATCATATTATTGTCCACAACAAATGTTGCATTTGAAAAACTCCTATAATGGATTATATAATGGTTTACTACCCTCACTCCAAGAAGTCTTTTAGACTTGTTAACACTGTAGAGTTTCTATGAAAAGGATTTGATGATAAAATTACATATCTCTCAGGATCAATGTAGAGCATCATTTAGTCCATGTGCATACACTAAAATGGTATCACATAAGCCACCATCAAAATGATATAGATGGAGGCCTAGGCATTGGAAATGCGCACTAAAATGCATATTCAACATGGGGTACTGCAATATTGCTGCAACTTTACTTTATTCGTCTTAGACCTACTGCTAATCAATATTTTTGCATACTAGATGGTAACTAGATTTAGATGATATTTTTTCATTTATGCATATTTAGTTACTCAACGTATGTGTCGGTTGCGCCCCTACAATTCACTAAAATGGGTTTTCAAAGATGATTAATCATTTAGGTTACATATGGATTTCCAACTATTACCTGTTATTTGAAACCTTTAACATGTAAGATCTTTTTATCGCCAAGATTTGCGAATTGTCACTTTCTGAGACAATCTTCACGTCCTTAGGGGGAGATAAGAAAAATAATTTTCTAAGGGAACAACATAAAGTTTTTCCTAATATGATTCATTAGAACCCACCACTTTATAATTTAATAGTGAAGGAAGATAAATTATCGATCTTCGAAGTGTAGAAGATTTGATTGCTGATGCATTTGCTAAAATTGCTTGATGTGACAAGATCATATATGCCAGCTGCAAATATGCCTATAGGTTTAAAATTTCCTTTTCAGAGGCACAACACTGCAGATAAAGGTATTGCAACCACACTTCATGGAGGTTTGATTGAGGTCATGGCTCCAAAAAATAAATGGGGGGTGTTACGTGGTCCGATAAACACCTGCCTAAGAAAGGCGGTAGATATGGCAAAAATTGATTTAATCATCAATGAAATGAATTACTCTAATAAAATTATTCTGATTAATTATGTCCATGAAACATTAGTGGAGGACGCCTCCAAAGTTTGATATGATTCCATAAAATAAAGAAATCCGAATAGATTATGAGAATGCTTATAAGATTATGGAAATATTTTCCACATTTATGATATTGTTGCTTAAGGAATCAAAGAGCACGATGGTATCAAACCACACTTTGTTGTAATATGTCAACGCAAGTATATTTGTCTAAATGAAAAGGAACCAATCCAGGTATAACTTGATTCAATGATAAAATGATAGGTATTTGTTTTGGTAGTGCTAGCATCACCAAGTGTAAATCCTGTAAGATATAAAAATATTTTGTCAATAAGCATAGTGAGAAGAGAAAGTTCTGAGACGCAGCTTAGCTTGAGATACAAGGCTTTCTCACAAGGCCCTGGAATTAAGTATGAGGAGATATACTCTCTCACAATGGGCGTTATGACGTTCTACGAAATAAGTTTCCAAATGATTGAAATTGCAGCATAGTAATGTGGTTAAAACACATCTCTTTGGGGTCTTATTTTTTAGAAATGTGAAAGTGTATGACAGACTTTCAGTTCCCAATTCAAGTAAGTCTAGACCACAGAGTGCATTTACAATATTAGATTGAAATGCTCACTTTAATTGAAACAATCCAAAAAAAAAATGGATACCCGTCCGAGTGACTACTTAATTCAGAAAGGAAAAGAACAATTAACTCTGTCCCTATGCGTTAATAGTGAAAACTTGTTTCAAATTTGCAATTATAGCATTTTATATTAATGATAAGGACATAACATATACTATTAAAGAAATAAGTGAAATCGTAAGATATTTAATATCCGAATTTGAGTTGAAGAATCATGGGAAACCCCGATATTGTCTCCAGAAACAGAAGACCGAGTTTGTCGAATACTAATTCCTCAGTTTGCATACATCCAAAAGATTATCGGGCAATTTAACATGGATAAACTATAGTCTATTAACACTTCTATGATTGGTTGAAGTATGGACATAGAAAATATCCATTTGCATCTAATGAAAGTGAGAAGAGCTATTGGGAGCTGAAATTCCTTAGTTAAGTAAAATATACGCGTTATTATACTAAGCTTAATTCACTCAATCAAATATTACTTTCTCAAATAATGTGTTAGCTATATGTTACTCTAACAACTTTGTACAAGTGGAATAACATCAAGAGGTATTTTGAAATCTAAAAGAAACCACTAATGTGAATTTGTTTTTCTCATATTAGAGACAAGAGAAAATATCAAATACTCTTATACATAGTGATAAGGAATACAAATGTAACCGTAACTCCTAAAGAAAATGCTGAAGCTACGCCCTTATCTGAAACACCAAATACCGATTTTATTGGTCTTATTGTTGTTGATTGACCAATGTATAGGTCATCACTAAACTAATTATGTACTACCATGAGGAACACGATGAAATTTTGAAGATCAAACAAGCTTAATTCCTCTAGCTACCTCATCGCACAACTCAAAGATGATTATTTCAAGATGTTCGTGAGTATATATGGTCAAATTATTAGTAAGTTGAGTCATACCAATAAAGAGTGTACTCGCTGTTATGAAGATGAAGTTATTTTCAATAAACAGATAAATTATGCTACATATCGAAGGTGACAAGATGAAGAATGTCCCGTTAACGTGTTTCTATAATCAGCAACCACAAAATATCCTTATAGTTTATGTATAATTGAGGATGCAGAGATTTTTTAAAGCTCTCTTGATAGATGTGCGTATCAAATGAGAGGTGTAGACATCAGGGAGAGTCTTATAAAAGGTGTGTTGCACTATTTTACTCTTTGACCAAGGTTTTTTTTTTCACTGGGTTTTATTACTTAGTAAGGTTTTTCACAAGGCTACAATTCATGCGCCATTCACCCTTTGACTTGGCACAAGGAGGAGTGTTGAAGGAAAAAAATAATTAGTATGCCTTCGTAAAAAATAACTGACGAAGAAAAATTTAGGTATTCACTTATAATGATGTATTTGTGAAACCATTGTATTTTGGCACCCATGTATAGGGATATTTGGTAAATAAAATAATTCTATTAATTTTGTGTCTCTCTATTGTTCTTCTATTTTCCTACAACATAAATAATCTATATACAAAATCTATTGTACACATTTCCTGCTTGCAACCAACTATATTTACATATCAGAATTAACGGAAGATTTGCGCTTCATTCATGACACGGGGTGAATACTTGGAGAACAAACAATCTTCATAAGAAAACAATGTCCTAGAGAACTAGAATGCAAAAGAGGTATTTTTTTCTTACTTGATCACTGCATGAATAAAGAATCTAGAAATGTATTTATATGACTAGGCAAATGCCTAAATCTAAAAGGAAAATAAATCCTAAACTAGAATGAAAAATGATAGATCCTAAATTAAAAGAAAAGAAAGTAAATCCTATTATCTAAAAACACAACAAGAAAATATATTCTTAATTTAAAAACATAAAAAAGAAAAGAAAGACCTTAATTGGTGGAGTCTTGGGAGTCTCCAAGTTGTCCCACATCAGCCTCTCCCATTTGAAAAGAACTTGTTGTAGTGTGATCCTTTGATTCATGCAGTGACCACTCAATATTTTACGTGATCTTTTGGGACATATTTATAGTTAAAACAGTGCATAATTGCATAAATTAATACTTCATAACCCATGTTTTCGTATGTTTAGCGAATTTCACTTGTTTTTTGGTTTCTAGCATTATAAGTCTACAATAATATTTTTTAGATTAATGGTGAAATTGCAAGTCCAAAACGGATAAAAGGAAGGCTTGAAAGAACTATTTATGGAACTAGACCAGCCGGTTCAACCGTGAACAAGACACTAGTCCGGTGCGGCAGGGGTACAGAACTAAAATTGCATTAAACTTGCCAGAACTGGTCAAAACTGCTAAAAATCATTATAATAGAATCGGTTGAACCAGAAAAGCCGGTTTCCAATATAAATATAAATATATATTTTTCGGTCCTTTAAACTTTTATGTCATTTCTCATATAAAATATATATTATGTTCTACGAATATATAATATTAAATAATTTAAAAATCTTATTAATTATTATATTCGGTCGAACCGGTTGAACCGTGAAGGGGTACTATGACCGGTCTGGTTCCACGAACACTGATTCGAAGGAAGGAAATAAAGAATTTGGCTCAACATATATTTTGGATGTTGGATTTGTATACTGAAAACAAGACCTTTTATATACAATGTTTCCAGTTATTCACTATTAATCTTCTGTCTGATTTTGTTTACACTAATCACTATATATGTCCCTATAAGTAGATCATATAGTGTGTTGTATATCACAGAAGATCATATGATTGGTTAAACTTAATGAGATATAAAATATATATCACAGCTGAGACAACTTGAGGACGAGTTGTTGGTATAGGCTGCAGTATCAAGTAGAAATTGTTTATCTTGACTATTTACTTATAACGGTACGTCTTTACATATTGATAGGACCACGGTGATATAAGTTCTTCTGCCTGACCTTAGTGAAGAACAAGAGATTTCGGTGACTTATTATAATCTAAACCCTAAATAAGATTACAGTTATGTGTGCATGTCTGTGTGTCACTTTGATTTACTATGGGTGAGAGTTAAGTACTAACTCTTTATACTCTGTATCTTGGGTGACAACAGCTTGCATATGATAACTGGTAATTTGTGTTTAGGTAACCGTATCCGTTTAGGATGATGATATCCCTTTAAAGAGCTCAAAAGATTTATTGTACTAAACCTTGCAGGTTGATTAAGTTCAGGTACAATAATGAAGTTGAGTAATACTACTTAAGAAATTAATAAGCAATTAATCAATTTAAGCTGTCAGAGGCTTTAATTAATTAATGGATATTCGATATCTTAAATACGGGGATTAATTAAGTCTAATTCAAGCCCCGACTCAATTTGGGAATAAAGGGGTAAGTCAGTATTAATTCTTTAGTGGAATGAATTAATATTTATGAATTAATTATGTTCTGAGCTGAACATAGAAGAATTAATTTATAGTTATGTCTATCTTTATTTCTTGTATTTGATCCCTAGACTGGCCCATCAGGCTCCTAGCCCAATAGGGAATTAAACTACCTGGCTAGACCCACACTCAGTTATTATGTATTAAATACATAACTCTCAGTCTGTGAAAAAGAGAACACTCTAACGTAAAAATCACAGAACATAAAAGAGAGAATGAAAGGGCGGCGGCAGCAGTGTTGGTTCCCACACTTGGAATTTCTCAAAGTTCGTCGTCCATTCGGCATTGAGGATCGAGTAGAGATACAGTCCAGAAGGTCAATTCTGGAGTCTAACATCGAATCGTTGTGCGCACGATTCTCAGGTCAACTCTAAAACACCTATGTGTTGTATTTAAATTAATAGATGCATGTTTAGGATTAATCAATGTGTATATTGAATTATGACAACCAAGAAGGTCCTAGGAAAATTCAGAAATTCGTACAATTGGTATCAGAGCCAGGTTCAGTTTTCTTGGCTCTGTCAGATATAATTCAATTATTGATTACATGTGTGATTATTTTATTGTCATTCTTCGAGGCTCGCTTTTTATTGGTACGTCATGTTTGTTTACGTTGTGATTGTAATTCACCACGAGAAAATCTGTGGTTAGAATAGGTTCATTTTTGCTTGTATTTTTGTTGAAAAATCTGTAAAATCGAGAATCGAAAGCGAAGAACACAAAAAACGTGAAGAATCGGCAGCAGTAGACCCCGACGCTCGGCAACAGTGGCCCCGTCGCTCGACAGCAGAGGCCCTGGCGCTCGGCAGCAGCGGCCCCGGTGCCCGGCAGTAGCATCCCCGACGCCAGGCAGCAGCAGGCCCCGGCGCTCGGCAGCAACAAGTTGCGGTTGGAGGGTTGGCGGCGGCTAGGGTTTGCAAACCTTAGCAGATCATTGTCGTGTACGGGCCCTAGGGTTTTGGCCCGACAGCCCATCGACCCACGCAGCTCGTCTTTAGCCCGATGTTACGTTTTAGCCCGGTCCGTACCCGAGTACGCGAGGTCCGACGTGAAGGCCCAAAAGCTTGAAGATCTGTATTTTCTAAATTATGTAATAGTTTGAGGATTTATTATTTTTTCCATGTTGAGCCACGAAGAACGAATTTTATTTATTTTTTATCGTTTCTTTTCGCTCGCTGGATGTTTAATATTTATTATTATGTCAAATATGTCTACGTGATTTATTAATTGCGTTTAGACTGTCATGCTAGGAACATCACGTATTATTAGCATATTTAAATTCTCCGAGCATGCTTTACTTGTCGAGTTTAGTTTTATTTATGTTTAGGGTTACGTGTTGTTGCATGGACAAACCTTTTTAAGTAAAAGACTAAGCAAAACCCGACTTTTTATAATATTTCCTTTAAAATAGTCAAAGACATCCACACCCGGTCTCAAGGCAAAGTGAATAATAATATTAGTAAACGTCCACACCCGTGGCTTGCTAATATTTATTATTCATAAGTTTGTCGGCTGAGACTTCAAAATAAATCTTTTAATTCCAAAAGAAAAGTGAGAGTTACACGCGTAAACGTCCACACGTGTGGCTTACACGTATAATTTTCACAAGTTTTCTAGGAAAAATGGAATTAAATGGGATAACAAAGGTTAAATAAGTTGGAAGTGATATGGTCTGCGCAAGTGTGTCAAATCCAAGTATTTATTTACAAGGATTAGGTTGTGGTCATTGCTTAGATATTATTATAAGTACAACTCCCCGAGGAGTCCTTCTTAATAATAATATGGTCTAGTTTAAAGGTCCAATTATTAATTTTATTTGTCAAAAGGATAGTTTGACATGGATTGAAATTAAATGA
Organism: Ajuga chamaepitys; assembly: GCA_958295605.1. NCBI lineage: Eukaryota > Viridiplantae > Streptophyta > Magnoliopsida > Lamiales > Lamiaceae > Ajuga > Ajuga chamaepitys. Next base: position 56,306,181 of record OY282502.1, read on the forward strand.
CTAGGTGTTTTAGTCTGGCCGAGAGGTTTACATATAAACGTCCACCGGCGTGGCTTATATGTAGAATCTTTTCGGCTATTAGTGGATTCTATCAATATTGTTTTATCAAAAGGTTACAATATTGTTGTTTCAGATTATATGTGATTGTGTTCTTACATGTTTATTGTTCATATATTTTCAGATATGTCTTTGTCATCTATCATCAATATTCTCGCACAACACCCTTTAACCGGTCCTAGCTATAAAGAATGGAAACATAATCTGGAGTATATTCTTATTGCTGAGGAACACTATTTTGTGCTAGTTACTCCTCTTCCGGATCCCCTTACTGATCAGTTCATTGATGAGGAGCGGGAAAAGCATGATAGGTGGCATAAGTCTAATAATGTGGCTAAATGTTACATTATGAACACTATGTCATCTACTTTGCAGCTCCAGCATCAGGCCATGGACGATGCCGCTGGCATCATGCTGAACCTTCAAGAGGTGTACGGGGAGACGGACAGAGCTGCTCGGTTTGACTTAATGAGGCAAATCATGGAAAGTCGGATGACCGAGGGAAACTCAGGGCATAATCATGTCATGCACATGATTAACCTCATGGACAAGCTTGACTTGATAGGAGGAGGTATCGACGGCGAGGCCAAGGTCGATATCATTCTCAACACACTTCCCAAATCCTTTGAGAATTTCCGTCTCAATGTTGTTATGGCCAAGAAAGACTATACTCTTAATGAGTTACTCAATGACCTAGTTACAACAGAAGGGATTATGGGAAAGGGTGCACAGGCTTTGGTAACTGCCAATGGGCCCATTGTTCCACCAAAAGGTGGAAATAAGAAAAAGAGGCAAAAAGGCAAAAAGGCGAAAACAAATAGTGGGAGTAAAGTAGCAGGCCCTAGTGGTGGAGTAAAGAAGTCCAAGGGAAAGTGCTTCAAGTGCGGTAAGACTGGGCATTGGAAGAAAGATTGTCCTATGCTAAAGGCAAAGGACCAAGGTACGCCATTAGCTTTAGTAACTGAAACATGTTTGGCCTCTTTTTCTACTCATTCATGGGTAGTAGATACGGGTGCGACTGATCATGTTTGCTACACCTTGCAGGGCTTTCAGCCGACAAGGCAACTTAGGGATTGCGAGATCACTATCTCCATGGGCAATGCAGCAAGGGTCGCAGCAGTTGCAGTTGGAGATTTTTCTTTATGCTTTAATGATACTGTTTTAGTTTTAAGAGATGTTTTGTTTGTGCCGGATTTTCGGCGGAACTTGATTTCAGTACCGAAACTTTTTTGTGATGGATATTCAGTTGTTTTTTGTAGTAATGTTTTTATCATGAGAAATGATGTAGTTATCTGCACTGGTGTTTTGAGCAATTCTCTTTATACTATAACTTGTCTGCATAATACTCAAAACTTAGTTGCATCCACTTCATCAAACCTAAAGAAAAGAAAATTATCTTCTTAGGAGGATCAAACACATCTTTGGCACCTAAGATTAGGTCACATCAGTCTAAACAGGATACAAAGACTAGTATCTGATGGGGTGTTGGATTCATTCAAACCAGTTCAGACTCGAGTCTCTGAATCTTGTACAGAAGTAAATATGTCGACAATGCCTTTTAAGGCAAAGGGGAGTAGGGCCAATGAGGTGTTAGAGCTGATCCATTCTGATTTGTGTGGACCGATGTCCACTCAAGCTCGTGGAGGGTGTGAGTATTTCGTCACTTTCATTGATGATTACTCAAGATACGGATACGTTTACCTACTTCGTTGCAAGTCTGAATGCTTTGAGAAATTCAAGGAATTTCAGGCAGAAGTGGAGAAGAAGTTAGGGAAAAGTATCAAGTCATTGCGGTCTGATCGCAATGGCGAATACCTCAGCAACGAGTTCCAACAGTACTTGTCAGAGGTTGGGATTACATCCCAATTGACTACACTCAGTACTCCTGAACAGAATGGTGTAGCAGAGAGAAGAAATCGAACTCTACTTGAGATGGTTAGATCTATGATGAGTTATGCATCTTTGCCCATTTCGTTCTGGGGATATGCCTTACAAAACAACTTCTTATCTGTTAAATCTGGTACCATCTAAGTCGGTGCCCAAGACCCCTATCAAGCTATGGTCTGGGCGCAAGCCTAGCTTGAACCATATAAAGATTTGGGGAAGTCCAGCACACGTGCTGAACAAGGATGCTGACAAATTGGAATCTAGGTCAGAGGTGAGATTGTTTATAGGGTATCCAAAGGGAACGAAGGGTGGTTATTTCTATAGTCCTAAGGATCAGAAGGTTGTTATTAGCACTAACGCCTGATTCTTAGAAGAGGACTATATGATTAATCACAAGTCCAGAACAGACATTGCCCTTCAAGAACTCGAAGGGAATGTCAATACAATTCCACTTCCACAACCACAAGTGCAAGAGGGAATAATACCAAATACTGTACAACCTATTGACATAATGCCTACACAGCCTCGACGTAGTGGGAGGGTTGTTCATCAACCTGATCGATACATGTTTGTGGGAGAATCTTCGGATTTGATCCCAGGAGACGGACATGCTGATCTAGATCCCTGGACATACGCCGAGGTAGTAAGTGACGTAGATGCGAAAGAATGGCATCTCGCTATGGATTCTGAATTTGTATCCATAACTGCTATGGATGTATATGAGAAGGTTGTACTGCCAGATGGTTGTAAAGCTATAGGTAGTAAGTGGGTATACAAGAGAAAGAGAGGAGGGGATGGAGAGGTCACAGCCTATAAGGCTAGGCTAGTTGCGAAAGGGTATACCCAGATCGAGGGTAAAGACTATGATGAAACCTTTTCGCCAGTGGCAATGATCAAGTCCGTTCGGATCCTTCTCGCCATAGAAACTCACTTAAACCTTGAGGTTTGGCATATGGATGTCAAAACTGCTTTCTTAAACGGTTACATTGAAGAAGGTAAGGACATCTATATGCAGCAACAAGAGGGTTATGTGAGGGAAGGCGAAGAGCATCTAGTGTGGAAGCTCAAGAAGTCCATTTATGGACTCAAGCAAGCTTCCAGGTCATGGAACTTACTTTTTGATGAGGTGATTAAATCATATGGATTTACTCAAAGTGAAAACGAGAGTTGTGTGTATCGCTTAAATGTCAACGGAGATAAAGTATTTCTTGCACTTTATGTAGATGATATTCTCCTAGTTGTAAACGACGTGGAAGTATAATCAGACATAAAGATATGGTTATCCGAACATTTCAAATGAAGGACTTAGAGGAGTAGCTTACATTCTTGGGATCAAAGTTATACGAGAACGCAAGAACAGAATGTTGAGTTTATCCCAAGCGGCCTATATTGATACTGTGATCACTCGTTTTAGCATGCAGACCGCCAAGAAAGGATTACTACCTTCCAGACATGGCGTTCCACTTTCTAAGGAGATGTGTCCTAAGACACCTAAGGAGAAAGAGGAAATGAGATAGGTACCCTATGCTTCCGCAGTAGGTAGTCTTATGTATGTCATGCTATGCACGAGACCCGATATCTGCTATGCAGTTGGCATAGTGGCAAGATATCAGTCTAACCTTGGACAGGCACATTGGACTGCTTAAACATGTACTCAAGTACCTCAAGAGGACTAGAGATTACAGGCTATTTTACCAGGCAAACAGTCTAAATCCCTTGGGTTAACGGGATTCGGATTTCCAGGCTGACCGGGATGAGAAAATTTCTACCTCGGGCTATGTGTTTACCTTGGGAGGAGGAGCCGTTTCATAGAGGAGTGCAAAGCAGAGATGCATTGCGGACTCCACTATGGAAGCCGAATATGTGGCTGCTTTAGAGGCTACTAAGAAGGCAGTATGGCTCCGGAACTACCTCTTGGATCTAGGCATGGTACCTAGTTTGCCTAAGAGTATCACAATCTATTGTGATAACTCAGGTGCAGTGGCAAACTCAAAGGAACCCAGGACCCACAAGGCGACTAAACACATAGAGAGAAAGTACCACATAATATGAGAAATCGTAAAACGAGGAGATGTGAGGATAGAGAAGATTTGCACGATAAAGAATTTGGCTGACCCATTCACGAAGAGCTTACCGTAGAAAGTCTATGACAAGCATGTTCAGGGACTAGGGCTGCGATTGATGCCACCCACTTAGTAAACTTTCAGTATAAGTGGGAGAATGTAGTAGCTAGATAGTTAGACACCTGGTATACTAAAAGTTTGCTTTAGTATAAGTGGGAGATTGTTGGATTTGTATACTGAAAACAAGACCTTTTATATACAATATTTCCAGTTATTCACTATTAATCTCCTATCTGATATTGTTTACACTAATCACTATATATGTCCCTATATCTCTCTCTATAAGTAGATCATATGGTGTGTTGTAGATCACAGAAGATCATATGATTGGTTAAACTTAATGAGATATAAAATATATATCACAGCTGAGACAACTTGAGGACGAGTTATTGGTATAGGCTGCAGTATCAAGTAGGAATTGTTTATCTTGACTATTTACTTATACCGGTACGTCTTTACGTATTGATAAGATCACGGTGAGATAAGTTCTTCTGCCTGACCTTAGTGAAGAACAAGAGATCTCGGTGACTTATTGTAATATAATCCCTAAATAAAATTACAGTTATGTGTGCATGTCTGTGTGTCACTTTGATTTACTATGGGTGAGAGTTAAGTGCTAACTCTTTATACTCTGTATCTTGGGTGACAACAGCTTGCATATGATAACTGGTAATTTGTGTTTAGGTAACCGTATCCGTTTAGGAGGATGATATCCCTTTAAGGAGCTCAAAAGGTTTATTGTACTAAACCTTGCAGGTTGATTAAGTTCAGGTACAATAATGAAGTTGAATGATACTACTTAAGGAATTAATAAGCAATTAATTAATTTAAGCTGTCAGAGGCTTTAATTAATTAATGGATATTTGATATCTTAAATACGGGGATTAATTAAGTCTAATTCAAGCCCCGACTCGGGAATAAAGGGGTAAGTCAGTATTAATTCTTTAGTGGAATGAATTAATATTTATGAATTAATTACGTTCTGGGCTGAACATAGAAGAATTAATTTATAGTTATGTCCATCTTTATTTCTTGTATTTGATCCTTAGACTGGCCCATCAGGCTCCTAGCCTAGTAGGGAATTAAACTAACAGGCCAGGCCCACACTCAATTATTATGTATTAAATACATAACTCTCAGTCTGTGAAAAAGAGAACAGTCTAATGTAAAAATCACAGAACAGAAAAGAGAGAGTGAAAGGGCGGCGGCAGCAGTGTTGGTTCCCACACTTGGGATTTCTCAAAGTTCGTCACCATTCGACGTTGAGGATCGAGCAGGGATACAGTCTAGAAGGTCAATTCTGGGTTCTAACATCGAATCGTTGTGCGCATGATTCTCAGGTCAACTTAAAACACCTATGTGTTGTATTTAAATTAATAGATGCATGTTTAGGATTAATCAATGTGTATATTGAATTATGACAACCAAGAAGGTCCTAAGGAAATTTGGAAATTCCTACATTAGATAGGCCCAAGATGGAGTTGGCGAAGTACAAAAGACGAGTTAAAAAGAGAAGAATATCGAGTAGCATTTGCTCGGCCGAGTTCATTAATGAATTGGTCGTGCAAGCTTCACAGGAGTAAAAGTGGTCCAAATGAGAAGCATTTGCTCGACCAAGTAGTCATGAAACTCGGTTATGGTTATTGTTTTTTTAACATGAGTTTATTTTATGAAATTTATCGTTTTTATTAAATTGGTTATGGAGTAGTCGGTTTATATTTTAGGGTTACCAAAGTAGGTTCTAATTACGAATTTAAAAATTTATATATGATAGTGTGATTGCTCTAAATTCTACCAGCTAAACTGCAAGTGAATGGTGTAGTAGAAGTTAGTGGCAAGTAAAGTCGTATCACACAAGTCCTAATATAGGTGACCTAACCAAATTACTAGAATGACCTTAGAACTAAACTATCGGATTATCAGACTGATATGGTGGTTACCATACATACTAATTATCTAGACCCTAATAATAAGAGAAAAACCAATTAATGAACTAGTGTCAAATAAGAAGTAAATAGATACCGAGACTTAAACAATGATAAAATACTATCTTAGGATGTATATTTCAGAGTCAACTATCATGCGACGACGGACAACTCCACGTGCAAACATGTATATATATGTATATATATATATATATCCATAATTGACAAGTTCTATTGTTACGATGCTTCACACTTATGCATCTAAAACCTCCTTCCGGAGCACCTACGGTGTGGATTATAGATAATAGAAAACCTTCCGGATGAAGTGCCTATAACTCCTAAATGAATGTAGGAAACCCCCCACAATATAACCTTAACCTTGCGGTGTCTTATTATATATTATATTGTGTGCTTTTTTGCCATCAATATTCTCACCTTCCTATATCTTGGGTATGTAATTGTAGAGTGCTAGACTAGGTGATCATTCTACCCTAACATCAGTCAATTCTCAACAAAACGAATAAGAATAAAGACATGCAATTATGGAACATATATAAACATTCACATTTGTAGTTGAAACCTATTTTCTAACCCTAAGATATAGAACAACTCCATAAGAAATTTAATAAAAAAAATTAAATTTCATAAATAACTTCATGTTCAAGAACAATAAAATTAAACAGAAAATATACGAGAGTCAGAATACTACAATCGCCAATCGATAATGTCAGATGAATCTCTTTCTTCTTCTCCAGCTCCTAGACAAACTTCTCTAAACTGCTGCTAAACTATCTAAACACTACAAACTAATTGTAAAACTACATAAAGTATGATATAAGTACTATTTTTTACATTACTAAGTCTAGGTACTTATAGGAGTAAACAGTAGGTTAAAGTGAGGATCAAATCGAATAAACCCTTCAAAATGAGACAGCCATCAAAACAGACGGCATTTTGCACGGCTGAGTTGCATAGCTACTCGGTCGAGAAAATACTCCTCATCTGTGAACATGCTTCATTTAACTCATCTTTTGTGATTCTCCACTCCATCTTGGGCATATCCAAGGTCTTTTTTTAGCCCAATTCTTTAATTTCATCCTTCTAAGCCTTCATTTACCCGTTTGGACTTGCAATATCACCATTAACTTAAAAATGGGATGTTTTGTACTTAAAACACTACACAACCAACAAACAAGTGAAATCCGCTAAACATACGACGACATAGGTTAGGAAGTACTAATTTGCTCAATAATGCATTATTTTAACTATTAATATGTGCCTAAAAATCATATAAAATGTGGAGTAGGTCAATGTTTATATTGTTATTTGTTGTGCTGAGAATCCATTGATGTTATGGTAGCCTGATCACCTAATCTGGCACTCTAAAATCACATACTCAAGATACCGAAAGGTGAGGTATTGATAGAAAAACAATACATAACCTAATATAAATTGGGACTCTGGAAGGCTAAGAGTATATTGCGGAGGTATTTCCTAGCTCTTTTAGGAGCTATAGGTACTTCATCCGGGAGGTTGTCTGTTGTCTATAATCCACACTCCAGAAGGGGATTTAAGATGCACAATCATGAAGCCTCATAATAATAGGACTTGTTAATCATGAACATATATATATATATATATATATATATATATATATATATTATGTATGTATGTGTTTGTGTGTCTCTCTCCCTCTTTGTGTGTATGCATGTGTGTGTTTGTCTATGGTCGCATTGTAATTGATTTTGAAATCAACATCCTTATATAGTCTTTTATCATTATTTAAATGTCGTAATTATATACTTTTTTTATTTAACATTAGACGATTAAATATTTATTCTATTATTATCGTCTATGGGGCTATACAGTTATTAAGTAGGGTAACCATCAAACCAATATGATATTTGATCCACATAGATATTTTAGAACTAGGATCACCATAGTAAATTAGTCATCTATACTAGTTTTTGTGGGATATGCACTTGCTTGCCACTAGCTGCCACTACACCATACACTTGTTATATAACTGGTAGAAGCTAGAGTGATCAAGCAGGTCCATTGCGTAAGCATCATCATAAATCTAGTGAACGATTTTGTATGGACCACTCTCTTTTAGCTGCAATTTACGATGATACATCCACTTATACCCTGGTCTAATGTGGATATTGTGATACTCTCTCTACAAATCTATTTTCCTGAAGATTCTTACCCCAGCCAACATATATATCATATCTTCAAGCCGAAGAATAAGAAATCTATACCACATAGTGATTTTATTTATGACCCGAATGTCAACACACATATGCTAGCTTCCGTCCTTCGAAGTTGATAGTGTTGGTAGTGCACATGTATTAATGCTTTCATGATCCAACCTCTTCTCACACAACTTATCGAACAATTATTGCAAACTATCTTTATCTTTAGAATTCATTTGATAATGAGATAAATTAGGTAAAATTGTTCCAAAGACTAAATCAATTACATGTTAAGTAGTTCCCATTGGAGGTAAAATTGATGAAAGTTCATCTAAAATTTTCCACACATGTTAAAAAACTTGTAGATGCCTTCAGGACGAAATAATTCACTGTAACACAATGATTTACAAAAAGATTCAGAATGTGAATCGAGATAGACTTCGATTCACACTTCGAGAATCCTAACGTCTCAAAGGATGAATAAAAAATATCTAAAGTACTAAATAACATATCAAAAGCTATCATAACAAGTATCTATGAAGAGTAATTTAGATTCATGAGGAATCTAAATGTTACAAAAATTGGACACTATCACTCTTTCTTTCTTGTTGATGACTAAGTCTTCGGCCTTTTTTTCTTCTGAACCAACATAGACAAAGTCTTCTGTAACGTCCCATTTTCGGAAAAAAGAAATTTAAGGGACGCTACAAACTTTATTTGAGGATTCATTTTCTCATTTTTCCCTTTGCAAATAATAAATTGAAAATTCAATCCATAAAAATAATTTCAAATCCTAAAATAATAAAACATGCTTTGGCGCGGAAGCTCTTTTTTTAAGAAACATTAGTTCACTTTCAAACTTAAGGGGATAATACTCAAGTACTTTTATATCAATTAAATATATCTTCGTTCAAATAAATAAATAGTTGAAATATCACCATTTTGAAACTATTATGATTGAAAATAAACTTTTACTTTGAAATTCCGTGAGTTGGAGTGGTGCAGGGCCATGCTATCCGTGTCAGTCCTCCACATCGGCCTTGGTGTCTAAAATGTTAGGGGGTGAGTGTTTGGAAAACACTCATGGGTTCACTCGGTTGCCTACTTAAGAAACATACAAATCATTGTAGTATAAGATATTACAAGAGTGATGTGCATTTCATCATCGAGCATAAGTTCATAATCACATTGGGAATTTAAAATAATATATATATATATATATATATATATATATGTGTGTGTGTGTGTGTGTACTACATAGATACACATAAGAGGATATAGGTGGGCACGCATTGCCCCACTCGAGCAGCATAGCATATTCGGGAGCGATCCAAGGGTGATCTTTCGATCCATAAACATGTACGGTGTTACCCGTAGAGTATAATCATATACGGTTTCATCCGTAAGCATAATCATGTATGGTTTTACTCGTAAAACATAGCATGTGCGGTTTTACCCGTAAGTTTTCTTGAAAAGCATATTCGGGAGCGACCCGAGAATTTTGTACGGTATTACCCGGAGTCCTAACATAGCTAGTACGATATTACCCGTATATAATACATATAATACGGTTTTACCCGTAGAACATAACTTCACATTAGTTTCACATAATTTTCACATAGTCATGAATATAGGCAAATATTCAGGTAAAGCAATTAAAATAATAATTCACATGAAATATAATTAGACAACGTAAATTAGCTACATAAAGATTCCCCACCTAGAATTATGTACGTGTTAGTCGATGGTATAGTCCTCTTCTTGTCCAAAGTCATCTCCTACATCAACTTCCTTTAGTCCTACAATATAGAACATTTGTCTTAATATAGATGGATACTTGGCTTCAACATAATTCAATGCTTTGTGCTAAATTGTAATTTTATAAAAGTTGAGGGGCTATGTGGCAAATTTATAAAATATTCAAGATTCATATTTTTATGAAAAACTCTAAATTTTGGAATTTGGGCTCTTTTGCAGCTGGTTTAGTCGAATCGGGTAAAAAACAAGCATTTTAGGACACTTTAAAGGTCTAGAGGCATTGTTGTAATTTCTAGAAAAAAAAAAAGTGGCAATTTTGTAAAAAATGACAGTGGCATTTTTGGATTAATTGACTTTCAAAAAAGCCGACTTTGACTAGGGGAAGAATTGAAAATAAAAAATTTCATTTTAGCCCCTAAAGAATATCTAATTTTCAAAAGACGGTACATGAACTTCTGCAGCAACTTCGACCAAACTTTTCTGACGACTCGGTCATCGAAATTTCAACTGAAACATGGCTACAAAAAGCTCTCGTCAAGAGCTTTCTAGAACGACCAGCCACTACAGAATCGAACTTCGGAGCAGAAAGTTATGGCTCCTTGAAGGTGGTTCGGTTACATGGGTTTCGCCTAAACTTTGACCGGCCATAATCGGAGTTCTAGAGTTCGAATTGAGATTCTAAAAAATGTTACGGAATCCTCCCACCGAGACCTATCATATGGTACCATAAAATATGGGTTTTGACAGAGGAACAAAATGAAAAGTGGGCAGAAGCTGATCCGGCGAGCTTAAAAAGCTACAAGGCCACTTTTCCTGCGACTTCGCTAGATTTCGGTGGTTGGGAATGGATCATTTGAGAGGGCATGAGGGAAAACTTACCAGCTATGCTTTGTGGGAGAAGAAGGGAAGACTTTCAAGCTATGTTTTGATGGGAGAAGATGATGGAATGAAGGCTCTCCCACATCTCTATATATAGTCATAACAAGCAACTTCCCTAGGAAAAATCGTGGGAATAAAACCATGGTATCGGCTGCTAGTTTAGTCGATCTTGTGGGCATAAAACCATGAGATTTAGCCATTGATTTTGGATAATATTGTTGGAATGAAACCATGGTTTTCGAGCGTTGGTTTTGGGTTAGTAATCCTATGGAGACGGCTTACCATAAAAATGTAGGCTTCTCCTATATGATTGGGTAATATAGCGTCTAAGTGTTGTCTAATGAAACTCTCGTCTTCCCAACCTATTCATACCATTAATTATGAAAAATGATAATTTATGCAAGTGTAAGAAAAAGAACTAAAACAAGTAAAAATGTACAAAAAAAAAAAAATGCAACTCATATAGTTTCACATAAATCAAATAAGATGATGCAACTAGAAAATTTGGGTCGTTACATCTTCAACTTCACTTAATTCCACTGATGTCTCGGCACCAATGTTAACAAACCGACATACATAACACACATTTATTCGGCACCTATTTAATCCAAAAAACCTTGACATAAAAATCATATAATGTGTATAAAAGACAAAACAAATTAATAGAGGATCTAGATAAGAGTTTGAACACTCAAACACTAACAAATGTGAATCTCTTCCTTTTGCTTTGACAACGATCTCTCAAATTGGGCCACGATTCTTGACATAATTTCCACCTTGTGGCCGACTAACATACACCATAAGAGGTATAACTCACCCGATCTATACGCCTCGACCTCTGATCATAAACGGTGAGGCTCATCAACCGCTAAAGGTACTTGAGTACCGGATTTATGATCTACGTGGCTTTGTTCTTATTTACGATGCTATGACTTAGTATTACCAAGCCCGAAGCCACTATCGACCAATCCCAAAATTCTTCCTCATTGTAGACAATAGGGGGAGAACTTTCTTGCAGTTCCGGTTGCCCGTATATCTCTCTCAATACAGATGGACTCAATATGTGAGACTTGTCTTGCAACTGAAACATAATACCCGAGTAGGTTTAGATGAGCATTTTCATGCATTATTGGTTAGTTTATGCTTAGATTCATTATATATTGTCTTATAATGTGTGCCTGCTTGTTTTGTAGTTAATTAAGTGGCTTTTAATCCAAAAAGACACTCTTGACGAACTTCAACGAGCATACGAGCAAGGAGAGTGGTGAAGCAGAGAATTTTTTGGAGAATAGTTCTGAAAGACCTACTCGGTCGAGTCGGAAAAGCCCTACTTGGTCAAGTGGAGAAGAAAAAAAAATTCAAAACGTCAAAAGCATGACTCGGCTGAGTGGCATTGATCTACTCTGTCGAGTAGCGAGTTTTGTAGACGGACTGAACCGAGTCACTAATACTCACTCGTTCGAGTGAGTGGTTCGTGGCCAAGGACGAAGTTGGAGCAAAAATACTGCTCGGTCGAGTGGAATTACTTCACTCGGTCAAGTGGGTAGGTCGGTTCACGCGTTTTGCACCGATTTAAAGCCCTTTTCAACCCCAATCCTTCCCAACTTACAAATGGAGGTTCTCCAAGTCTGATTATAGATCACATATCATAAAAAGCACTTTGGAGGCTTGAATCGAAGAGAAAGAAGCACAAAGCGAAGACGATCGAAATTGAAGTCTCCAGGTTTAATTATTTTTATTTATTTTCAATTTCTTCTTATGTTCGTCTTTAAGCATATAATGATTTTGTTATGGATATGAGTAGCTAAACAAGTTTTTTTTCTAGGGCTAGAAAGTAGGTTGTAATTAACTATGTTTTAATTTAATTTATTTTATTATAAACTTCGTTCTTTGTGTTTATCTTGTGCGCTTGTTGTTATTTTATGAATTTATCAATCTGATCACTTGATTATATTATATTTGCTTAATAACTCGACGTCAGAGAGGAGAGGGTTGTTAATAGGCATACGACGTATAACATAGGTACCAATAGTCGTCCTAGAGGAGTGGGATATCTATGTAGGGATTGGTTTAGGGTCTCTGTTGTGTATGTGATAATTAGCCTGAGAGGGTAGTTACTCATACGTGGTCAATACGTTAGCGTGCTCCGAAAGGAGGGCTAACTAGAGTTGTGTTGTCTGATAAACACTAGAATTTATTTTAAAGGTCTAGAATAATAGGATAATCATACATAGGAAATTGTACTCAACTCGAACCCTAGAATAAATTCTTTTATCTGATTCATTCTTTCATGCTTACTTGTTGCTTCTTTGAGCATCTATTTACTCTATTTATTATTTTTCTGCACTTTAGTTAATAAGCAATTAATCACCTTAATTTAGAGCCTAGATATGGTTGGATTTTTCCAATTAGGGTATTAAATTAACATAGGACATAGTATCTGTGGGATCGATCTTGCTCACTACTAGCTACATTTGCACTGTGCACTTACAGTAACACTAGGGTTAGAAAATGTTTTGTCAAGTTTTTTCCGTCATTGTTGGGGACTGGTAACATTGTTTAATTTCCATCTTGATAAATAGTTTGACCTTAGAATAGAAATATTTTTTTGCACTTTTTTTTTCTGTTCTTATCATTTTTTTTTTTTATTTTGTTCTCTTTTGTTTGTGTTTTCAGGTAGCGTAAGCAAACCCAGTCTAAAGGAAAAGACAAGCTTGTCCCTTTTGACCCGGATATTGAAGCAACTGCTCGAGGATACAGAACAAGGACAACCCTGTTATACGAGATGGTTGATTTATCGAAGAATATGAGCCAAGAGGATATGATTAGGCGATTATTCTGGGCAGTGACTATTCTATAGAATGAGGTGAATAATACACCCTCACAACTCTTATGGCCGAGGGCTAAGCCTGGTGAAGATTAGACAACTATATGGGACGGTCTTCGTCCCGTGGTAAACTGAAACTATGAAGGATTTGAATTGCCACTAGTCAACGCCAATAGCTTTGAACTCAAGCCTGCATTGATATCCATAGTCTAGCAGAACCAGTTCGGTATGGGGCGACTAGAAGACCACAATCTCCACCTAGGCCGGTTCAAAAGAGTTTTGGAGACTCTAAAGATGAATGGAGTACCGCATGATCAAGTCAAGCTTAGGTTGTTCACTTTCTCTCTTATAGATAAGATGTTGGCATGATATAATTCACTTGAGGATGTCACTAGATGGGAAGATATGAGTACCGAATTTCTGTTGAAGTATTTTCAATTGGGCAAGATGCTTAAACTACGGAGTGAAATCACCCAGTTCAAACAATTTGATGGAGAAGCTTTTGGGTGTGTTATAACGAGATGCGAGAGAGATACATAAACAAGAATAAATGACCACAAAATTTATGTGGTTCACTAACAATGTGTTAGCAATGTCCACAGGCAGAAGAGAGGAAGCGTATATTATGATCAGGATGTTTACAGAGTACATAATAACCCTAGGTAAAATTTTAGGGCTATTATAACCCCCTAACCGAATAGGCCTCGAAATAGCCCAAAGCACAAAATCAGACCAAACATAAATACACCGTAAAATGCCCAGACGTACAAGCAATTCCTCGTACACAGATTTGTCCCCAACAATGGGACAACTAACAGCTTCCGTCAAAGCCATATACTCTACTTCTGTAGTAGACAAAGTAATTATAGGCTGCAAAGTAGCCTTCCAACTAACAACAGAACCACAAAGACTGAAAACATAACCAGTCATGGACCTCCTATTGTCCACATATCCTGCATAATTAGAATCACAATATCTTGCCAAAAAATAGTTTGTATCACCTCCATAAATGGGACCAACATTAGAGGTACCTCTAAGGTACTGAAAAATCCTCTTCACTTCTTGCTAATGTTCCTTACCAGGTTGATCTATGAACCTACTAACCACACTGACAACATGTGCAAGATCAGGTCTACTGCAGACCATAGCATACAGTAAACTCTGCACTGCACTAGCATAGTGAACTCGAGACATGTACTCCTTCTCCTTAGTAGATTTGGGGGTAAAGGCAATAGACAGGCGAATATTTGTAGCACTTGGAGTATTTCAAGGGGTTTAGTTGTAGACGTACCAAACCTTGATAATATCTTTGAATATATTCCTTTAGAGAAAGAAAAGCTTCTTCTGACTTCTATATGAATCTCCATGCCTAATATTGACCCGTACTGTCGGATGCAGTCAAATTAGTTATTATTTCTGAGCCTTTTCTAATAGTAGACAGGGTAAGTCAGGGTCGATCCCACAAAGAACAGGAAACTAATTGTATTATCGTACTAACCAATTTATGCTACTAATAATAAGACTATATAATATATAATAGAGTGTGAGGGGAGTTTTGATGAGAATTAAATTAGCTAATGCAGATAACAAATAAACTAACAAACTAAAGATGAATTTACTTATGATAAAAGTATTCCCGCTTTTAACCCAGTATCCCCCTAGTCTGGATTATTCTTGTAGTTAATGCAATTGTTTGACAAACTAGTTTTGAAACCCCTACCCCAAGAATTAACAAGTACGCTTAGCTAATCCTTGTTACTCCTTAAGTGTAATTAATCACAGGTACGCTTAGTAATTAATCTATTCAATTAAGTAGTCCTAGGATACGATCGCCAGAACACCATTAATCAAACGCATAAAGAACTAAGGCAACGGAATAGGTATGGTGTTGTACTCACAAGCTCGGTACAAGTGACCGCAATTTATGTTATCCTAGCGAATAAATTCACTATTTGCTAATCTTAGACATAAGTGCATAACAATTACGGATTATGAATTTACAACCTAGCAACGGTTATAAGCCTAATACCCGGGTGATCAATCCAAATAAAACACATATAAACTATATAAAGAAAGCAAATAGCAAATAACATAAATAATCTCAGAACATAGTTAAATCAAACAATTACCAGAATAATTACAAGAACATCGTTCTAGGGTTCAACTTAGCCAAAGACGGAAATTAAAGACTTTAGCCGATCATAGCGATGGCTAAAAACAAACTACTAATGAAAGGAATAAACATGAGATATAAAAAACCCGAGATGCCGAATCTTGATTCTTCGTGCTCTTCGAAATCCTCAAGTTTATGCTCTAAAATCAATGTAAAAGTTGTATTTTCATACTTGGGATCTTCTTTATATAGATGGTAATGAATTAGGCCTAATTTGGGCTTGAAAAGGCAATTTTCGAGTAAATTCTATTTTGACTAGCTTTGTGTCTCGGTCGAGAATGGCTGTCTCGACCGAGAGCCATGCATAGAATTCTCGATCGAGAATCAATGTCTCGATCGAGCCGTTTCTCCAGCTGAAAAGTTGGTTTTTCACTGTCCTTCTGTCTCGGTTGAGAGTCATGTATAAAATTCTCGGTCGAGAACAGTTGTCTCGACCAAGCACTGCTTTCTCATGCTTTGGCTCGATTTTGCTTTGTTTTAGACTTGCGAGACTTGTTTCTTCGTCCATTTTTAGTCGGAATTAACTTTTCAGTCTAGATTTACCCAAATAACTTCAAAACAAGTCAAATAATGTCAAATTGCCCAAATAATGAATATATGAACAATACACGGTCAATTATGCATACAAATGTCACTAAATAAACACATAACTCGACCTACTATGCATGCATAAACACGTGTACCAAATATCTTATGAGCAGCACCCAAATCTTTCATCTCAAACTAAACACTAAGAAGATTCTTCAACTCTGAATATCTGAGTTGCCCTTAGCAGCTATCAACATATCATCTACATACAGAACCAAATAGTTGTAAGAACCATCTTCCAGCTTGCTGGGAACACACAAATATCATGCGAACTCCTCTTATAGCCAAGATGTTTCATGTGATTATCAAATCTCTTGTACCACTACCTTGGAGATTGCTTTAGCCCATATAAGGATTTCCACAACTTACAAACATAATCATCTTTCCCTGGAACTTGGAAACCATCTAGCTGAGTCATGTATATCTCCTTATCCAGCTCTTGAGATAATCAGGTTGTCATCACCTACTCAAATAAATCCCAAGTTTCATGGAAATGCCAAACACATAGATACAAAGTATAACTCTGTGAGGGATACCTTAGAAAAGAAGGAAATCACACTAGAATACATCTCTATACATCAAATGATACAAAACCCATATGTAGGATGTCTTTGCAAGGCATGTTAAGATGTTAGGGCTATGTTGTATTTGATGATGATGTACTTGATTTGAAACTAAACCTCATGTATTAATATTATTTGAGCATTAGTGTAATGTGATTTATGTACTTGGAAGTTGTTTGGTTGTTCCATCAAAGATATGTCAACATGTTATGATTGGCTTGCTCACACAAGCCATCGCCTCCAACATCTGGGCATGTGTAGAATATGAGATTACTAGATAATCGAAGTAGACTAGAAAATGATCTATTTGAAACTTATTAGAAATCAAGAGTTTGTGAAAGCTTAAGTGCTCCAGAACTCTAGTCAAGCGCCAGTGAACACTAGGACTGTGATTTGTACGATATTATATATGAGGACATATGCTCTCACAAGAAGAGAAGAATATCGTAGCACATGATTCATACCATGTGTGCTTTGGTGATCACAAAAGGTAATGAGAAATGAATCCTTGCTTTCTCATTAAACGTGAGACCAAGAGGCTAAGATGTATCATAGATACCCTTAACTCTGCTTACCAGACCTTGCAGTTTGATTCTCAGTGTTGCTACTTTAGCATTATACCAATAAACCATGAGTACATGCGGTCATGCGGTATATGTCTAGGAAAACAGCTAATGAGTAATTAAAAGGGGCTAGTAAAAGAGAAGATTATCTTTTCTTTAAACATTGTCTCGTATCCTTAGAACGGTCAATCATGTCAAGGACGTGATGATTTGGATACTGGGAAAAAGAAGAAGTCTTATATTCTTCATGAGAGAGAAGAGATATAATGACTCGTGTAAATAGAAAGTTATCTGGGACACAAGGCGAGTAACTAGTGTTTTTTGGAAGCCGGTTGAGCTGCTATACAACCTTAACCAGTTTTATAGGAAAAGAAGTTCATATACTCATAAGATCACACGATCCAACGACCAGTGTGAAGTTATAGGGTTATGGTGGGGAGATAGATCATTGGTCCCACTCGCACAATATGTTAGTTGGGCTTAATTAATTAATAACTTATGGGTTATCATTAATTAATGGGTCTCCCAAGGGGTGGGTCCAATTAAGCCCATATGGATATTACATGGGAGAGCCCATTAAGAATATATGGGTGAGATTTAATATGAGAATATATAAGGAGGACTTAAGTAGGAAAGATGATTTCTTTTTCTTAATCCCTTTGATTGAGTATCAGATGCAATCAAGGGATAAGTTAATCTTTTTATTACGCTCCTAGAGCCTATTCATCCTCTGTTCCAGTTTTCCAATCTCAATGCAACTCACCACACACATACACTTTTGACAATATTGGATTGTGGAAAAGGAGAAGAAGTCCATGTGACCTAGTCTTGTTCAAGGGTATCACGGCGTGTAGAACAAAACATGATTAAGAGAAAAGCTACGCTTAAACATGTAAGTCTTAATCTTAAATTTATGTTCATAGAATTGTCTATATGTTTGTAGAATTCCAACAAATTCGAAAACAACCAATTGTTAAAGGCCATACTTTTATGACTTTATCTCATCAGTCGTGATACCATTAGTCCTATGATGCATGAACTACCAATAAATTCTCGCTATATGTCGCATGTTCAAGTTTCAAACAGAGAGCAACTATAGTAAAATAAGATGAGTGATACTTGTGTAAAACCGTCTCTTGTAAGATCAGACTTTATTTTTATTACAAAAAACAATTACCTTTTTAAATTTTTACTAAGGTTAACATTCAAAGTAATATTTTTTACATTAAAAGTAATATTTTAAAGATAAAAACAACCCCGTTTTACGGAAAGATATCCATAAGACAATTGTATTTGTGCGTTTATATTAAGTGAGAGCTTGAATTGAGTAGGCAGGGTGTTATTCGAAATGACCAGATAGAGATTTCAAATTTGTAACAAGAAATTAAGTGGTTGCATTCAAGAATCTGAAATTAATATATCTGATCAGACTTCAAATTCGTTACAAGAAGTTAAGTGGTTGCATTCAAGAATTTGAAATGAATATATTTAATTTTAACCTAAAAGCTTTGTTAACTGTAGAACCAAGGACTAAGGACTATGCTCATTTAAAAATTCTGAAGTCAAAGTGTCACCAACTAGGCAACCTAGTAAGTCAAGTTGAACACTTAATGTTGTTATGCTTTCACACTGTTAAGCTTTCACATCCGAAGAAAAACAAAAATATTTCTTCTCTACCAAAATTTGATGTGTTAATCATGGTTTGTGGGATCGGGCCGGACCGGTCGGTTCGACCGGTTCAACCGGGAACCGGGCCTGGAACCGGTTCGGTAGCGTTAAAAAACCAGAAATTACATAAAACCGTTGAAAACCGGTCAAAACCGGTGAGAACCGGTTCGACCGCCGAACCGGCCGAACCGGTCGAACCGGATTATATTCAATTTTTTTTTTTTTAAATAAAGTTGTGTTTGGGTCCGTTTTAAGTAAAAAAAACGGGATTTTCACCTTTATCTTCATTTGCCCTTATTTTTCCCGTCTTATTTTAAATTTGGCACTAGGATGTTATTAAAAAAATTAGAGTTAGAAGTATCTTTGAATTAATTGATATTGATATATGTTGAATTTTTTTTTACAAGTTAAACTCTAGTATCAAATTAGATTGTATTACACATAAAGAACTATTGAAATTCAAAAGTCAACAAGTTGTCTTTGACCGGTTGAACCGGTGGTTGAACCGGTTGAACCGGTGGCTTGTCCGGTTCGATCACCGGTCCGGTCCCACAAACACCGATGTTAATAGCAGTATCAAAATAGTTGGACCTGAGTCAAGTTTACCGAATGAGCCCATATATCTTTTTAGAGTAAAACTTAAAAATTTGAAGCGTTTGCAACACTTTACATATTTATTTTATTTTAGGAAATAAAAGAACAATGGTTTTCAAAATAGGCCCATAGTCTTTTGTTATGGTGAACAAGCTTAAAGAAAAAAAAATTGAAATATTTGCATATTTCTAATATCATATGTAAAATCCCAAAACAGGGAAGCTCCAATAGAAAAATATTGGAAGGGAAATCCAGATGGGCTTGCCTAGATAGATCCTGCCCACATTATTGATTGCTAGAGAATCTAAGGTTTCCTGGTCCCGTCAAAAAAGGCATGAAATATTGCTTGCCTTTATACAGTTAGATACAAAATTATCCCTATATACATACTGTGTAACAATCCTCAATCAAAACACGTGCTAAAATCTATATAAAAATATAAAAAATATTTTGACTATTTTTTTATGTCTTTTATTCCCTAATTAGTTTAGCAAAATACTCCCTGTTTTTCGCACATTGCACGTCAATTTAAAAGTTTTATACATACATGTTTAATTAAACCACACATTCTGATTTTATTTTTTCTCATTTTAATTTTATTTAGATTATACAACACATTATCAACGTAATTATAATTTATTTTTATCTAATCTATACTCATAAGATAATATTAACATTCACATTTTACGTTCTATATTTTTTTGCATGTTTTGATTTAATTATGTCACGCTCATTCATATAGTACAAGTTTTTTAACGATTCACATAGTACAACTTAATTTATTATTTATTATAGTTCTTTTTTTCTTTATTGTACCCTATAATTTTATATAGCATAGTAAATTCATTTATCAAGTTATTACATATGCCTTTTTTTTTTTTTTTTTGCGAGGTAACGTACTTAACTTAAATTAAAGAGAAATAGCATCATATGCTAGTACATAGTTCAAAGACGACGGGATTGTACCAACATAATACCCGTCCCAAACAGGATCAAAAGCTAAAACGGCCAAGCCATGGGCTAAAGTGTTTACCGATCGCTTAACCCATCTAAAAGAGAAGTCCCGAAAAAAATTACATAGTGAAAAGGATATCACGAACAATGTTGCCAAAATACGAAAACTCATCCTTACGCTTCTGAAGTGCCCAAATACTTGGATCGAATCTATCTCAATAATTACCTTTTCCAGCGCCATTTCTTTCGCCAAACTCACGATTTCCCTGCATGCAAGTGCCTCTACCACATCCACATCCAAAGTTCCTTCCCTTCGCTAGAATATCACGTTAAGAGCATCACCCTGATTGTCCCTAATGATCCCTCCCGCCTTACTGTTGCGCTTCATTCAGCTTAAAAGTGGCCTCCGGTGGTCGAGTCCAACTTTTGTCTCCCAGCTGCTGGGATTGATGGGGTGTTGGGATTTTGAAAGCCCAAAAGTCCGAAATGTGAGCCACCGCCAAAGTCGATGCCCGGAGTTAATCCATTAGTATATCCTGAAAATAAACCTGATTCTGTAGATACCATGCAAACCATAGATGTGTTGCAAAGACCGAGTGGAATCTGCTATCTTTTAACCGAGTGGAATCTGCTATCTTTTATTTCCGATGTTACTCGCAGCCAATCTGCCATCGTCCCTCTTCCTTCCACTATCGAGATGTCCAGTCGTATTGGGCATGTCTTCCAGTAGAGTTGGGCCCATTCACAATCTCGAAGAGCATGCATCGTTGTTTCGACCCCACCACCACATCGAATGCAAATAGGATCGAGCTCCATCGCTTCTTGACCAAATTTACTGCACTTGGAATCCAGCCGTGTGCACATTTCCACAAGAACTGTTGGATTTTGGTGGCACGTCCAGATTCCAAATTCACTTCCATAACCACTTATCCATCGAAGAACCCGACACTCTTCTATGTTCCTCCTCCATTTCCATAGCCACGTGGTA
Organism: Ajuga chamaepitys; assembly: GCA_958295605.1. NCBI lineage: Eukaryota > Viridiplantae > Streptophyta > Magnoliopsida > Lamiales > Lamiaceae > Ajuga > Ajuga chamaepitys. The sequence goes on from OY282502.1 coordinate 56,327,923, forward strand.
CCCTGTCTTTGCTGCATAGATGCTATTCTTAGAATGACACCATCCCATGCTATCCTGTACAATGGACACTGTAATTGGCAGTGAAATAATTTGGTCCATTTCTCCCTCTTCGAAGAACGCACAGACCATCCCTATATCCCATTCACTTCCTTCATCGTTCATTAAGTCCTGCAAAAACATCTCCTCCGGCAATCCCCTCGTGATGTATTCGGTCTGAACAGAAAGGATGATGGCAGTCATGGGTCAGTCCATACTCTAATGCTCCGTTCATCCCCAACTGTCCATAGTAGTCCGCGCTTTAGCACCTCTCGACCCGTTAAAATGCTCCGTCATGTATAGCTTTGCAGCCGGTGCTTCCAAAAGATTACAGTTTGGGAAGTATTTCGCCTTAAGGGATCTGAATAATAGTGAGTTCGGGTTATGTAATAATCTCCATCCTTGTTTAGCCAACATTGCCCTATGGAAAGCCAAAAGACTTCGAAAATCCAAACCTCCATCCAATTTGCACTTGCATAACTTTTCCCATGATCCCCGGTGTATTCTCCTTTCCTCCTCCTTTTGACCCACCAAAAACCGAGCCGTTATTGAATTTATGTTATCACATGTACTTTTCGGCAACAGGAAACACTACAACAAATAAGGGAATTAGGGACGAATTGGAAACGTCACTAAAAGTGATGAAAATGTCACTAATAGTTACGTGGGACGAAATTATTTCGTCACATCAAACGTCACAATATCCTAGTCGCTAATAGTATTTAGAGACAAATTTTTCAAAACGTCTCTAAAACATTTTTTTAGTGACATTTCTTAATTGTCTCAAAAGATTATTTTTAGTGACGTTTTTCTAATTGTCTCAAAAGATTTTGTTTAGTGACGTTTTATATTTGTCTCAAAAGATTTCTTTAGGGACGTTTTTTTAATTGTCGCGAGAAAAATTCTTTTAGTGACGCTTTTTTAATTGTCTCAAAATAGTTTTTTAGTGACGGTTTTATTAATTGTCTCAAAATAGTTCATTTAGCGACATTTTTTTATTTTCTCAAAAAAAATCTAGTTACATTTTTTTAATTGTCTCAATAGAGTTCTTATAGTGACGATTTTTTTAATTGTCTCAAAAAGAGTTCTTTTAGTGACATTCTTTTATTGTCACAAAAGATCACTTTTAGTGACTTTTTTTTGTAATTGTCTTAAAAAAATATCTTCTGCGACGTTTTTTTTAATAGTTTAAAAGAGTTTTTTAGTGATGTTTTCTTTATTTGTCTCAAAAGATCCTTTGTGGTAACGCATAAATTATATTGCCTCAATATTATATATTACAATACCTGATAGTACCTTTAATAACAAAACAATATAATAAGAGAGAGAACAATAACCAACACACAAGTGAATCTTCAATAACAATTTGCATGTAAATGACGATTGTTCTGAACTTAATCCATCTAAAAACAAAGCATTAATGGATCAAGAAGCATTAATGAAAGCATTAATGACCAGGCTACAGACCCTATTTCGGCTTGAGCAGCTCTGTACAACTCCAGCCTCTTGGCGATAGATTGACGCCGCTGCATAATGGCCGGATCCTCATCCAAAAGAGTACCCAGTTGCCTTCCCTGTCATGGTAGAACAACAACCACAATTCAATATTAAACAATAATAAATCAATCACCTGCACCTGCCTCTATACCTCTTTCTTCCCCAGTTCCGTGAAGAATTGACCCAGTAAGCTGCATTTGGCCTCACGCACTTGACAATAAACAACAGACTTTGGAATCGAATTGACCACCGCAAACCATATTCACATAAGACAACACAGTCGATCCTGTTCAAAAACGTAGTATCACCCTATAATCTCAACTTTTTAAAAAATAAAACCATACAAAGTACTCACCAATTCGTCGAAGATAGGAGTCATTATATCTATCAACAAGTGAATGGGTTGGATTGCCGCCCTTCTCAACATCCTGAGGAAGCTTCTAGAAGAAATCTACAGTCAAGTAACTACATTCCATTTCTACCAGCTGTAGGGTTGCTTTCTTGCTTTCCTCCCTCATCCTGTCTAATTATTCAACAGCGGCATTTCCAACCTCCACCCTCAGAGAAGGGTACTGCTTCAACTCCTGTACGCAATTCAGATGAGGGAGGATCAATGGGGAGTTCCTCATAATAATATCAAATAAATAAGACAATCAAACAAAGTAGACTTACCACAGTCTCATTTATTGACTTATGAACCAAGTCCTTCAGTATTGCATGAACCTGAAAAGATGAACATAACAATTTTACAAGCTTAATACACAACTCATCCTCTTGACTAAAGAAGCTCCATTTTGAACAAAGACTCCAGTTATATTAAATGTAACCAGCCCCCAAAAGACGTCAGTAGTTCCACCAAAAGGAATATCATGAAAACCATAAATCGCATACTGCTGTCTGAGGTGGTAATTAAATAATCATCACCTATTTATCAGAAATCCAATCATAATTCCCTAACATGCATAAAGAAAGACATCCAAATTCATTATCAAGGAATAGAGATCATCTAACACATATGCTTCATAGTTTCATGCAACCAGATCAGAGTACCAATAGAATGACTCTTCAGCAACATTTTATGACAAAGGCAAACGCTACCAACATAATGAGAACAAGATTGTAAAAAAGGAAAACAGATACCGCATCAACAGCTGCCTCTGCGGGACCTTTGATCGTAATCAGGGTTGAAGAGATGAAGGCCATTCATGCTGCTGGCACCAATTTATGAGTTGAAAAAAATGACCTATTTCCAAATTATCGTTAAAAGGACTTTAAAACACAAGATATAATAGGCAATGAAGGGAGAAACTACTTACTCCAGCATCGGTCGCAATGGGCTTTCCTAGACGACTCAACTCAGTTTCTAGATCGATAATAGTTTTGTTGATGAGTGATTGCAGGCCAGGAATTCGAGATTTGATAACAGATTCCAAATGCTAAAGCAGAGAAGAAGCACAAATTAATAGAGACGAGCTAACTCAAATAATATGGATGCACATGACAAGCTTATCAATTCAGCATCAGCATATGTGACGTTTGCATTAAAGCGAAATAGATCAATTCATGTTTTCAGGGTGACAGAAAGGCATCACCAGCATTCTTGGCCATAAATAAGAGGCACGGCCCTAATTTTCAGTTTCAAATATCGTTTTTCGGAAAAGATTTCCAATTCAGTTTCCAGATATTATCTGTCTGGAATCCAAAAAGATTTGTATCAGGTATTGCAATAAATAGCCATTGGAAAGCATTTAAACAAGAGGGGAAAATTCAGCAACTCAATCATGAGTAAAACCACATTAATAACATCTATGAGGCTTGAAAGTAATGTGTTATGAGTCCATATAGCAAATATAATGACACAAGGACCGTTTGGCCCTATATTATGATTTAGAATTCAAGAACTAGACCAAAAGTAGTGGTTCAGAAGCAGCCAGTAAATTTTACAAAACAAAGGAAGAATCAATAGTCTCCAAGATAGCAAAACATAAGGGCTTAGCGTTCATATTGCTTCAACAGTTTAAATAGTAAAAAGCGAGCTCATGTACAGAATTTCTACTGAACTAATTCAGAAAATACAGTACGAATAACCCATCAATAGACATTTTTATTTTTAATTTTTTTTTCCTGTTTCCTAGAAAGTATCATCTAATTAGTGGTCTGTAGTTCTCAACTTACATCTACAGCATCTGTACCCTTGTCCATGAGATCAATCTTTGTTAGAACTCCAAATGTCCTCTCTCCTGAAATAAGATAAGTAGGGAAAATAAAACAACTCTTAAGTGGAAAGATATTCATGAGAAAATAACCAAGATGTATTTCCTGCAACAAACCCAACCATATCAACAAGCCATACCTTTTGGATCTACTTCACGAGAGATCTTAATAGCATCAGATGTTGCAAGATCTTGATTGGCAGGAGAAACTGCCAAAATAATGCAGTTGGGCTGCAATTGATTTCTTAATAAGAATAAACTGATGAAGTCGTTTTGACCTTGGGACTGCAGTTTCATGACGGCCAGTCAATACTCGCAAAAAGTTCTCAACAGTCACTTCATAACCTCGGTAATCTACCTAAATTTGAAATAGAAGTTGAAATAAGATGTTCAACACAGAACTCCAGCAATTTCAATATAAACTGTCTAAAAGGAAAGACTAATTACCTGCTGGATGAGTACTCGAATGCGTGCAAGGACAGCCAGTACCGTTAGTGAAAACTTCATGAAAAATGACTGAGCAAGCAGCTTGGATAGCTCCCTTCCCATTGTTAAAGAGAAAAACATTGATGTAGAGATTGGTTAAATTGTATATCCACTTCACTAACTTTATAAGGATCAGATTGCGTATCAAATGGCAGTCAAGTCTTTTTTATGCCAAAGTAGATACACTGAGATGGGATTGACAAAGAAATATTAGGAACTTGGGTCATTTGAATTCTGCTATATGGAACTGAACATTGAGTCACAACAAACTACATCAAGATTCAACGGCTACCATTTACACACGAAATCCCAAGAGTTCAATAGGTTTGTAAATTGAGTCAAAGATATGCAAAATAGATATGGTAACAATAAACATGCTCATATACAAACACACACACAAACACACACATAATGACCGTAGTGGCCAATAAGAAAAGTTCTGCAACATGCAATGCTATAAAACCTTAAGATATTCTGATATTACAAAGTGACTCAACTATGTTCAGACATTATCCTATGCAAAATAAATACCGTCAACAGTAAAAAAAGAAAATAATGATAATAATAAATAAAAAAGAAGAACAAGGATACATAGCTGCCTTCAGTATAATCAGAGTCTCCTTCAGTAATAATGGCCCAATTATAACATGATTTTGTTTCTACCACACAAAAACGTTAGTAGGACAATGAAACAATGACAGACAAGTGTTGATGAAGATTTCAATGATAATGGTCAGAAATTAAAGAAAAGAAAGGGTGTACACCTTTCCAAAAGATGAACCTTTTGCTTTGGCCTGCTTCCATAGATCACCAGAAAGGAGGCCTCCAGTATCTCCTCCAAGTTTGCAGACGCGAACAAGAGCTCTCTGCTTTTCTTCAACGATTCCTCGTCCGCGCTTAGCTTCCTCACGGCGGCGCCGAGCTCCGCCGCCAGCATTTTGTCGGTGAGTTTGTTGTTATCTTTTTCGTTGCATGAGATTCTGAGAGAATTGAGGGTAGGTTTTGCGATGTGGATTGGAGTGAGATTCGCGGGGAAGGATTGTGTTCGAAATTTTGGAGATTTTGGGAGGAGATTTGGGGAAAGGGGTGAATTATTTGACCTAATTCTGCAGTTGCTTTGATTGGCGTCATCGTTGGAAATGAATTAGAAGGGGAACACAAACACAAGGAAGCTATAAGAAATGAAATAGCTAAGAAGCTTTAACTCGCACCGCCGTGAAGATGCAGATCTTCGTCAAAACCTTAACGGGGAAGACGATAACCCTTGAGGTTGAGTCCTCCGACACAATCGCACTCTTGCTGACTACAATATCTAGAAGGAATCGACTCTCCACCTTGTCCTCCGCCTACGTGGTGGCGCGAAGAAGCGAAAGAAGAATACCTACACGAAACCTAAGAAAAAGAAGGTCAAGCTCGCCGTTCTTCAGTTCTACAAGGTCGATGATTCCGGTAAGGTGCAGAGGCTGAGGAAGGAGTGCCCCAACGCTGAGTGCGGCGCAGGTACTTTCATGGCTAACCATTTTGATAGGCATTACTGTGGTAAATGTAGACCCACGTATGTCTACAATAAGGCCGGTGGTGATTGAGGTGGAAGGATGTTTTGGAACTTACATTTAATGTTATACTGTCTAAATCTGAACGATTTTTTTTCGTTTTTACAATCTGGAACTTTAATTTTGTGCTGTTTTGAGTAGTTTGTTGGGACTGTGGATTTTTCAGCTATAAGAAATGAAATACTAACATTTATTTCCTTAGTAAAAGAGAAATTATACAGTATGTGTTTAAAGTAAGTAAAAAATTTCAAAAAAATGATATTGGGACATTTTAGGGAAAAAACGTCACAAAATGTAATAAAATAATTCTAAAATTAAAAGAAAATAATATAGTGACGTTTTAGGAGAAAACGTCACAAAATGTAATAAAATAAATTTTAAATTAAAAGAAAATGATATTGTGACGTTTTAGGAAAAACGTCACATAATGTAATAAAATAATTTTAAAATTAAAAAAGAAAAATGATATTGTGACGTTTTAGGGAAAAACGTCACATAATGTAATAAATTAATTTTTAAATTAAAAGAAAATGATATTGTGACGTTTTAAGGGAAAACGTCACAAAATGCAATAAAATAATTCTAAAATTAAAAGAAAATATATTGTGACATTTTAGGGGAAAACATCACAAAATGTAATGAAGTAATTCTAAAATTAAAAAGAAAATGATATTGTGACGTTTTAAGGGAAAACGTCACAAAATGTAATAAAGTAATTATAAAATCAAAAGAAAATGATATTGTGACGTTTTAGGGAAAAATGTCACAAAATGTAATAAAGTAATTTTAAAATTAAAAAAGAAAATGATATTGTGACGTTTTAAGGGAAAATGTCACAAAATGTAATAAAATAATTCTAAAATTAAAAGAAAATATATTGTGACGTTTTAGGGAAAAACGTCACAAAATTTAATGAAGTAATTCTAAAATTAAAAAGAAAATGATATTGTGACGTTTTAAGGGAAAACGTCACAAAATGTAGTAAAGTAATTATAAAATCAAAAGAAAATGATATTGTGACGTTTTAGGAAAAAACGTCACAAAATGTAATCAAGTAATTTTAAAATTAAAAAAGAAAATGATATTGTGACGTTTTAGGGGAAAACGTCACATAATGTAATAAAGTAATTTTAAAATTAAAAGAAAATGATATTGTGATGTTTTAGGGGAATACGTCACAAAATGTAATAAAATAATTCTAAAATTAAAAGAAAATATTTTGTGACGTTTTAGGGAAAAACGTCACAAAATGTAATAAAGTAATTCTAAAATTAAAAAGAAAATGATATTGTGACGTTTTAAGGGAAAACGTCACAAAATGTAATAAAGTAATTATAAAATCAAAAGAAAATGATATTGTGACATTTTAGGGAAAAACGTCACAAAATGTAATAAAGTCATTCTAAAATTAAAAGAAAATGATATTGTAACATTTTGAGACGTTCTTATAAAAACGTCACTAATATAAACGATTTTGAGACGTATTTAGAAAAATGTCACAAAATAATGTCTCATTTTGAGATGTTTCTAAGAAAACGTCACTAATATCAATCCTTTTGAGACGTTCTTGAGAAATGTCACAAAATAATGTAACATTTTGAGACGTTCTTAGAAAAAGGTCACTAATATACACAATTTTGAGACGTATTTAGAAAAATGTCACAAAATAATGTCTCATTTTGAGACGTTTCTAAGAAAAGGTCACTAATATACATCCTTTTGAGACGTTCTTGAGTAATGTCACAAAATAATGTAACATTTTGAGACATTTAAGAAAAACGTCACTAATATATACCATTTTGAGATGTATTTAGAAAAAGGTCACAAAATAATGCCTCATTTTGAGACGTTTCTAAGAAAACGTCACATATAGTATACCATTTAGAGACATTTTTAAAAAAATGTCACACAATAATTTATTTGGGACAATATATGCAAAACGTCCCAAAAAAGCAACCTATTTGAGACGATTTCAAAATCGTCTCAAAATAAATCGTCCCTAATTCCCTTATTTGTTGTAGTGAAACAACTCATCACATAAGACGGAATAGCTTGTGCCACAAATTTGACAAGCACCGTTCGTCCCGATTGAGAAAGGCATTTGGTTTTCCAATCCTTTAATTTCTTTCCAACTCTATTCACTACCGCCTGGAATATATGCTTTTTAGATCTCCCAACAAAAGCCGGTAGCCCCAAATAAATTTGGTGTTTCTCAACCAGAGACACTCCCAGCTGGCCCGTCGAAAAATATGATAATTCACTCTGTACACCCCCACTAAAGGCAATTTCTGATTTTTCCAAACTTATCATTTGTCACGATGCTCCTTCATACCTCTGTATTACCTCCATTACACTGCCAACTCAGTTTGGTTTGCTCGCCCAAAAATAATGTTGTCGTCCAAAAAAAATAGGTGAGTAGTCGTCGGCGCCTGTTTACTTATACGGATCCCACTTGGTCGTTTCATCATCTTCTGTTTTCTTAAAAAAATAGAAAAGCCTTCTGTACATACAAGAAAAGATAAGGGGATAAGGGGTCCCATTGTCGGAGACCCCGGGAAGGGACAAACGATCACCCGGATTATCGTTCCCCAAAATAGAATACGATTCTGTTGCCACACAATTCATAATCAGTTTTACAAAAGAAGCCCCCATTCCCAATTTAAGCATCACTCATTCTAAGAAAGGCCACTCCACACAATCATAAGCTTTGCTCATATTTAGCTTAAACGCAAAGTTCCCACGATTGTTTGCCTTTATTCTTCATTGCATGGAAAATTTCACAAGCTAGAAGGGCATTATCCGTATAAGACGACCCAACACAAAAGCGGATTGACAAGGGTCTATAATCATCCAAACAACCTTTAAATTGATTAGCAATGGGTTTGGTAATTATTTTGAACACCACATTACATAAACTGGTGAGTCTATAATCTCTCTACCAGCCGATTTTTTTTTTTTTTTTTTTTTTTTTTTTTGCAATTAGGTCAATATGGGTGTGATTAATAATACTAGGATCAGCATTATCGTTCAAGATACTAAGCAGGCAAGGAATAATATCAGGACTCACAATTGACCAAAACTTATGGTGAAAAATAGCAGACATACCGTCCGGTGCAGGAGCTTTTGTCGAATGCATTTGAGATAGAGCTTTTACTATTTCGTCCTTGGTAAAGGGCTCGGACAACAGAGTCCTCATCTCAGTTGTAACTTTAGTCTCAACCGCCTCTATCACACTGTCCATATCCAGATCCATAACCCCCTTAAACAATTCCTCATAGTAGCTTTGGAATACCCTAGCAATGTCAACATTTTTTGTCCATACTTTCCCTTCATCATCAACTATCTGTTCGATCAGATTTCGTTTCCGTCTTCCACTCGCCACCTTATGGAAAAAGGAGGTATTTCTATCACCGTCCCACATCCAATTTACCCTAATCCGCTGGTGCCACATTGCCTCCTCTTTCTTTATTAGACTCGTTATTTTATCCTCAAGTTGTTGACTAGCTATCTTATTTTCCAGACTTGGCGTAAGCTTCTGTACTTGCTCTAGCAATTCTCTGTTGCGTTTAATAGCTGCTGCTACGTTTCCAAAATGGGACGTATTCCAATTGCTGAGAGCCCGCCCACACACCTCTAGCTTGTGCGCCACCATGCATGCAGATGAGAATCCGTCACTCTCTCATGCATCATCAATTACCTTCGGACAAGACGAGTCTTGGAGCCACATGGATTCGAAACGAAAGAGTTTCACCCTCTTTCGATTTTTTCCCACTAATTCGCGAGCATCTCGTCTCTTCTTCTTCCAACTGATGAAGATAGGGCAGTGGTCCGATTCCTGTCTCGCCCCATGTTCGACAATAAAAAATGGAAATTTGGCTATCCACTCCATATTTCCAACCCCTCGGTCCAACCTTTCCTGAATGTTATGGTCACCCGTCTGGCCGCTTGTCCATGTGTAACTACACCCTTCAAATCCCAAATCTTCCATCCCTCATCTGTCCAACATATTCCGGAATAGCTCCATCTTCCTCAACTCTCTACCCCGGCCTCCCAGTTAGCCAAACATAATTTCATTGAAGTCCCCCTAGCATCAGCCATGGTTTTTGCATCTGTTGATGCAGCTCATCTATTAGTTCAGTCTATGGTAACTTGTTTGTACAACTAACTACAATATTAGATATTTGTTTGTTTGCTTGTTTGTATTCTTTTCTGAGTATAATATCTCTATTAACTTCCATGTATAATATTTTTATGGGTGTTTATCAGTTAAGGACTCGAAAGATAGGTATACTATCAATTCAGATCCTAAATGATAATTTCTATCAATCGGGCCTAAAAGATTTGAATCTATTAATGAAAGACTCATAAATTCAAAATCATTATAGGACATGTTTAGAAAATTGCAAAATCCAAAAATAAACTTATCTCGAAATGATAAGTGGAGAAATATATGGCAAAAGTCTTTCCTTACATTGTTTTTGTAAATTATCGTGATATATTTAAAATAATTAAATAATTTGCAATGTTTTTTAAAATACAAATTAACAAAAAAAAAAGTATTACATAAGAAAAAATACATTTAAGTGAAATATGTTTACATGAATTTAAATATTATGAACTCAAAAAAAAAAAAAGATTACAGACTTTTTTTAAAAACGATTTCTTTTTCCCCGCGGATGACTTAAAAAATAATTACAGATGTTAAAAAAATAAATTAAAAAAAAAACTAACAATTTCAAATATCAAACTACAAAAAATTCAAAAAAAAATATCGTGAAAGACTTTTGCGTTTATTTTCACTGTTTATCACTTCGAAATTTTATTTTCTGGGTTTTGCAATTTTCCAAACAGGCCCTCTAGTGATTTTAGACTTATAAGTCTTCCATTTATAACTTTAGATCTTTTAGGTTCTAAATTGATAGAAATTATTTTTCAGAACCTGAATTGATAGTTGACCTATCTTTCAGGTCTTTGACCGATAAAAACCCTATTTTTATTGATTTAATAATTTTCTTTAACATTAGATCTTGAGTATTTAAAAGAATATGATGCAATTATTCATGTTCATTAATTTTCTCGTTTGTCCTTTTACTATTTCCATTATTAATACAATCAAATCTCATACTTCAGTTTAAACTCCAATTATTATAAACCTTGTGATTTTTTTGTCTATCTCTAATTTTCTAACATAACATTTTTTTCTTTGATCTACTAAACTTACTATTAAAAGTTTTACATTGGCGAAAAGATGTTTGTAGGTGTGCAAGGTATGTGATTGAAAATAATGTCTAACAGATAGATATGAATAAAATCGATCCATTATATAGACAAATAGTATTTAAATTTTCCTAATATTACTATTTATGCGTTTATAGTTATTATATCTTCATATATATTTTTTATTAATTTTATATATAAGCCACTTTTACCGCCTTCCTCCATCATTTTCATCTTAAATATATTATATATATAAATGACTTTTTCTATATACTTTTGAAGTCAATAAAATTCGTAAATCAATTATTATTTTCTCTAGTCGTAATGTTAACAAATGTTATTGATGAAATATATCGCATTTATTCTTCTAAATTATTGAAAATAAATATAATAAAATATAATCTTGTTTTCTACAAGCATAATTGATAAAGCGCAATCCGGTAACCACAAAATCTAACGATAATCTACACAAACAGAATATAAAAACACAAGATTTACGTGGTTCGATCCGGAGATCTACGTCCACGGGCAGAAAATCACTCTTGCCGAGGTGTTTCCTTTACTAGAACGTTGAGTTTACAGGTAGTAATTCAGTATACAGAGTGCGAACCCTAATTCAGAGTTCTTTTCACGTATTTATACTTAGCTTTCCTAAACCCTAACTGAACCCTAACAAACTTCCTATATTCACGCCCACTTCCAGCTGCATGGCGGTTGGGAACGAATCTTCAGCCTTGATTCGCGGAACAAACCACTCGCTGGGCCGACGCGCGTTCCTGGGCCTGCTGGGCCTACGCGTGGTGGGCCTTCACGTGCTTGCTGGGCCTGTACGTGCTGGGCCGATAAGTGGGCTTTGGTATTAGCCCGACCCGAGGTGATCGGGTTATCCCTATCAATAATAATTTAAATTATATTTACTTGTTAATGCTCATACAAAGAAATTTATCATGTAAAATATATATTACTAGTTTAATCTAAATTTGAACAATAAGACTAAATGTATGTCTAGTTTAATCTAAGTTTCAAAATAATACATTCTATAGTAACTTGTATGTACCTTAAACTAAAATATCGATATTTGTTTTTTTTTTTTTTTTTTGTACTCTTATATGAGTATAATATATCTAACTCTATCACATTAGTTTATTCTTTAATTTTTCTATTGTATTACCTAGACTCGTCTATTATAGTTTAATTTTTAATAATGATACTTCACTTTGACCCTTCAATATTGATATTTTTGCATAAGCTTTTCTATAATTTGGTTCATTATATTAATGAAGTTTTATCTACTAATTATAGAGTCTAGTATTGCCTTTTCTTCATAATGAATTTTCTTACTTCTATGCATTTTTTATCATCATATTGTTCCTATTTAATTGTATTGACAATATATTCTATTGTTAGAATTTAATAAAGTGGTAAACGCAAAGAACATATATACAATTTTCTAACATGTACTTTTACTTACTCAAAAGTTAAGTTTATATATAATATTGGCAATTCCACTTGCAAGTTGTTTCATTCTTTTAGCACGATTTAAGTATTTGCTTCAAGTTTATATTCTAATGAAGTTTGAGTTACTATTCACATTAAGCTCCAATCTTTGAATTTAATAGTTTATACTTTAGTTTAAATATCCTATATTCATATTTTATTTTTTATAAAAAAACCTTATATAAATTCCTTTTTTGTTACTCAATGTTATAATATTGATACTTCAATTATTTATAAATTTAGGGAAATTATTTCAAGTAGTAATTTATAATATTCAACTTTAGACAAATAAATTGTCACTATTATATAAGTATTTTTGTAATTTATATATATAATAAGAGTTGATTGTTTTATTATTAACCAAAAACTATATAAGCATTTGTCAATCATTTATATATAGTAAAATAAATCATTGTGAATCATTTACATATTGAATTGACATATATCTTTTACATTGTTTAAATAGACATAAAAAAAATTAATTTAATCTCATCTATTTTAAAAAATAAAATCTTTAATGGCATTTTTTTTAATTAAACTTTCAATCATTTTTATCGAATAATAAAATATAAGTATGCGATCATATGTAAGTAACAACACTACTAAGTGATACAATTTTTAAGAATTAAGAAATAATAAAGAGCTAAAACTAATGTATACATTTTTGTTCTATCATGAATTTATGCTAAAATTAAGTTGCACTACTAGAATAAGGTTTTTTACCACTACAAAATGTAATTACAAAAAAAAAGAGTAGTCACAAAAATATTTTTAGTAACTACAAATCTAAAAGTAGTTACTATAGGGTAGCCACTTCTAATAAGATGAAAAAAAATAATTTGTAACTACTTTATAGTTACTAATGTATTTGCAACTACTTTGTAGTTACTAATGTATTTATAACTACAAGTAGTTGCAAAAGAGTTTGGCATATTGTAGCAAATTTAGTTAAAATTGTATGAAATATTTTATGTAACTACTAATAGTTACAAAATGGGTTATTTTTAGTAACCACTCTTGTAGTTACAAAATGCTAGCGGCAAATACCATTTTTTCTTGTAGTGTTGGACTTAGATATAATGTCAAGTTTATATATTTGACTCTTCATATAGTAACTTCATATTTTTAGATATAAATAGTAAATGTTAATAATATCACATATTGATATTATAATTTAACTTTCTTCGAGACATTTTTTAATTGACACTATATGACTTATTATTGAAAGTCAAACCAAAGATTCATGGGTGTAAGTGTTGAATCGGTAATAAATGACCAAGTCCTTTAGCTTGTTCTCCTTTCAAATACGTATTATTATTATTGTTGAGTCATTCACGCATTATGTAACTTATGCGTGAAGTAGTAAATTAAATATTATTTATGATATATTACAGTTGTCTCGTTAATATTTTTTAGTGAAGTGAGTATAAAAATATTGTAGTTACAAAACTTTAATAAAAAAAAAAGGAAGAAATCTATTGTTTTGTCTCTCGAAACTGAAAGGTCAAAATAAAAAACTAATAAGGACTTTGAACACCTAAACTTAACAGTATTTTAAATATCCAATACCTGAATAACCCTCTTGTACTTCTGGCCCAAAATAAGGACCTTGTATCTATTACTCAACTATGAAATCAAACTTAAGACTATTGCAATCATATTAACATATTACATTTTACATAATTTAAATATATTTTCATGTAATTATCATTAATCTTGAGTCATTCATAGATTGGGGTTAATTAAATATTATATAATGCACTGTAATTGTCTTGTCAACATGTTCTTTGTTGTAGTTAGTGGAATATGTATATAGATGTTATAGCTACAAACTATACATAAATTAAAATAAAAAGTAAACTAAAACAAATTATATCAAAAAAAATGAGAGATCGATAAATAAAATTGATAAGAGTTTTCACTATTATTCATTGTTCTAAATTTTATGTATATGATTTTTTTCTTTTTGTAGCCAATCTTATAATCTATTAGTATTTTTTTCACCATGAATATGCATAAACTTAATAGATTTGCAAACATTCAATACGTAAATACTTTTATTGTATCACTATTCGAAGTTAAGATTCTTGTAATCATTATGCTAATAAAGAAGTCAAATTTTGGAGCTACTAAACACCTACTAAACTATAAGATGTTTAATTTTCCATATTTTTTTTAATAAATACATAAATATCTTTGTGTAAATTTTAATTATTTAATATTTTGAGAATCATAAAACTAATGTACTTTTACCTATTGTAAGAGCTTGATATATATAGATAGGGAAAAATTCATTTTTTGTCATGTATAATAGGACTTGTCCAGAAAAAAATCATGTATATAAATTCAATTTTAGTACAATATGTTTCGAAAAATGTCCAATTTAAGGACATTAGACCCTGGCGGCCAGTAATTGTGTTTCATGTGAACCCAATAAATTGAGGATTATCGGTCAAATAGCTAATGTGGCAGTTACGAGTCCAGGTCTACATGCAAGAGTAATTAAATAAACCCAAAACGACAAGCTATTTTCGTCCAGGAAGTCTAAAGCTGATGTGGATTTAGATTTTTTTTATTTTTTAATTGGTGTGTTAATTTAATTACTTGACATGTACACCTGGATTCATAACTGTCACATTAGCTTTTTGACTTGAAATCCTCAATTTATTGGGTCATGTAGGCATATTCCGACACAATTAGTGGCCGCCAGACATTTGTTGTCCTTAAATTGGTCATTTTCCAAAACATACTGGACTAAAATTGAAATTTCGAAACTTACTGGATTTTTTAACACACAGGACTAAAAATGAAAATTTCCCTATATATATATATGTGTGTGTGTGTGTGTACTTGTTCTCTTTAATTTTGCTAATTAATATTTCTCCTTTCTCTATAATTGTGAAAGAATCCAATTAGAAAAATTATGAGAAATTTATGAAGGATTGAAGAAAATAAATACAACAAATAAAAGAAATTATATAATGTTACTAAAAAAGAATAAGAATATAAGATGTAAAGAATATCTAGGTCTAGCTTATGTCATTAGCTTAAATAAATATCATATGAAACGTGATAGAAATTTTTATAAGCTCAACTTTTTTATCTCCCACATTTTTATTCTCATCCTTCAGAGACTAAGAGTGTAATAGGGAATCCTCTTTTCGACTCTAACTCTCCCACTTTCATTTTTCTTTTTATAATTATAATATATTAGAGTTTCCATTTTAAACCACGCGTAGTTTTAAAATTTCGTCATTAAATTGAGGAAATAAAAAGAAACTGAAATAAGCAATATTAAATCGATAAGTATATTAAAAAGGGTTATATTTACTAATAATAAAACAAAACTAGAAAAAAAATTATAACAGAAGTTGGATGTTGGACCTTGATATATACTAAGTTGCTGGAAGTTTTTCCTCACATTAAAATATGCAAAGAATTTTATGTGCAAATGTATATTGAGATCGAAATTATTTATTAGAGAAATTATAGAGAAAGTATGTTAGGCCTAATATTTTGTGTGAATGTAACAAATAATGAACTTATGGATGTTAGTTGATGATGTAATAAGACAAATAAACATGTATTTTTCTTCAAATGCCAGTGATTTGGTGCAAAACAAAAAAATATATACCCTTATTATTACATAGTTTTTCAGTCATCGTATAACTTTATTCAAGATATATTAATAATGGTCGATGATGTGTATAATGAAAAGTAAACAATTGTTAGAATATATCAAACTTTATATATATAATAGAAAATTTTGAAAGACTAAATATTTCTACATTATATCATGGTATATCTTTTTTTATGAATCTTTTAACATTAATTATTATCTTGTTTTGTTAACATTAAGATTATTTAACTTTTATGTTTCTCTTTTGTGACTTTTTGTATTTATTAGTTGATTAAGAATTATGTTTGTTCAATGAATTAAATCTTTTTAGTGCATTAATTAATCTAAGAAGTTGTGTATGTGTGTATAACAATGATCAATAATTACATTGAATTTTATTAGAACGATTGACTAATACCACCACGTAATGCACAACTATTTTACGTTCAATTTTTTTTTATCAAATAATAGTAAAAAATTTAACCACGTGCAACGCACGCACGTATTGCTAGTAACTAAAATACATGTGTAATATGGAAATGTTCAATTGCCCACCGTAAACATGTTACATATATAACACAGTTGCAAGAGCATGTGAAGAACAATAATTGCACAACATTATAATAAAAAATCTTTTGATACATTTTTAGTGTGGTTACTAAAACAGTGACACTATACAAATTATTTGAGACGTATTTCAATGTCAGTCTCAAATATATTAATTGCATTCGAGTTATGGAGTCGGTTAATTATTAACGTCATATTGTCTCTAATAACAAGGTTATGGCAAATATTCATTATTTGATATCATTTTTTATTGTCTCAAAATACCAATTTTCTTGTAGTGCAAGTCGAACTTCAATAATTTTGAGAATACAAATATAACTATTTGGGTAGTTGACAATATCTGATTGACATAAAATGTATAATATAATACTACCTCCGTTTTCTTTTAGATGTTCTTTTAGGTTTGGATAACAAAATTAGGAGATATGAAAAATGGACAAATAAGTCCTCAATTAGATTATATAGATATGGTAGGTTAGATAATTAGAGTTTCTTTAGAAATAATTATAGGGCCTATTAAAAAAATGTTGAAAAGAAAAGTTAAAAGAACATTTATTTATAAACAAAACACAAAAGATAAAAAGACATTTAAAAAAAACGAAGGTAGTATCAATTATTTACCTATTTTCCTAGAGTCCAAAATATAACAAGGAAATATGAATTGATTTAAACTAGTATGTTTCACATGTAATTATTTGACACAAATTTGATGTCTTCGTAAGCATTCAATGTCTTAGCTTAAAATAATATATTAGTTCATATAATATTTAGTTTAATTTAAATATTATTTTTAGGATAAACTTTC
Organism: Ajuga chamaepitys; assembly: GCA_958295605.1. NCBI lineage: Eukaryota > Viridiplantae > Streptophyta > Magnoliopsida > Lamiales > Lamiaceae > Ajuga > Ajuga chamaepitys. The sequence continues at coordinate 56,345,413 of OY282502.1, forward strand.
GTGGGTCGTTTAGAAATATTACTAGTAATAATAGCGGGACCTTTCTTTACTGGGAGAGTTTGTCGCTCGGATCTCAAAAAATTGTAATATTTTAAGGGTCAAAATTTATTTTACATATAATATATAATATGGAGATATATTTAGATGTGCTTCTGTAAACAACCAACTAATATAGTTTGATGATTAGTATATTTTTTTTACAATTTAAAGAAAGGGTTCGAATCATCCCTGAATTTGAAGTATACAATGACTCTTACCAAGTAAATAAAAATTTAAAAATAAAGTTACTAAATTAGTCTTAAAATTCTCACGAATCAATTTTTCTTCTTTTTCTATAATTATATAAAAGAATCTCATTCTAAAAGAATCTCACTATATAAAAGAATCTCATTAAAAAAGAAACTTAAAAATAAAAGTAAATAAAAGGAATATGATAAATTATAGTTGTCGTGTCAGTATATTTTTTATTGTGGTTAGTAGAATGAGTATATAGATATTATAACTAAATAACTAAATTAAATAAAAAAGTAAATTAAAAATAAAAATAACTTTATAATGAAATATGATATATAAGAGCTTTCACTATTATTCAATCTTCTAATTTTTTTTGTGTATGATTTTTTTCTTTTTGTTTGTAATCGTGAAACCTAGTGTATTTTTTCACCATGAAAATATCAAAACTTAATAGTTTTGCAAACATTGGATATCTAAAGAATTCTATTGTACCACTATTCAAAATTAAAAGTCTTGCAATCATTATCCTAATAAAGAAGTCAAATTTGGAGTTGCTAAAGTCCTATGAAACTATAAGATTTTAATTTTCTATAATTTTTTTATAAATACATAAATGTCTTTTGTGTAAATTTTAATTAGTTAATATCCTGAGAGTCATATATTAAAGTCATTTTACTTATTGTAAATACTTATATATGTTTACATTAATATATATTCTCTTAGATACCTTTTCTACAATTATAAAAAATTCAATTAGAAAAATTATCAGAAATTTATGATGAATCGAACAGAAGAAAAAAAGAGCAACATAATGTATTTTACTGAAAAAGAATAATATTATAAGATATTATGAATATTTAGGTTCAGGTAATGTCATCAGTTGAACTATATATCATATGAAATGTGATAGAAAATTTCATAAGTTGAGACTTGAGAGATGAATTCGAATTATAAAATGGAACTTACTAAATAAATAAATCTCGAAAAATAAAGTTACTAAATTAGCGTTAAAATTTCATTTAATCATTTTTTTTTTCTTTTTCTACAATTATAAAAATGAATCTCATTATAAAAGAGATAATTTTAAAAAGAAACAAAAAAGAAAAAAATAATAACCATGTTATGTAAATTACTAAAAATAAAGAAAAATATAAATATTCTCAATATTTATGTTCAATCGATGACATTAGATGAATTAAATATCATATACATGAATTGATAGATATATTTGAACTATAAAGGGTTCTAACCAAATAAATAAACTTTGAAGATATAATTATTGAATTAACCTTAAAAATTAAATTTTATTAAAAATATAATAGATAAATCAAAATTTGTAAGAAACAACTCATACTTTTAAAATAGAAGTAGATTTGATGGAAGTAGTTTATATTGATATTACTAAGATAGGAAATTATTCAAAAAAACAACTAATTGCAAAAAGACATACTTTTATGACTTCATATATTTAATTAATGGTGATCCCATGGGTACAGTAGGTAGAGTTGTATTCGAGATGTTCAGGTACAGATCTCAAATTCGTAACAAGAAACTAAGTGGTTGTATTCAACAATTTGAAATTTGATATGAATATTATTTTGAAAATTCTGCAGTCCAAGTTTCACCAACCGCGCAACCCAGTACGTCAAGTTTGACGCCGCGTTACAATGAAAACGCTTCAGTTGAAGGCTTAGTGTTGTATGCTTGCTTTCACATGCCAAGAAAACAAAAATACTTTTTCCCTAACAATAATTTAGGGGTTAATTATTAAAACCGATTTGGACTTTGTGCGTGATAATACTCTAGAATCTAAATTAATTCTTTTTGCCATTTATAACCTAAAATTTGTGTTTTTTAGCTACTAACAATCTATGGCAGATTTTACGGTCAATATGTGACACATACATTTATATTCTGGTCCTTTTTGTTACTTCATTGTTTAGAGATGTCAATCTATAATTACATGTTTTGTGTAAGGTATCACATGAAAATATATTAATCATTATGCTTAAGATCACTAATCAATTTTAGTCAAAACAAGTAATACATTTATTCAGAACAAATAACACGTTTAAGTATATATATTATGCTTAAGATCACTAATCAATTTTATTTTATTATTCTTATTGGAGTGGGAAGGCTACCTGCCTTAATCCTTGATAACTAATCTATTATACCAATTGAGGAACCAACAGGGCTGGTTATGCTAATTGCATATGATCTCGGTTGCTAATGGCTGCTTATGCTGCAGTAATTTCTCTTAAGCACACAATAGAGAGGCTTCAAAAATCTTCCCGACTTTCTTCTGTAATCTCTCTCCACGATCTACCTATAAAATCAGCCCTACACTCTGCACGCAATGAGCTTGATTCCTTACAAGCAGCTCTTCAGAGCTTGAACGATAGCAGCGCCACCAGCAGAAGCAGCGACGGGGTGAGCTCTCTCGATTGCCGAATCCAAGATGCGGTACATGAATTGGAAGATGCACTTGAACTTCAGATCTCCAATCATTTTGTGCCGCACTCCGATCACAGCCTTGGAGGCGACGGTCGGCCATTATTATCCACCATAAACGAAGCCACTAATTCCTTTGCCGAAATGAAGGAAGAGTGCCTGGGGAAATTAAGCAACCCGACGTTGCTTGACACTGCTGCTACAGATATATTTGGCGGAGGGAAACCGAAGCTGGTTGGAGTCTCTGTTGAGTACGATAAGCTCAAAAACTACCTTATAGGTCGTGGCGCCACTGACTCTTACCAAGTTGTCTCAATCGTTGGGATGGCAGGAGTTGGTAAGACCGCTCTTGCTAGAACCAGTTTTGAGGATACTACGATTTTGAATAATTTTCAATGTCGGGCATGGGTAAGAGTAGGCCAAACACATCAACCAAAAGAGATCGTGCAAAGTATTCTAGATCAATTAGTGGCTCCTAATAAAATGCTTCGTGGAGAAGGTTCCAGATTACGCGAGAGGTTGCTGTTCAAGAGATACCTTTTGGTGCTGGATGATGTATGGGACTGTAAAGTTTGGGAAAACCTGACTAGGTTTTTACCAAAACATCCCAATGGAAGCCGAGTCCTCATCACGACTAGGCTGGTGGAAATACCGAAAGCTTTTTCCAGTGCAGTAAGTTGGTCAGAAACAAAAAATTATCAGATTCATCAAATCCAAATGAAGCTCCTTGGTGAGAAAGAAAGTTGGCGACTCTTTTGTGACAAAGTGTTTGGTGAAGATCAATTGAGTCCTCCTCAACTTGAGAAAGGTGGAAAGAAGATTGCTGAGAAATGTGATGGTCTTCCTCTAACAATCGTCACAGTTGCCGCACGACTTTTATCCAAAGCCGACCAGACTGCTGAGTACTGGAACAAGGTAGCAGATGAGAGAGAAAGTTCAGTCTTCGTGGAAGCGTATGAGCAAATCTCAAAGGTACTAATGACAAGCTACAACCACTTATCGCAACACTTGAAAGTGTATTTTCTGTATATGGCAGTATTCCCTCAAAAGTATGAGATACACATATCCAAGTTGATCATCTTGTGGATTGTTGAGGGATTTGTTGAATCAACTGATCTGTACAAGTTTTTTCCTGTTACATATTTGCAAGATCTTGTTTCCAATAATATTCTTCTGGTCCACCAACTTAGACATACTGCCCACAGTATTAAAACTTGTAGCTTGCACTCTGCCTTTTGGCAGTTGTGTGTCAGAATAGCTAGGGAAAACAAGTTTCTGCATGTTTTATATATTGCTGACGACGGTTTGGGAGAAACTATAAAACGGCAGCGACGATTGTGCGTCCACAATAATGTTTTGTTTGCCATCAAGGAGGTGTACGATTCAATGGCTTTGATTTCAGCAGCACATTCACTTTTATGTACTGGTCAATATCATCAATATCCAGTACGTCTATGTCTGGGTCTTAGGTTGCTCAGAGTACTGGATGCTCTTACAATACGCTTATACGAGTTCCCAGTAGAAGTGGTAAATCTAATTCACCTAAGATATCTTACCCTCACTTATGATGGAAAGCTTCCAGCTTCCATCTCAAAGCTCTGGAACCTTCTAGTCCTGATTGTCCATCAACATTTGCTTATCAGGTCTCCTACACGTCCATCGTATCTTCCTGTGGAGATATGGGATATGAAAGAGTTGATACATCTTAAGGTCGTGGGAAACAACCTACCAGATCCCACTAATAGGGGTTCATTAGAGAAGCTCAAAACGCTTTTAGATGTGAGTCCTCTAAGTTGTACCAAAAGAGTTTTTCAAAACATGCCTCGTCTAATAACATTGGGAATTCAAATTGAATTAGGGATGTGCGATGCTGTTGAACTGATGAGCTGTTTTGGTAGTCTTTCTTGCCTCCTTACTCTTAGATCACTCAAATGTGTGATCGTGAATCCTGTACTCATGTCTGAGGTTGTTGCCCCACCTCCAACGATTCTTTCAATGCTTCCATCATATCTATGCAAGTTGAGTTTGAGCGGATTTGGATATGGATGGGAAAACATGAGCAAGATTGCTTCCTTGCCAAATCTTGAAGTCCTCAAGCTGCGATGCTATGCCTTCCAAGGGCCAGAGTGGAGAACACATAAGCCAGCATTGCGTAGACTTAAATATCTTCTGGTTGAAAGCACTGATCTCGTACAATGGAGATCTGATAGTCTCAGTTTCCCATATCTTAAACGAATAACCTTTAGGCATTGCTACAATCTGAAACATATCCCTCAATTTTCTCAAAATCAGTTTTCTGAGCTTGAAATGATTGAAGTAATTGGTTGCCACCCTTCACTTGTGACTTGGGCAAAGCAAGAAGGAGAAAAAATAAAAGAGCGTATTCAACGATCTAACATTGGTGACAATTCTGGGAATCTCAACTCCCTACTCAAAGGTTAGTCATTTAGTTTATATGTTACTAGTTGTTATTGTTATATATATATCTTCACAAAATTTATTCCCAATAGCTAAGCTAGCCATGATTCAATATCTCGCACACCACACACACAAAAAAGAAAGTATAAAAAAATTGTAAACTAATCAGGTCTTGGGAAGGTAAGTGTTGTTGAAACGACAGCAATTTACCTCTTTATAAGTAGAAATTCCTTCAGAAACTTGCATCTTTTAATGTGATTATTAAGCATTTGAAGTGTCTTGAAAAGCCATCAATCAACCGTATCACTCTTAACCTCAAAAATATTCAACTGTTTCCTACAACTTTTCCTGTTCAGTTGCGAATAGTTATGCTTGCAGTGTGATATTTGAATCTTGGTGATATTGGCACAAACTTTAGATACGTGAGTCTTAATTTTCAGATTTTGTTATGATGATATATTGTGTGTGTGCAGTCAAGGAAATGTGGTCCGACTAACAGATGGACTGAATCGGCGATGTTATGCTTGAGATTGGAGAATTGTCAGGACATCAACAACTGCAGGGAAGTGGGAAATGCTTCAAGGCTAAAAGGACTTTACCATTATGTTCTGTACCAAAACTGTATAGGCTTCTAAATACACAGTAGCATCATGTAATAATTCTACATTTGTGGATTGCATATTTGTTTGTCTGTCTTTAATTGTTCGCGAACGAGCTTTCAGTTTTGAACTTGTGGAAGAAGAAGAAGAAGTTAATTTTGATCCCTCAAGAGGTTGGGATGTGCTTGGCTATATGTGTGTACCATAAAAATTCTGTTTTTTGTTACATTTTGTTTCAAGTAGAATATATGTTATTCATTTGAATTTATTTGGAGTCCTTTTGCCAATTTTTTTGAAATTGAAGCTTCTTGCAAAGTCTGAATCGACTCTAAACCTCAAACATCTTCAACTTTTCCTTGAGTTGCGAATTCTTCTACACCTATAGACCAAATACATGCGCTGTGAAATCTAGAGACGCAGACGAATAGAACTTTCATTGAATTGAATATACTTAGTACTACCTTCGTCCCGCTCTAACTTTTCTATTTGTCTTTTTTATTTGTCCCAACTTAACTTGTCAGTCCATAAATGATAAATTTCTCCCACAATCTTCACCCCTAAAATCTCCATCCTCAATCTTCACCTTTAAGAAAATCAATGATTCTACAAAATCTGTTTTTTCTTAACCTCCGTGCTCGTTCAAAGTAGGAAAGTAAAGTCGGGACGGAGGGAGAAAGTGTTTATTTATTTAGTTAAACTAGTAAAGTTTCACGTGCATTGTATGTGGTACACATGAATTTATAAAAACAAAAATATCACAATCTAATTACATTGAATTGGCTAAATAAATTAAGGTCCACCATGAAAAGGAAATAGTTAGATGATTTTATAAACTTAGAATTAGAATATTTGTTTTTTACAGGAAAAAAAAAACATAAACACTTAAGAAGTTTTTGCTTGATTTATGACTGTGCTGCATAGATTGTCTTATAATTATGTATGAATAATGGATTATTATATTTTTGAAATTTTTTTATTTTTTATTTAGACTTCTAGTTCGCAAAGTTCATTGTATTGCATATGGTATATATGAATTTTCATAATTAATTTTTTTAAAACTTTGATTGGATAGCCTAGAAAAAATCTTGGTGTGATATGACGAAAGAATTAATTAGATGATTAACTATACTTAGAATACTTTCAGTTCCATATTTTTCAAATCAATACAAAAGAGGTTTTCCTTGATCAATTCCCGCATTATATGTGTAAACTCTTATTTTTTGTTATCTTAGATATTCAATGTTTTTTAAAATATTCTATCTTAGGTGGACGTCGTCAATGATTTCCAGTAAAAATGATTAAATGCGCAAAACCACTAAGTTAGTGAGCTTTACGGTTAGAGGACTAAAATTTGAATTTCACCCAATAATTTTAGATGTCAGAGCTAATAAGTCACAAATATACATATTTATCTTCTAAATGACTAATTTCAGTTTACTTAAACTAAAGACCTTTTAAGATCTATAAATGGTTCTTGGAAACTTACTTATAAACTTACTTATTTCTATTGTGATTTTTTCACTTTTCTTTGGAGTTATAGAAAAATAGTTTTATTGTTTCCCCTTCCTCTTTCTTTGAAAATTTGAAAATCATTTTTAAAGTAAATTTTCCATCCTTAAGATATATGTTAAAATCCATAATTAATAATCAAAACAAGAGACAGAGTCTTTAGTTTAGATTCTTTTAAATTAGGACCACTTTCTTTTAAATACATTAACACTAAAAATATATTTGTTTATAGATGGAGTGAGTCGTGGAAAATATGTACGTTAAAATTTTGAATGTATAAATTCTACATCTATTATCATTTTGGATGGAATGTGATAACGATTGTAAGATATTGTCAAATTATCCTTAAAAACTTATGAAAATACATTAAACAATTAAATGTAATCAATAAAATTATTTTAATTAGATCGCCACGTCCTCCATCCAAACGGACAAATCCATAAAAAAACATATCCGAAGTAATTTTTTTCCTTGATTTATTACCGTGCTGCACAAATGGTCTTATTTTTGTGTATGCATGAATTATTATTATTTTTGTTTTCTTTTATTTTTGTTTTTTATTCAGTCTTCTAATTCTCTATGTTAATTGCAGTGTACATTGTACACATGCATTTTGAAATTATATTTTTTTTAATATTTTGATTAAATATGATAGAAAAAATCTTGGTGTTTTTAAATAATTATTTAGATGATTAAATATACTTAGAATACTTTCGGTATCTTTTTTTCCTCATCAATACAAAATAATTTTTTACGTTGTTTCACACTATATGTATAAACTTTTATTTTATATTTTTCTTTTATATATATATATATATATATATATATATATATGGGAAAAAATCATAAACCGTCCCATAACTATAGTGACTGCCACTAAATATCCCGTATCTATCTGCTTTTTCAATTTCGTCCCATATCTTTTTAGATTATCCGATTTTTGTCCTAAAATTCAAAATTTCGCCGGAAAATGCACGCGACGGACACGTGCCAGCCAAAATTTGGGCGTTTTCTGCCACGTGGCGTCGGGAAAGAAATCATATGTCCACTAAATATCCCACAACTTTCTGCTTTTCTAATTTAGTCCCATATATCCTGAGATTATCCAATTTTCGTCCCAAAATTTAAATTTAAGCCAAAAAATGCACGTGTCGGACAAGTGTCAACCAAAATTTGGGTATTTTTTGCCACGTGGGGTCGGAATTCTTAGCTGGATTTGAATTTACCTTTTTTCTTTTTCTTTTTCTTGCCACATTTTTCTAAAATTTTACCCCCTTCCAATATTTTTCTTGTACAACTAAGGTTGAGATACCCTATGGAGCTCGCGGCGGCGCTAACAGTAGCAGCCGGCATGCAGGCGATGGAAGGAGGGTGCGAGCCGTCTCAGAAGTAGGGGTCAAAATTGAGGAAAGATGGGGTGATGAAAATGAAGAATATGGATGGCAAGCCATAGTGCTCGACAGCGATGAAGTGATAAAGGATATAGGGGTCTGGGCCGCCGCCGTGAGAGGCGTGGGGAGGGAGATTTCCGCCACCGTGAGGGTGACGGGTGGAGGTCGGGTTGAGGCTAGTTTCACCTTCATCTGAATCTGCAGAAGAGAATCGCCTACGCTGAAATGGAGCGGCATGAGAAGGGCAGTTCTGCCGGCACAGAATGAACACCGGCAGAGGGTGGGGGTTGTTGGCGGTGTCTGTCGGGAAAGAGCAGCGGTGGACGGAGCTACAGGAGAAGAACAACTATAGGAAAAAGAAAAAGAAAAATGTGGTAAGAAAAAGAAAAAGAAAAATATATATTCAAATCCAACTCAGAATTCCGACCCCACGTGGCAAAAAAACCCCAAATTTTGCCGGTACGTGTCCAGCACGTGTATTTTCCGGCTTAAATTTGAATTTTGGGACGAAATTTGGATAATCTCAAGACATATGTGACGAAATTAGAAAAGCAGAAAGTTGTGGGATATTTAGTGGACAAATGATTTTTTTTCCGACGCCACATGGCAAAAAACCCCCCAAATTTATATCGACACGTGCATTTTCCGGCGAAATTTTGAATTTTAGGACGAAAATCGAATAATCTGAAAAGATATGGGACAAAATTGAAAAAGCAGATAGATACGGGATATTTAGTGGAAGTCACTATAGTTATGGGACGGTTTATGATTTTTTCCCTATATATATGTATGTATATATATTGAAAAATTCCATCTAGGAAGGATTGTCAATGATTTCTAGTAAAAATGACCAAATGCACGTAATTACAAAATTTAGTGGACTTTCTAGTCAGAGGATTATTTTGAAATCTAACTTTTTTGAATTTTACCCATTAATTGTAAATATCAAAGCTAATAAACCACATATACATATTTATGCAACAATTTTAAGTTATTAGTTTGTCTTTACTCAAACTAAAGACCTAAAATCCTTGAAAGGTTCTTCTACTTATAAATCTACCTATTTCTATTGTGAAATTTTCACTTTTTCTTTAAACTAATAACAAAATTATTTTTTATTGTTTGTCCTTCCTCTCTTATTAGCAAATTAGAAATTCCTATATATATCTATATACATTTTCTTGTTTACACTACTCCTTGATTTTGAAATTAACTATACTTAATGTTACACGAAGTTCTTTTTATTTTAACTAGTAATATTCCCGTGCGATGCACGAGAGTTTATTTAAAAAGTAATGATTTTAAAATAAAACTAAATATGATATAATCTAATATTCAAATATGAGATTGTTTTATCCTAATAATTTTTTTTAAATGTAAGATAAAACATAAATAAAATTATAAGTAATGTAAAAATATAAATTTTCCCCACGTTAAATTTGAATTTAATATAACTTACTTTATATATAGGTGTGCACAGAATATTGTTGAAAATAATATTTCTTATCTTTGAAATCCAAACACGCATTTAGTGTGTATGTAGCATCATATATGCACAATAGCGTAATTATGAATGTTAAAACAAACATAAATATCTAAATATCAACTCATATTATTAAATAAAATAAACTGAAAAATGTTATAAGAAATTTATATCTCCTTTAATCTTTTCCATCTACTTTAAATATTTAAATTTATCTAAATAAAGTTTTAATACTTTAAAAAAATCTTATTTGCAAGTTTAATACTTTACTTGGTATTACAGATATATTAGAATAACTAAATAAAAAACAATTTTCAAAATCTATTCAATAGTTGGAATAACAAAATAAAACATATGAGTTCTTCAATATTTCTTAATACTTTCATATATATGTTGAAAATTTTCAATTAAACTATACATTTATATTGTAAATAGTAGATTCATTTAAAGATACACATAAGTTGATGTTAAAAAAAAAAAAAAAAAAAAAAAAAAAAAAAGGGACATAATTGAGATTGGTTAATGTGACCAAGTATTGTGTTGCAAAGTCTAAAACAACATATAGTTCAAGTTGGTTAATTATGCTAATTTAAAAGAAGTGTAGTTGCAACTTGTATCATAGTTTAGGTTACAGAGTGTAATTATTTATAGAAGAATAACATTAATATATGAAAAAAAAAGTAATAAAAAAATTAAGATTAATTATCATATAAAAAATTATAGATATGAGCAAAAGTCATAGTTTTGTGATTTATCAACAAAAATAATTATTATAACAAATAAATATTAGTAATTTAATAATTTAATAAGCTGATTATAAATAAAATATTAACTATCACTTTTAATTTGATAAAGTATGCATTCAATTATATATACATTGATTTTTATCTCAATGTAATAAATGAAGAAAACTTGAGACAAATCATGTCAGATAAAACAAACTGATTAGTTTTGGTTTTATTGAAATAACCTAGTAAAATAATATGTAAAAGAGAAATATTGATTCTGAACCAATAATATCTTTACTGTACGGCTCACAATAAACACTGAAATCTTACTAAATAACAACGAATAAATAATATTTAAATAGAATATCTTATTATTATATACTCCCTCTGTCCCACCTTATCTTGCACACTTTCCTTAAACGGCCGTCCCACCTTATCTTGCACAGCCTAAAAAAGGAAAGTTATAACATAATCTCCACCCTCAAAATCTTCACTTTCAATCTCCACCTTCAAATTACCTTTGAAAAGTCAACAAACAACCAAAAAACAACTTTTCTTAATATCTGTGCCGACCCCCCCCCCCCTGTGCAAGATAAGCCGGGACGGAGGGAGTATATCATATGGATCAAATTAAATGTCGTCAAAAGATGGTTAATTTGATATAGTATTCATAATAAATAGATTAGAAATGATATTTCCAACTTTAGAAAGTAAAATAGATTTTGATTCTTACCAAATGTGACAACAACTTACCAATCACAGTCTAAAACTTTAGGCTGAAAAGTCTTACTTACAGAATGGTCTCTACTGTGGCTTACATATATAAATATATATAATTTTTTAATTATAAAATAATTTTTAAATTCTAACTATAAATAATTAAAAATAACCATGAAATATATAATAAAAGGAACAATGATATTTTATATGTAATGTAAAGTTTAATACTTTTTTCTTTATGTCACTGCTTTTATTTTATATTTTTAAAATTATCTGGATAAACTTTCAAGTTCTAATTATAAATATTTAATTTTCTCTATCTAGAGTTAGATTTTCGTTTGCATTTTTTGACGTTTCATTTAGTGATTTCAAATATACTTAAATATTTTTTTATTTAAAAAATTCTTATTCTAAAAAAATAAATTCAAAAAAAGTTATCTAATCATTCAATAACAAATTAAAGTACGTGGGTTCTTCAAAATATTAGAATATTTTTCGTATTTTATTTGGTATTGTAAATTATTTATATAAATGTTATATTTTTCTTATAAATGGTTTATTTATTTGAAAATAAAAATTGATTGGTGCGAACAAAGTTATTTCGATAAGAGTACGTAAAAAAGATGATTAGTGTGAAAAAAGTATTATTTAGCTTACAAAGTGTAAAAACGTATAACATAAGTTTTAGTAAAAGTAAAAAATTAAAAATAGATTGTAAAATATAACAAATGTCATAATTTAGTCTGCAAAGAATGAATTTCCTGAAAAGAGTAATTTTAACAAAATACACATTATTTAAAATATAAATAGGTATTAAAAATAATTTCAATAACAATTTCAATACATAATTATAAATATGCTCAAAGCTTCTGTACTCGTGATAAAAATATATATTAGAAGATTTGATGATTTAATAAGTTGATTATAAAATAGATATTGATCGCCGCCTTTGATTTAATAAAGTAGGACTTTCATTATTTAAATAATGATTTTCTTCCTGCATAACTTAAATAACAAAAATATTTGCAAATTCATGTCAAATAAAATAAATTGAATAGTAATATTTTTGTAAAAAGATACACATATTTTTTATAGAAGAGATAATTTCACTAATTTTAGTTGCAACTCGAACCAAATTATAATCCAATTCCTAGTGAACATCAAGTCTAGCACAAATAATCAACCAACAAATAATCCGTTTATTCAAATCAAATATCTCATTATAATATATGTCATATGGATGCCAAATTGAAGATCGTGAAAAGATGAATAAATTGGTATATTATGCATAAAATCAAATTAAAAATGAAAAGATATTTGTATTTAAAAAAAATAAAAGAAAGTTATAAACTTACTAAAAATAAGAAAAAGTTACCAATTGTATGGTGTAAAAAATGTATTACTCCGGTGCAATGCATGAAAGACTGCTAATAAAGTAAAGTTTTTCACTAAATTAAATAATATATGGTTATATTATTTGAAAATGTGAACATTTGTATACTTAATAAATAAATATTTTATTTTGTTACCATATAGTAAAATTTTAAATAGTGTAAAAATTTGTTTCTCCCATGTGATTTTTGAACTAAATATATATGTGTTATTTATAAATAAATTATTGTTACATAATAAAATTAAAATAAATATTAAAATATATAACAAATAACAAATAAAAAATTCTATGTTAAAATTGTATTTTATAAAACTCTAACATACCGTTAGTCAGTCTGAATCCTTCTTAACCTATACGAATGACCGCAAATAGTTCAATTAATTACATATGTTAAAGCAACCACAAATATAAGAACACACTACTTATAAAAAGAATAAGATAAGATAATAATAAAATAAAATAAATAATTTTATAAGAAAAATAGATTGTTTTTCAAATAATCCTGATGAGGATTTGACCCTCGATCAAGAAGATTTTTTAAAGATGACACAATACAATTAGAGAATTCCCAAACAGCAAAAACGTAATAAGCCAAGATCCATAGCCTTTTTTTACCCATTAGACCCGGAAAAGAAATAATCCTTTAATGAAACAGTATCCGACTGAAATAAATTACAACAATTCAATATAATAGAGGATAATTTTTCAAGTTGTCACTTCTCCGTTGATTACTTTATGGATTACCTGCAAAAATCGCCAAAAAGGGATCCTGGTCTTCTCTCTTTTTCGTCCTGCCCCTTTATTTGAATGGAGATCGTATAGATATACTACCTTATTAGGCAAGGGTAAAAGGGGAAAAATAGTATGGCTCTCTTAAACCCTACTACATTGGGCTTATACTACGGAGGCCCAATGAGGCCCATATCGATTCAAAGTTAATACTCGGGTTACAGCTCTGACACCTTGGTCTCCTACCGAGCGGCCTAGGTCACGCTCAACTTTCCCCGCCTGGGGCGGTGGCTCCTCCCGTCTCTTCTAGAATCTCGATGTACCATAGAGGTCCGCTCTGATATCCTCCCCTCTGGATCCTCGGAACGGGTTTTCCACCTCCCCCCTCCCCCCTTCTCCTGCGTTCATCTTTGTCGCTCTATGTTGCCTTAGCACAGAGCAGCACCCGAATACCGCATCAAATCCTATATTTTTTATTTTTAAAAATACTCTATTGTTTCATTTTTATACAATTTAATTCGCAATATAAATAAATCAATGCACAATATAAAAAAATTTAAAACCTAATTCAACTTAAAGAAGGTGAAAAGATGCTTAAATTGATATATTATATATGAAAATATGTTAGAATAAAAAAAAAACTTGTTAGTATAATAAAAATTTCTAACGAATTTTTCACAAAGAAACACACTAACAAAATATTGAAACTATAATATCTTTTAGGGATACATACCTGTATATTTTTTATTGAAAATGTTTGATTAGCAATTTGATGATTTTTTTATTTTATTTTTTAGATATTTGGCTCCATTTAATTTTATTATACACACACATATTTATATATGGATTAATTTCTAGAGTAAAATTAAGATGAAAAAGTAAACACAATAGATTAATTAATTAAAATATTTGAAAAGATCATAAAACAATGACTAATTAATTGCGGCCTAAACATTATACCAATAAACATCTGCAATAAGTACTCAGATTTAACCAAATAATCAACCAATAATATTTTTTATTTATTTTATATAATATCACACTTTTATATATATGACATGGATGTCAGACAAAAGACCATAAAACAATGACTAATTTGATATATAAGACGTAAAAATTGTTGAGATAAAATTAATTTTATTTAAAATTTGGGGAAATGACTAATTTTTTTAGAGAAGGAAAAAAAACACATCAAAAGTCGACACTTCTACAAATAACCATAAATAACATAAAATTTTTGGGTGGGAAAAAATGAGTTAACAATTTTAACACTCTTATAATGTTTATATATGTGTGGATTTTTAATATATCTAAATGAAATTTCAAATTATAACTATAAGTATTTAATTGCTTCTTTCTAGAATTATATTTTCTTTGCAACTTTGAACATTTCACTCGGTAATTTCAGATATACTGATATACTTCTTATTTTTAAATAAATACTAACATTAACAAAATAAAGCCAAACGTTATTCAATAATTCGAAAATAATTTAAAGTATGTGAGTTCTTCAAAGTATTTAAATATCTTCGTATTTTATTTGGTTTTGTAATTTACTCAATTAAATTTAATATTTTTATTGTAAATATTATATTATTTAAGATAAAAATTGATTAATGCAAAAAAAAATAAAAAATTATTAGGTTGCAAAGAATAAAAAAAAGATATAATTGGAGTTGGTTAGTGCGACAAAATATTTTTTATGTTGCAAAGGTAAAAATGTATAGTTGAGATTGATTCACTAAAAAAAAGATTGAAAAGTATAACAAATGTTATAAAATTTAGGTTACTACAAATAAAGTAATTTTAACACATATACATTATATAAAAATATGAATAAGTAATAAAAAATAATCTCAATAATAAGTACGATATATAAACATACATATGCTCAAAGGTCCACGTCTAATAAAACAAACATTGTTTTATATGTATATATATATATATAATGATTTAATAAATTAGTTATTAACTTAATTATTGACTTTTTGCCTTCAATTTAATGAAATATGCGTTTAATTACTTAAACAATATTTTTTTATGCTGGTCATAACTAAAGTAAAGAATACATTTGAAAATTAATGAGAAATATAATAAATTTGTTTTAATTTAAGAAAATACTCAACTAATATTTTTTATAAGGGGTATTATTTTATAAATTTTTACAATAAACACTCAAATATAACCTAAATAATTAATCAATAAAGAATTTATTATTTTAAGATTAAATATCTCGCTCATTATAATATATATGATATGGATGTCAAATTTAAGATTGTGAAAAGATGAATAACTTGAGATATCATGCATAAAAAATGGATTAAAAATATAAAAAGTATTTGCATTCTAAAAAATTGAAAGAAAGTTATAAAGTTGCCAAAATTGACAAAAATTCATCAAGATAGTGTAAAAGTTTTGTCATGCATGTTTGCTTATATCTTTTATTGAGCACCATATTAAATAAAATTAATTATAAAAATCTTAACTCATTAATCTATATATTTTTTTTTTATCTTCTCTATTGTAATATACTTAATATTCAAAGTTAATTAAAAATTTTAAAACTGACATATATATGAAATCTTGATAATCCTTAAATGAATTAAAACTGATAAAATAATATCAAATAAATTCTAACATAAATGCTTATGTGAACCCTATTAAATTTTTCTTTTAAAAGATATGGCACACCTAAAATAATAAATTACTATAAAATATTTCTCAAAAACTATATTGTTCTTATTTTGCACCAACTTTTAAAACTAAAAAGGTCAAAATGCTAAAATTTTAATAATGCTTAGCTTAAAATGATAAAAAAAAAAAAAAAAAAAAAAAATCACATCAAATAAATGTCTAAATATATGCTTATGATATATTGTTAGCAAAATCTTGACATATAATTTAATATTAAATTAATTTTATTTAAACTTTGAAAAAAAAAAGGTATAAATAAATTATTGAACTCTCGTATACCTTCTCAATATATTTCAATTTTTATTCGAGTTTGTTATGATAGACGTTTTAATCATCCAGTTCAGTGGTGAAATATCACATTATCGTTTAATTAATTAGGAGAAGGTTGCAATTCAAACATTATTTAGAATGCAAAAGCAATAGGTCATGAAAATTACAATATCTATAATTTTGAAAATAATGTTGTACAAATTGAAAGATGTTACTCTATAAACTCAATTAAAAACACAACTAAACAAACTTAAATAAAATAAAATTTTACCCATTTAAACTCTCATTTACAAAAATCCAACTAAACTAATACTAATAAGTATAAATCTATATATATATATATATATATATATATATATATATATAAAATAAGGCAAGTCATGCGAATTTAGTAAGTTTCACATTTTCTCGCCCATTTTTTAAGTTTCTATTTTCGTATATAATTAAAAAAAAATGAATTTGAAATTATCCATTTCTTTTTTGTTATAATTTCAAAATTTAAATTTATATTGTTCATATTATGATGGTGTTTTTTTGAAGTTTGAAACATAAATCTTAACAGATTCGTCATTATCTCACGCGGAATTCTGAATTATGACGTTTCTGTTATGAATCAATTTAAGGAACCTCTAAATACGCATTATATTCAGGATCAATGAAATTCAATTTCAAATGTTTAAATATACATCCGTATTCACATATATAGAGAGAGACATCGTCCTTTTTCCAATCATTATTTTCATCCTAATTCTTTTATGTCGCTTACCAAGGAACATTCCAAAAAAAATTCTGCAACTGACGATGAATACTCCTCAGTTTCAGCGGAGCAGGAGGAACATGGAAAACACGATCATAAAAAAATCTCAGTTTTAGTAGAGTAGCAGTAACCTGGAAATCACGATCAGAAAAAATCAATTTTATTGGATCAACACGAATGTGCAAAAGATATACAAGGAAGTTGTTGTATTCAAATTAATCTGCCATCAAGCTTTTGTAAGGTAATACGTTATTTACAAAAAAATTCTTTAACTATTCAATAGCGTGTGTATAATGTGATAACAAATGTTGATTCAATTATTATATGTATACAACCAATCCAGACAGCACTTAGGCAAAGAAAAGTGAACAACAATCAACGTATGACGCAGATTTTGAGCGCAAAAAGGATGATCACTCGATTGGTCTCAAGAAATTCTAAATTGTAAAAAGCTACTGTGTTTTTCCTGTTTCATAAAGTATGGCTTAGATGTAGCTGATCTGAAGTTTTCACCTTACATTCCAATATCACTTCGATGTTTGTTTCATTTTATATATAAAAATCGCATTATGATGAATTATTCACAAGTGTGTTTGTGTGTACACACACACACACACACATATATATATATATATATTTTGTTAAATATATTAAATACGTGTATAAATGTCGCTACTTTACAAAATCAAATACATGTTGACCTATTTTAAAATCAAATCATCATCTATCAAAGTGAATATTGATGCCAAAGGTAAAACAAAAACGCAGAGAAGCAAATTATCATATTTTTTTAGCACATATAAACCGTCAATTCGACAATAAAAGTAAATAAATCAGCATATTTGAATTTCGTAAACTAGGATAAACAGATTTAAATATAAAATACTCTTTTAATGTACATCTAAATAGAATTTTATGATCAATGCATATTTTAATTTCGAAAACTAAGAGAAACAGAATTAAGTGGTATATACTATTAAAGTATATATCAAAAATAATTTATCTATTTATATAAATAAACTAAGTACACCACTTTTAGTAAGTGTACTTTTTCCGCCAAAATATTATATTTACTAAAAGTATAATTATTTTGAAAATTTAAATTCATATGATTTAAGTTAAGAATGTAAATTCCGGAAAAAAAAGGGCTATTTTATCGGATAGTAATATGACATTTTATTTGGTGGATTATGTGGTTAGTTTTCCTATTTTAACTCAACTTCTTAACCTAAAAACTTGGAGCACTATTTAGAGTTTAAACCCCTATTTAAAAAAAAAAAATAAAAAAATAACTATCGGCTATTTAATTATTTTTCTCTTAACCAATCTTTCCAATTTTCTTAAAGGGAAATCTCTACAAGATTCTAATTTAATAATAAATTATATTAAAAAATTAATATACAAAAACTAACCCCTAACATTTATTCCGCCACTCACGAGCATATATTGCGGATGATAGATATGATATTAGTTATTCTGTTATCTAAAATATCTATTAAGAATTTTTCATCTCAACAATTTTAAAAAAGCAAAATAGAAAAAAAAAAAACATCTATATAAACACAGTCTCATCTAATTGCTCATATATGTTCAGTTTTCTCAGTATCATCTAGTCGTGTATCATTTAATCGTTCATATATGTTTTCTTTTTTCTCCGTAGTGTCTGTCATAGAAAGTACGTCCTAACGTATAGAAGAAAATAATGGGTGGAGAAGAAGATGAAAGTGAGGTAACCTTTTTTTTTTCCTCGATATCATGTGCTTATACCTTTGACGAGCTATTTTTTCATGTTATTGTTTCGCTTTGTAGGACTACGATTTTAGAACAATTCAAAAAAAGAAAAATTGAGTTCAAAAACTGTCTACCACGGATTCTTATAACCTTGAAGGAGAAAAGGTAGTGTTTCGTCTTTCCTATTTTCTCTTTCCCCTTTTTTTTGGTTTGAATGTTCTGCTTTTTAATTTATGTTTCTTTTGATTTTATTTTTCCACTTTCTATTTGATTATGTAACTCTTTGTTCTAGAGTGGCAAAATTTTTGCAATTATTTGTATTTGATTTTTTTTTTCCTTTTCTTTCTTGAATGTTCGTTATATATACTTTGTTGAATGTTAATATGTTGAACTAAAATTAATTTTCTTTCGAAGTTTGAGTGCAAGTAACTTCAAGATATCATCAATTTTATTGTTGTAAAATGATATCCCTCACTTTTGTAGAGATTGCAAAATAATTGAGTTTGAAGACACCCATATTTTATTTTCTACCATTCATTATACACATTGAATATATTACTTTTAGTGAATTTTCGCTTTTAAGTCTATTTGAAAGTAGTTGATGTCCTTTCAGAATCTATTAAAGATGTGATAATTGTTGCATGTATGAACATTGAAGGTAAACTTTAAAACTTCATGACCTATAATGCAAGTCATTTATGTGGTCTATGGTTACATTGAATCATTACATGGTTTTTAGCATGAAATGTCAAATATGAGCATTTATCATTCTTATTTCAACTAAGTAGTTTTATTGGAATATTTGGGCAATAAATGATTACACTTTTACTTATCTGAATTTATCTACTATGCTAAAATAGTAGATATAGTGTACACAATATAGTGTACATTTTTGCTTAGGCTATAAACATTATAATAGAAGCATATTTTAGGATGATATTGGATCTTTTGTAACTCAACCCTCAGAAAGCTTTCATTATGGGGTGTAACCTACTCTTATATGCAAATTAGTTTATTAAAGAGCAAAAGTCTTGCACATTCACTCAATTTAATAAACTGAAAAGCCATGGATGTCTATCAAGCAACAATCAACAAATTAGCCATCAGAATGTGGTCTTATAACACATTGATGTCATAATTTGAAACACCCCCTAAGTTTATCAGCACAAAAACACATCATATTGACAACATATTTTAAATTCACACAATACAAGAACAAATTAGTCACCAGAATGAGATCTCAGGACACATTGGTGGCATAATTTGAAACATCAAATAACTCTATCAGCAGTAAATCACATCATATAGACACCAATTATCACTTTCAAACAGAAAGAACCCAAATTAGACACTAGAATGTATTTTCGGAACACATTGGTGTCATAATCCACCAAACCCTAGCCATAACAGAATCAATCAACTAAAACCCTAGCCAAACAAAACATCAACCATATCCCAACAGAATCAAACCCCAACAGTATCTGCAAATTCATAACCAGAAATCAATATGAAGCCCCAAACACTGGGCAACACTCAATCAAAGCAAACACACCATCAAAGCAAGCCAAAGTATCAAAAAGCCCCAAACACTAGGCAACACTCAGTCAGAGCAAACACAACTTCAGAGCAAATCACATAATCAAAAAGCGTCAAATATTGGCAACGAACCCATAATCACAAATTAGGGGCAAAAATACATAGCCTTTCCGAGAATGGAAATCCATAGGGTCAGCAACTACTGAAAATGACGACGTTTCTCCATTAAATCCAACCATGGATTCACGGAAGGCATCATATCGTGGTTTTCCTCGCATTGCAAAGCAGATCTGTCGGTGAGATCAGACAAGAAACATATGTCTTCTTCTAGATCTAGCTTCTTTGAGCCTTCAACATGATTCAAACAAGGTGCTAAACTGAGAGTCCTACACCACGATTTCCTCGGAGTCTTAAACGACTGATCCATAATCGGGAGAGTCTTCCATTTACAAAGAAAGTGGAAGAAAACAAGGTTTACTAAATCAAGAATTTTTGAAGTGGAGGAAAACCATGATCCAAAAGAAGATCGTGAAGGAAACAAATGGTTGATGATCGACGGGGACGTGGTATATCAATCGGCTAGGGTTAACAGTGGAAGAAATGAGAGAGGCTAGGGTTTGCTAAACATGGGAGGGTTGAAGACGATGAGAGAGAGAGAGAGAGTTAGGATTTGTGGGATAGAGAGAGATCAGATAAGATGTGTTGGATCAGTAATGGGTTTGGGCTATATTTGTTTGGTGGGTTAAGTGATTTGGGTGGGTTGAGTGGTTTAAATGGATTTGGATTAGTTTAATTAGGAGGTTTAATTAGTGTGTGTTTTGTATTTAATGAGTGGCATTTTTGTAAATTTCTTAAGTATAGAGAGTATAATCGGGATAAAATCCTTTCCATTTTGGGGGCCGTTTAAGAAAAGTGTGTAAGATAAGATGGGTCGAATGGAGTATATATATATTAAAAAATATTTATTTAATTATATGACTTATTGCAACATATATATTTATGAACTACTAAACTTGAGAATAGTTAGGATTTTATTAAGACTCGTATGTTTTTTTATATATTAATTCATCCTTTTTTATTCAATTATTCTTTGTTCTATTTATGTTTCAGTAACATTGTTATTATCTTTTATAGTTTTTGCTAGTTTTATATAATTTTTTCCTTTTCATAATATGCAAAGAAAAAGCTGACTCGTGCATCGAGTAAACAACTAGTATAAAACTAATTAGAATAAATAATACTATTACAATTAGTCCTGAACACAGAACTAGCTTAAAAATATGACAGACCCGAGCAGGTCGGTGAAATATTTGGCGGAAACTACACCACACCTATTCTTATGTCCTACGAATATCAGACATTATATCTAACCAATATTCTGAAAATTTTAGTTTTCCAAGAAAATGTATTGGGAATTTGGGATATTTGTGGGAATTCGTACAATTAGCAACAACTATTTTCAAGATTTTATAGCCTAATTATATAAACAAAAAAAAGTTTTTACTTTTTTTGTTAATTAATGGGTCGAAAACAAATTTAGATATATTACACATGAATTTATTGGCCAATACCATCATCTTGAATAAATGAACTGAAGCGTAAGAATTTAAACAAGAATCTCAAACTTAAACTTAACCCAAGTTTCAAATTACAGGGTACACAAGAATCAAACACGCGAAATCAAGTATGAAGCAGCATTACATTTTCTTATTCTATGGTAAAATATGTCAAAATGAGGATAATGGATATTATACTTTCCACAAGATGTCCTAAGAGCATATCGTTGTGGGTTTCATTTAAATGGATCACTGTAAGACGTGTAGAGATGATCGGAAGACGTGTAGGGATTATCTATGAAAACCAACATGCTGAATTAGTGAAGAATTCAATGCAAGCTGTAGTCAATGAAGCAGTAATGGCAGCACAAGATACTGCCAAATATAACAGCTAGAGGAATTAATTAAAGCTGGACTTGTACTCTTGTTTCCTAGTATGAGTACCCTACAATGCATTGAATGCAACCTATCACAACTAGACAAATGTAGTGTTCTAGGAGCTTCCATTTTGCTGTATAAATATAGCTAACAGCCTAAGACACTGTATCCGTGTATCAAGCAATATAAGCAATACAAAAATTACTGTTCCATTCATTTTCATGCTTATGCTTCATCTCAGTTTTCAACATGGTATCAGAGCTGGGTAAAACCAGTCTCTGAATACTCCTTCACACCCCTATTCATATCTTCCAAACTATTGAGCCATGGAGCAGCAAGCTGCAGCTGCACCAACTGCAACAACCACTATCCAACCTCTACAGCCTTTAAACCAACTCATCACTGTAAAACTGAATGACACCACTTCTTGGTGTGGAAACAACAAATCCTAGGCACTGTGAGAGGCTACGGGCTAGAAGGTTATCTTGATGGAACTAAAACGCAACCGAGTAAGCACATACCAGCAGATGCACCAAACCAGGTCTCTGTTCTCAACCCAGAACATGCTGCCTGGATGAGGCAAGATCAAATGCTGTCTCATGGCTTTTATCCTCACTAACTGAGAGTGTGCTAGTCCAAACAGTTGGCCTGAGCTCGGCTAAGGAAATATGGGAAACACTGGAGAACACCTTTGCCACCCAGTCAAGAGCCAAGATAATGCAATACAAGTTCCAACTGCAAACTATGAAGAAAGGGTCTCAATCTATGAGGGAGTATCTCAACAGAGTGAAGTCCAGTTGTGATCTTTTAAGATCTGCTGGTCAAACTATGAATGATGATGATGAAGTGTTGCACATCATCTCAGGCCTTGGATCTGAATATAACCCGGTGATGGTGTCAATCAACTCAAGGATTGAAGCATACACTATAAGAGAAGTGCATTCTCGTCTTCTCAGCTTTGAAAGTAGATTGGAAGGATCTGAAACTATGCAGATCAGCAGTGAAGGATCTGTTCCTAGTGCAAATATTGCAACCCAAGGAAGAGGAAGAGGTTACAATTTTGCAAGAGGAAGAGGTAGAGCTCTTGGTCAGAACTTCAACACTAACCAGACTCCAAGTAACAGGGGTGGAAGGAGCCCTTTTAGAGGTGGTGCAAGTAACAGAGGTAGAGGCAGAAACAACAGCAACAAAGTCCCTTGCTACTGGTGTGGTTACACCAACCACACCAGTGACAAATGCTATTACAGAGATGAAGGTTGCTATCCACAAAAGGACCAACAAGGAGGACCTTCTGCTAATGTAGCAAGCTTTGGACAAGGAGAAAGCTATCAAGAAACAGCTTGGTTCCCTGATTCAGGGGCCACAAATCACCTGACCTACGAATTTGGAAATCTCAACACTGCCTCAAACTATCAAGGAGAAGAAAATGTGCAAATGGGTAATGGATCAGGTTTGTGCATCTCTCACTTTGGTAATTCTGATGTTAAGTCATTAAACCCTTTCCACACACACACATTTCTTCTTAAAAACCTCCTGCATGTACCACAAATTACCAGAAACCTAATCAGTGTTTCACAATTTTGCAAAGATAACTCTGTTTTCTTTGAAATTTATGCTAATTCTTGCCTTGTGAAGGATCTCACCACAAAGGAAACTCATCTACAAGGGAATGTTGAAAATGGGCTCTACAAGTTTCAGTTAACAAGAACCAGAGGTGTCAACAGCCAACCCAACCCCACTCCATCAAACCAGACTTCTTACCATAAATCTGTTTTTTCTGCTGTTTCAGGAAACAAAGTAGACTTGGATGCTTGGCACTGTAGACTAGGTCATCCTTCATTTGATGTAGTTAAAAGTGTACTCAATTCCAGCAATATTCCCTTTTGTGCTGGAAAACGAGAGCCAATTTGTACACCTTGTTTACAAGGAAAAAGTCACAAGATGCCATTTAATGAATCTGTTTCTTCTTACAAAGTGTCTGATTTGATTCACACTGATCTTTGGGGTCCATTTCCTCTAAAAAAATTTAATGGATATCAATACTATGTCTCCTTCATTGATAATCACTCCAGATATACTTGGATTTACCTCCTAAAACCCAAATCTGACACATACCAAGCTTTCCTACACTTTCATTCTTTAGTTCAGAACCAATACCATCACAAAATAAAACAAGTGCAGAGTGATGGTGGGACTAAATTTAAAGCCTTGACCAAGTATTTCAATGACCATGGAATTCATCATAGGATTTCTTGCCCCTATACACCAGAACAAAACGGTCTGGCAAAAAGAAAGCACAGACATATAGTTGAAACAGGTCTCACCCTTCTCTCTAAGTCTCATGTCCCTACCAAGCACTGGGATGATGCCTTCATCACCAGTGTCTACCTCATCAACAGGCTACCGACCAAAATCCTCAATCATAAGACACCTCTGGAGATGCTAACTGGAACTAAACCCAACTACAACACTCTCAGAACCTTTGGTTGCCTTTGTTTTCCCCATTTAAGACCTTATAATAAACATAAACTGGAATTCAGATCAGAGAGGGGAGTATTTCTTGGTTATAGTCCTCATTATAAAGGCTATAAGGTCTTGCTTCCAAATAATAAAGTTGTCATCACCAGAAACATTGCATTTGATGAAAGTAATTTTCTTTTTCAGTTCAAAAACACATCCAAACCCACACACTGCCCCCTCCTGCACCTCAAAAACCTATATTCCTCAAACTCTTAGGGTAGGAGATATTGACATCCAACTTCCTGCACACTCTGATAATTCTGGTCCCACACACAATCAAAACCTCCCTGATTCACCTTCACACTCATCACATCACTCCAACACCCCCACACACAATGCTACACCAGAATTACCAAGTGAGGGGGCATCAGCAGAGTCACAAACTGAAAATAATCAAGATGTGGGAAATGTTTGGGGATGAAACTGCTAGTCAGGAAAGAATTCATCATATGGTGACTAGATCAAGATCAGGGATTTTCAAACCCAAAATATATCAGGCAGTTGCCACCATAGGTGCTGACAAAGAGCCTCAAAACCATCTTGAAGCTCTTAAAATTCCAGAGTGGAAGGAAGCCATGGAAAAAGAATATGCAGCTTTGGTTAAGAACAAAACTTGGGAGCTGTGTGACTGGCCGGACAACAGGAAGGTGATTGGATGCAAATGGGTCTTCAAGATAAAAAGAAGCACCGATCGAAAAATAGTCAGGCACAAGGCCAGACCAGTTGCTAAAGGATATTCACAGCAACCGGGATATGACTTCACTGACACTTACAGCCCAGTTGTGAAGCCTGTGAGCATTAGAGTGATGCTCTTTGTTGCAGTTTCCAAGGGTTGGAACATTAGACAGCTGGACATTGATAATGCCTTCCTGAATGGAGAAATTGAGAATGAAATATATATGGAACAAGTTCTGGGTTTTGAGCTAGGAAGCAACATGGTGTGCAAGCTCAAAAGATCACCCTATGGTCTTAAGCAAGCCTCAAGAGCTTGGTACTTAAAGCTTGAGTTGGTACTGAAAAAACTGGGGTTCTTAAGGTCCCAAGCAGATAACTCACTTTTTCACAAGCATCAGAATAATGTGGATACCTTTATTCTAGCATATGTTGATGATATGTTAGTAACAGGTAGCAGCAATGGGGAAATCCAAGGGGTGATAGATAGCTTAAGAAATGAATTTTCTTTAACGGAATTGGAAACTGTGAATCACTTTCTAAGAATCGAAGTAAAGAAAACATCAGAAGGGATGTTTCTTGGACAAAGGAAATATATAGAGGAGATCATCAACAATGCTGGAATGAATGGTGCTAAAGGAGCTAACACCCCAATGGTTAGCAGTGAAAGCTTGTCAAAATTTGATTGTGTGCCATTGCTTGACAGCAGGAATTACAGAAGCATAGTTGGAAGTCTACAATATGCAACCATTACCAGGCCAGACATTGCATATACTGTAAACAAGGTGAGCCAATTCATGCAAAATCCCCTAGACAAACATTGGAAGAGTGTCAAGAGGATTCTGATGTATTTGTCAGGAACTTTGGACTATGGGCTCAGTTTCACTAGTGGAGCTTGTAATAAGATCACAGCCTATGCAGATGCTGATTGGGCATCTGATGTAGAGGATAGGAGGTCAACTTCTGATTTTTGTGTATATCTTGGAAGGAATTTGGTGGCATGGAGTGCAAAGAAACAGAATGTTGTATCCAGATCAAGTACAGAGGCAGAATACAGAGCTCTAGTTAATGCATCATGTGAAGTAGTTTGGCTGCAGTCGATGTTAAAAGAGCTCAACTTGGGAGAAAATTTCAAGACCACTATCTGGGTGGATAATCAAGGAGCCATTTCCTTATCTGCAAATCCTGACTATCATTCTAGGAGAAAACACCTAGAATTAGATCTACATTTCATAAGGGAAAAGGTTCTGAACAAGATTCTCACAGTCCAACATGTGCCTTCAATTGATCAAACAGCTAATGTATTTACTAAATCACTGCCTCAGCAATCTTTCAGTCGGTTTTGCAACAAATTGAATGTCGTATCGATAACCTTCCTCGAATTGAGGGGGCATGAAAACCAACATGCTGAATTAGTGAAGAAGTCAATGCAAGCTGTAGTCAATGGAACAGTAATGGCAGCACAAGATACTACCAAATATAACCGCTAGAGGAATTAATTAAAGTTGGACTTGTACTCTTGTTTCCTAGTATGAGTAGGGATGTAAATGGGTCGGGTAGGATACGGGTATGCTTCCCCCATACCCTACCCTATTTGATTCGGGTACGTGTACGGGTAATACCCGTCGGATAATCGGGTTACCCGCGGGTAATCGGGTTACCCGATTGATATATAAAAATATTATAAATAATATGTAATATGTATATATACCATATATAATGTGATACAATAAATCAAATATAACATATATAATATGTAAATGTTACATTATATGTTATTTTATATATTAAATCATATATTATAAACATAATATATTAAATATAATGATAATTATATAATATATAACATGTAAAATAATACATAAGTATGTAATCGGGTAGGCGGGTAGGGTAATCGGGTAGGGTAAACGGGTAATATGCTAAACCCGTACCCTACCCTACCCGATGGCAAAAATATCGGGTTCGGGCGATACCCGACCCTATTACCCGTTTACCCGTCGGGTAGGGTTACCCGCGGGTAAAATTGACATCCCTGTATGAGTATCCTACAATGCATTGAATGCAACCTATCACAACTAAACAAATGTAGTGTTCTAGGAGCTTCCATTTTGCTGTATAAATATAGTTAACAGCCTAAGACACTGTATCAGTGTATCAAGCAGTATAAGCAATACAAAAATTACTGTTCCATTCATTTTCATGCTTATGCTTCATCTCAGTTTTCAACAATCTATTAAAAGCACCTATTCTCACTGCTGAAGATACACTTTCGGGTAACAATAATCGTATACGAACTTGCTGATTGTGATAATTGGGAAAACATATCTGTGAAAATGAAAATGACAAAAAGCTAGCTTACTTATAGCACCATTTTAATTTGAAAAGGTATCTATGGAATGTGTGGCAATCACATCTATGTTAGGCGTGAGGAGATTTCTCCAAAACATAAATTCTACTTTAGAGCAACTGAAGATGATAAAATCGATCTGACAACTATACAATTGAGTGAATGAGTTTTCCTATCAACAATCTGGATCCGCCATCCTCTAATTATGACTAAGGTGCCCTCCTCCATATATATTATTACTCGAGTATTAATTAATTTTTCACAAACATCTGTAGATTACCCCCACACCCCAACACCAAAGGCTAATTGTCTAACTCAACCCTAAGTCCCTAACATTAGAATTGATTTTTGACAGGGGATTAATAAAACTGGTCTGAACTGATGAAACTGAACCCCATAGTAGTAGTGGCAGTTTAAACGTTCTTTGCATATCAATGCAGTGTAAGTCCACTTGCACAGACAATGAACCTGCGTCTAGCAAATTGATAACCCCAACAACATAAGATCTCTAAAAGACCTAGAGAAACTTGCATGGTTTGGGCATTAGCCAGATTCTATGATGATCAAGATATTTTGATCTTTTTTTCTTTTTTTTTTGAGGAAACAAGATATTTTGATCACAAACAATAGAACTTTATCCTTTTCTTACTTTTGTTAAGATTGTAGCTAAAGCTATCCAGAGATACTACCATAAGGCTACAAAATATGACTTATTTTTAGCTATTTTACAAATTCCACAAAACTTAGGCACTAGTTGACCCAAGTAAGAAAACGGACAAAATGTTCACTTAACGAAATTGTGAAACATCAGAATGATTGTATGCAACAGAAATTTCGTCATCAATTCAACGTGATATAATTAGGTGACTCAAAATGGACAGGTTACCCAACTTTATAGACATAACAAGTAGCCTCACTTTCATCTGATGAAACATATAGTAATTTCACCTCCTTCTCCTAACATTGATTTAGTCCTGTATTTCCCAACAAGAGGAAAAAAGATAAGCATACAACTTTTTTTTTGAGAGCTTCATGTACCCCAAAAAGAATATGCACAAATTCAAGAAAGAAGAGATTAAATTATAATAAGAGGTTACTGAAGGCCTGGCGTGAAAAACTATTAAATTTTGTTCTCATAAAACAAAATCATTGCTCCCATACCTTCAAATGGTAAATGTGAGCACTGATTAACGTTCATAGTCTCTATAACTAGAAAAGCCACTGAAACCTATCTCCCTAAAAGTAAGGGCAAAGTTCAAGTAGCTTGCAAGAAAACATATTTGCAACCCTACCACCTGAATTCATTTTTTAAAACAGCCTGTAAATCGAACAAGTCCACAAGCCTAACTAAGAAAAATATGCAAGCATAAAAGCACAACAATACACTTCCTGAATTGAATAACACAAACACACATCAGTATTTCAAAAAGTTCATATAGTTATCAAGTCCGGAAACTCAGATACATCATAGAACTACTTAATTGTCATCAAGAGTCCAAGCCTGACTAAAAGGAGCAACAGTAAGCATCGAAGTAAGCAAAGCAGAGGCCGTTACAGTATGGTACGGCAACATTGTCACCACGTTAAAACTGCTCATCTCCACAGGGGACCTAGTGCGATGGATGGGGAAAAATAAATTAACTCAGGTTGCGCTTGGATAAACGATACAAATTAAAGGTATTTAAACTTGATTGATTTCAATCGACCCAAATCACTTGAAAGATTGAGATCTTAAATCCAATTGACAATGCATTAGTAACACAAACTAATGAATTTGCTAGTACAAAATTCAGTTAATTCCATCGAGATGCAACCTAAGAGGGGAATTTGATTTGAATCGGCAAAAAATCACCTGAAAATGCGAGCGGATAGCGGTTTTTGAGATGAGATGCGGAAAGGAGTAGCGCTAGGCTTGACGGCAGCGAACAGTCTGGAAGGAGAGCCTCGGGCGGAGCGCAAGGCTGACCTGGCGGCGGCGGCCATGGCGGTGGCTGAAGTTTAGCGTAACAGCAACACAGATTGTTTAAGCCGATAAGAGAGAGGGATTTGCTGGGGTTTTAGCTCTGGGGAGAACATTGTAAAATGACTTTGTGCAGCGGAATTTCGGAAGACACTTCTTTCCCTTTTTTTCATGTCTAGAAATAGAAATTGCGAATCCGCGAGGAGTGCACCACCGCACTGTAATTTGGGTTGGATAAATTACCATTTATATTAAAAATATTACTTCCTCCATTTTATAAAAATATTATTTTAATTATTTTTGGAGAAATTAAAAATTGATATTTATTTAGTATATTTTGTGAAATAAGGAAATAATCAACTAAATTAAGTAGGGTATTTAAGATAATATTGGAAAATTTATGTAGTTTTTTTTGTAAAGTGGCATTTATTGTGAAATTTTTTAGAGTGTCTAAAGTGACATTCTTTATGAAACGGAGGGAGTATATATTTCAGGTAAGTGCTCATAACATACAATATTTTTCATCATGTTATATTTACTTATCACATATAATACATTTTGGTATAAATAATACTTCATCCGTCCCGGCTTAATTTTCCTATTTTGATCGGGCACAGGAGTTAAAAAAAAAAAAAATTGTGAAATCTTTGACTTTTTAAAAGGTGAAGATTGTGAGAGAAATTAGCCATTTATGGGCTGAAAAGTTAAGTTGAGACAAATCAAAAAGGAAAATAGGAAAGTTAGAGTGGGCCGGAGGTAGTTTTTTTTTTTTTTACCTATGATTCAAATTGCACGGAATTGACCCATGACTCGAATTATACGAATCTAAGATCCGTACAATTGTTGCATAACTGACCTCTCATTTTACAAAAAATTGTTCAAATTCATGAATATTTTATCTAGTATTTTCCTCAAAGGTCTATGAATTATTAAATTCACATAATATCGATGATGACATATTCTAATTAATGATTTAAAAAATAATGGTTAAGAAATCTGACATCATAAATTTAGTATTATAATTTATACAAAAGGTCTTTCATTAATTAAGAAAATTAAGGGAATATTTTTTTCGTTAAGATTTCATCAAGGTTTCAAGTTTTAAGAAATGGTCACTACTTTGAATTTTGTTCCTATACTTTGGAAAACAAAAAGATGATGGCACATGTTCGGATTATTTTTCTTCTCCATTTTTGTTTAACCCAAAAATGAAATATAGTTAATTTGTTTAATACTTCAAACTTAAATGTTCAAGATCCACTGACTTTAGAAAAAATATGTAGTGGCCCGTACTCCAATCCTCATTTTGTTGGATTTACTGATGGGCTTGGCATTTGTGTGGCTCTAACCTATGTAGTCCAAGCCCAATCTAATCTCATTAAATCCAGTTGCAACCTCTCCTCTTATGTAAACAGATTATCATAGTTCTTTTCCTCTTTTTCTGAGGGGGGAGGGGGAGGAGAGCTCAATTATCATACTCAATAAGTTTTGTGTTTCTTAGCTTGGTTATGTGTTTAATAATCAGTTGTACAGTATAATGGCTAAACAGTTTTCCATATATGTATAAGAATATTTGTATTTTTTATAGTAAAGTTGTTTTTTTTTTAAAAAAATTTCCTTCAAGTACAAATACTAATTAGTGGGATTTGGTAGAATTGATCCCAGACAAGGGATCTCTAGCTTGGGTTGCAAATGGTTACAACTTACAACAGATACAATGAAAGCTCTATTTGCTTGATATAAAACCCTGCTGCTCCTTAATTGATTTGCCAAAAGTTGTGGTGATCATCAAGTTGCAAACTGATGAGCATATTTGATTTAGTCCATATTAGAACTGAGCAACAAGTTGCACGTTGAGTCACAGGGATCCGGTACAATTAAAAGTGACATATATAATAAAAGTCAGACCAAAGTGAAATTGAAAAGGAAGTTTTATCAAAGCATACGAAGGTTAAGCTCTCCTTCTAATCTAAGTTAGTGATGCATCGTGGATTTAGGGTGTAGGCGAGCCTAACTTGTTCTCAAAACCATCGTTAAGAGTGGAGGTTGTAATGACAATCTCTCTGGACTTACCAATCATCAAGAGTTCTGCTCTTTGATTTTTCAGGGGCTAGATCGATATTCATGTAGTACCATCCATGCACCCTTGAAGAGGCCTACACCCTGGCTCTAATACCAACCTGCTGCGACATGGACTCAGAGAGAGGCGAACCTAACACCATCTCAAGGTCAAGTGGGGAGGTATGTTCTGGCCCATTTTTCCAATGTCAATATTGCATCATACCTAATATTGACAATCACATTGGGCTTACTAGCCACTAAAAGTCCTCTCTGGCTTCTCAGGGTATAGATCGATGTCTCTTACATCATTCACTCACCCATAGAGGCTCATAACCTCCCAGAGGCTAGATTAATGCCCCTACATCAGTTGGTAGCCTGGACTGGTACCCATAATCCCGTAATTCCCTCCCATCCTCGGATTTGTAATAAAAGATCAATGGGTTCAAAGAACAAATTTAAATTTTACACGTGCCTTAAAAGTCGGTAGACACTTCTCATCAAGAGTAGATAAAACGAAATAATAAGTTAAATAAAGAATATTAATGTCAAAAAGTGAACTTGTTAAACAATAACTACGAGGGTGTTTGGCTAATCTTATTTTAAACATCTTATAAGTTGTATTAAGAGCTTATAAGATGTAATTTTTAAGGAGCTTATAAGTTAACAAAGTGTTTGGATAAAAGAGCTTATAAGCTTGCAATTGAATATAGTGATTTAATAAATTTGGGGTCTAATTTAAAGTTAATATTAAACACTCATTTTGATTAGTGTGTTAAAATGTGTGTAGTGTGTGAAGTGTGTGAAATGTGTGTAGTGTGTCTAGTTGTGAAATGTGTGTAGTGTGTATAGTGTGTGAAATTTGTGTAGTGTGTGCAGTGTGTGTTGTGTGTGTTGTGTGTGAAGTGTGTCTGTCGTGTGTGAAATGTTTGTAGTGTGTGAATTATGTATGAAATTTGAGTGTAATAATTAAGATCTTAAAAAATAAGATGGAAATAAGATCGGATAGAGCAACTTATTTTTTTTGGATCTTATAAGCTCTTAGAGCTTATTTTTATGTCTTATAAGCTCCTAAACATTTTTTTTTGCCAAACACTTTGCAAGACTATTTTTATGTCTTATAAGCTCCTAAACAGATGCTTTTAGGAACTTATAAGCTCAGTCAAACACCCTCTAAGTTTACAGAATCAGGTACGAAGAAGCATCGTTTTCTACTTTTTAAGGCTAAAATATGGTGAAATGAGTACACACACCAGGCTAGCCACCATAA
The DNA here is from genome assembly GCA_958295605.1 of Ajuga chamaepitys. Lineage (NCBI taxonomy): Eukaryota > Viridiplantae > Streptophyta > Magnoliopsida > Lamiales > Lamiaceae > Ajuga > Ajuga chamaepitys. The sequence continues at coordinate 56,378,820 of OY282502.1, forward strand.
AATGGTACGTGCCTCTCTCCCTCGGCTAATTCTATGCTACTCACTTGGACAGTCCACAACAATCAATCTCTCCTAGCAATCAATGTAGGCTGCGCACTAGAAGATTAAGCTACAATTTCAGTATGCATAACCACTTTAGTGTTTACCGTTCAATTCACTACTAAAGGGTACTGGGTCACAACTTAAAACTTCAAGTCACCATGTTAGGAAGAACGAAAACAGATGTGAAACAAGGGGCTATAGTGCACATGCTCCTCCTACTTAATCCATAAGAAAAGAGATTGCATCAAATAAAAATCCCAATTCAGTACTTTGTCAATTTCAAACCTCTGTTCCCGAAGAGATTGAACCAGATGAAACATCTCAATTTGGTGCATGATCAAGTTCCAAGCCTCTGCCGGTGTTAGAATATCAATGAGCCAAAAGACATGCAGCAGCTGATAGAATCATAGCTGTCTAAGGCGCGAGGCGCACCGAGGCGCAAAGGGCCATCTGGCGCCTGAGGCGCGAGGCGCGCCCGAGGCGCGCGCCTTTTGGACAGTTGCCAACAATTCAAAAAAACGAGTACTAATAGCAAAAATAAATCAATTCTACTCATTATTAGGCTAAAATAAACATTAAACAAGTAAATAATTGCACACACACACAAAAAGAAACAACATAATAGTTGAAAATTCAAATATCTAAACACGCAAGTGACAAATCATAAGATTCAAACAAGTTCATTAGTTTAACATGCAAATTTAACATGGTCGGCGGCTGTTGGCAGCAGGCGGGAGTGGGTGGTCGGCCGGCCGCTGGGGAGTGCCGTGGGTGGAGTCATAGACCTTTTTTGTATTGTTTCTCTACTTCTATTATTTGAAACCCTAGTTTCTAAGAGCCTAAAGAAGTGTTGAACAACTTAAACATTAAAAGAAGGGTCAAAATTAACTTCAAAATCGTTTTTTTAAGCAAAGGCGCAGCGAGGCATGCGCCTCCTGAACTGCGCCCGCCTTTGATGTATAGAGGCGCAGACTCCAAAATATCGCCTGAGTATGGATAGAATGTTTTGCAAATGTTCTGGTACATTCTAAAAATTCCTGAAAAAGCCAGTACCTTTGTGGTGGTTCTTGACAAGGGATTCAACAACAGATAATTTACAAGACTGAACCCCATAATATAGGAGTGGCAACTGACTAAACCCATGTCTAAACTCAAAAAAAGTTAAGATCCCATTTCTCCCTACAACTTCTTAGCCCTGTGTCCTTGAAAGTAAGAGCAAAGTTCAATCGGGGCGATTGCTTGCAAGAAAATATAGCTGCAAACTTAGCACACTAATACGTTTATTTGAACATTAAGGAAATCAAATTAGCCCTACTACTATCTGAGAGAGATAAGTGTGCATAAATGAACATGAACACACTTCATGAATCGGAAAAAAACAAATACACTTCAGTACTCAAGAGATTCTTACACTTATCATATGCAAAACTCAAAGACGTCATATAGCTACTTAATTAGCAGACCTGCAAATAAACAATACCACAGATTAGAACAAGAAATCACAAAAAGTTCTTTCAAGGCCAAACACAAGAACTTTCGGTAAAATGTGCATAATGAGCAAAATAAGAGTCACCTCCAAGAGTCCAACCCTGACTGCGAGGAGCAACAGAAAGCATCGAGGTGAGAACTGCAGAGGCGGTTGCAGTATGGTAAGGCAACATCGAGGCCACGTTAACACTGCTCATCTCCACGGGTGACCTAGCGCATTGGATATCAAATACCGAATTGTCTCAAAACAACTCCCAACAAGTCAATTCAGTTTGCAATTTAGGTTGAGGTATTCAAAAATTCAACTATTTGAAACGGAAATCACCAAACTAGAGCATAAATAAGAGTGAATATATCAAATCTACCAGAGAATTGATCGATCAAACAAACAATGGAATTTAGATTCTTGCATTCCGACGCGACCTAAGGGGAGATTTTACTTGAATCGAGGGGGGCGGAATCACCTGAAAATGCGAGCGGAAAGCGGTTTCTGAGATGAGATGCGAAAAGGAGTGGGAGAAGCCTGCTTGACACCGGAGGATAGCCTGGCGGTGGCCGACACAGCGGCGGAGCGAAGGGCGGACTTGGCGGCGAAGGAAGCCATGGCGGTCACTAACGATAGGGCTTTGGAAGGGTTTTACCTTTTAAGCTGTGGACCAGACTTTCAAGGTTAATTTTATACTTATCGGTAAAAATATTCATGCTTTAGGCAAAATATACAAACTAGTTGTCCACCTGCATACTTATAATTTTAAATTTATTCGTGCGAATGTTAAACACATAGTAATAAAGTTTACGATAGTTTATGATAATTGTATTAAAGTTTATAATATATTCTTTAGTTGAGACCGTGTATTATCTTAAATTGTAAAGTTGTACATGAGATATGTGGATGGGTCTTCTTAAATTGCTTAGCGAGCTGTAATAATTAAGGAATTTAGATGGTTGTTTAGTCCGTAGACCGCCACCACAAAATGTAGACCGGTTCAGCGGTCGGTCGTGCAAAATTGTAAAATTGATTATATGAGTTCGATGATAAAGTCTGATATCTTTATTGATTATTCGTGTTCATACACTGATTCTTCAGTATAATATTTCTTTTATCAATTATGTCTCTCTTATGATTTTTCTCCCTCTATTTTCTGATGATCCATTACAAATGGGGGTATTGAGGTATTTATAGATTTTGGAAGCTGCTCTTGCATGATTGATACGTGTCCACCAAGTGTCATAGTCGATGTCAGGTGACCGATGTCCACGTGGAACTTCTTTGCAGGGTTGGAACACCATTTTGGCCATGTGTTAGTTTGACGTTGCAATGATGACAGCGATCGGCGTTCAAGATCTATGTTTAAGGTTGGGTGCTACTCGCGGACGGGTGCGGCGATCTGGTTCCATGGCGACGGTGTTCTTGGTTGGCCGTTGAGCTTGTAACGATCATGGGTCGGTTCGGTTCGACCAACAAGTAAATCTCGAGTGTATTTGGTTTTAATGTCTTCGTTTCGGTCTGCAAATTCTTTTATTTGATGACTCCCACAAGATAGTTGATTTGTAAAATAATATATAATATTTAGTGAAAATATCACACAAATTATGGAAAATGTATAATAATTTACTTGTGCCAATTGGAGCTGATACATTGATTGTGGAAGCAAGATTATTTTGTAGCAGTAAAGAATTTACATAAAATAAAACTAAAAAAAAAAGTTTAATTTTTTTATTATATGAGATACTTAGGAAAAAAAATAGATAGATTGTAGAACTCAAAAAATATTAATTTTTTGTCAATAGAAAATAACAATTTTATTGTAAGATTGAGGAAAAACCAAGTCCACGGAGATATTCAAAAATAATTAGTTGATGTAGTTCGATAGCGCGCATATAATATAAATAGAATAAAATAGGGTTGATTACGTGAAAATTCACGATCTTTTAGTTAACTATCATTTACAATATAAAATACATAGTTTTTTTAATTTTTTAAATTCGGTACACTTGACGAAGCTTTTTACTTCAATTTGATGTAAAGTCCGAAATTGAGATTTTAACCCGCCTAATTGCATACGTGTAGTTGTTCAAATTCTTGTAACCCTTAATTGTATGAAAAAAAATTATTTTATCGTTAAACATAATCATAAAATGTTATCATTTTCACTTAATTAGAAATTTACAAATATTGTATGATTATACATCTATAGCTGAGATTGATAAAATTTCGATTCTAGGCTCCACGTCAGCAATTGGAGTGAAAAATTTACTCGGGGGTATTAAATTGATAAAATTATAAAGGTGATGTATTTCTATGTTAGATTTGAAAAGTCATGTTGCAAATGATAATTGATTAAAAAGTCATGAAATTTTACGTAATTAATCCAATAAAATAAGGTAATTACAACAACTCTGCCACCTATCAGAATTTTTGCACATAAACCACTAATTTTTTTTGTGCCACTCATACATAAAAACTATACGGGTTTTTGCAAATAAATCACCAAACTTATTTTATGGTCATTTTCCGACAGAATTCCACACGTGACTTGAAAGTTATAAATTTTTAAGAATTTTTTGGCCAAACACACTTTTTAGTAGGTAGAGGAGCCGCTCATTTTTAAAAGTAAAGGTTCTAGATATTTGGAGAGCTAGAGAACCGTTGGTGATCCAAACAAATTGTTAGGGAAAAGAAAATTGGGAGTTTACACTTTTGGCATACTATAAAGGTTGTTTGTAAAAAAAAAAAAAAAAAAAAAAAAAAAAAAAAAAAAAAAAGCCCTTGAAGCTTATAATATCAATGTCACGTGCGGAATTTTCCGACGAAAAATAATCGAAAAATAAGTTTGGTGATTTATCTGCAAATGCCTGTATAGTTTATAAGTATGAGTGTCACAAAAAAAAAAGGTTTAGTAATTTATGTGCAAAAATGTTAATAGTTTGATAGAATTGCTGTAATTGACTCTAAAATAAATACAATTAGTACAATTATTTTTAGCATCACTATATTATAGCCAAGTGAGTTAGTTGCACATAACTACTAATAAATGCTCTGATAGTTATATCTTACTACTAAAAGAAGAAATTTTATTAATATAAAACCGTCCATATACACCTTCACCCTGTAACTTGGATGTAGTTTGAGCGATTCACGTATGCGCCATGGAAAAATTGTTTATTTAAAATTCAGTGCCCTTCATTAATTTGATGCATGTTATCTTACACGCATATATGGATTATACAAGCTACCCACATACCCATTATCATTTGTCGTAAAAAGGATTTAATTAGTGATGGTTTTTATTTTTATTTTTCATTTACCAAGATTATGGTATATACATAAAATCTCAATTTTATTTAATTATTGATAAAAAGAATTTTTAATTAATAAGATTTCAAGAGATTGTGGGTGCTACAATCCCACACTTCATGTATTGTTTTTGGTGTAGTATTTCTCAAACATTTAGATTTATATTCCTTCACAACCACTTGTTTATAGGTAAATATATGATTGGTTATCTTGTTGAACCCGTCCATACATATAGGACATGACATAAAAATAAATTGTAAATTTTTTAATTTATTTTAATATAATAACATCAAATATATTAACTAATATTCCCTCCGTCCCGACTTAATTTGCACACCTACTCCGGCGCTTATATTAAGAAAAAATTATTTTTTACTTTTTAGTTGACTTTTCAAAGGTGGAGATTGAGGGTGGAGATTTTAAGGGTGGAGATTGTAAGAATTCTTTCTATTTTAGGGGTGTGCAAAATAGGATAGGACGACCGAAAAAAGAAAGTGATGCAAATTAGGACGGAACGGAGGGAGTATTTATTAATCTTTGTTGTTAAGTTAGATGGTGGAATTTTTTTTCCCCTATCATCGTAGCAGATATAGGAAATTTAACATAGTAATATTAAGTATTTGAAATCAAGATATTTGAATCGATCAAACTAGGAGTTCTAACTACAATTTAAATATATACAAATTGCACTTAATGTATGTCAAAGATCTTCAATTAAAATCAATATTCAAGAAAAACGAAATAATATCATTATCTTGTTTTTTTAATTCAAAATATAGAAATAAGCATCAAAGAATTAATCAAAATAAAATATACTATCTTCGTCCTGCTCTAACTTTCATACTTTTTTTTTTTTTGTTTGTCCCAACTTAACTTTTCAGTCCATAAATGATAAATTTCTCTCACAGTCTTCACCCTCAAAATCTCCACCCTCAATCTCCACCTTTACAAAAGTCAAAGATTCCACAAAATTTATTTTTTCTTAACTTTCGTACCCAATCAAGGTAGGAAAGTTAGGTCGGGACGGAAAGAGTGATAGTGAATATACTTCACAAAACATTTTCTTCTTTAATCAGGTAAGATAATCCATTAATTGTATTTCACTTCACTATCTCATCTTTAAAATATTTTGACTAAATACTAAGTAACTTTTTAGATACAACTTGCCAACGGCAGTTTATGCAACTCACATGAAATTAATAAATTAATAAATATTACATTAAATGAAGATTGAGTCAATTTATTTCTAACTTTGAAAATAGATGTTGTTGCTGCTATTAATGTTGTTGTTGTTGTTTTTATTATATGATTAATATAATAACTTAAATATGACATAGTTATATTGATTTTTTAATCACATATCTTGTTACAATAATGTTTAGGCAAAATCTCATATGCACAAGTTGCACGGTGCAATTCGTGTTGGGTATCACGATTTATACTTAAAGGTATTACATATCGTAGTTAAAGGTATTACAGTACCTTTACCTAGGACATGTAATACCTTTGAGATAAATCGTGATACTTTTTCCAGCGTGATACATTTACCCATCATATTTAATATTTTTAGGCCTAAATAGTAATACCTTCTAATTCATGACTAGAATTAGATCCGTGCAACTGATGCACAAGAGATCTCCCATAACATTTAAATATGATTTAAGTTCGATGATAGATATGGCCTAGTCTCTCCGGGTCGGACTAGCCCGCCAGCCGGGTCAATTGGGCCCAGAAGCGCAATTCAAATACAGCTAAGCCCAGTCGCGACAAGCGCAAGCCCAACACAGGTAATCCCAGTCGCGGCATATTTGGAAATTGAGATCCCCATGATCTTTTCCCAACTGCCATGCAGATTTGGTTGGCGAGATTATAGGAATTTAGTTAGGGTTTCGATTGTATAGTATAAATAAGAGAATTATATTCGGATTTAGGGTTGAGACTTTGTATTCTAGAATTACGGCCTGTAATATTGTACTCAATTGGAAGAAAAGATAGTGAACGCGCGCCGGAAGGTAGTTGTCTTCTCTCGTGGACGTAGATCTCCGGATCGAACCACATAAATCTTGGTGTCATTCCGATTCTTGCATGTTGTGATTGCGATTCGTTTGATATTCGGTTTTAAGCTTTATCAATTGGCGCCGTCTGTGGGAACGGAAGAAAGGCAAACCCTAGTATACTTCACAGTCGATTCACATTAGCCATGGTGAACACCCGTCGATCTGCTAACCCTACTCGGTCTCACCGCAATCCCCCCGTGGACCACAACCCTCCGTTGCCACGCCAACAGAATCAGGACCCACCTGCGGAGCAAATTGACGGACAGCATCTCGCACCCGCCAACGCACCAGCACAGGTTAACCCTCAACCTGCCCCCGAATTACTGCCGGCACAGCAAGTCTTTCTTCGGGAGCATGCCACTCTATTCCAAGAATGGAATAATCGGCGCGCTAACTCCGGTGGGTGCGCCGACAATGGCGTCGACCAGGAGGCAAGACATCCGCCCCGCGATCGGTCTCGCGAATTTGATGAAGAACCACCTCATAGAGCCAGGCCTGATCGCCGCCGGAAGCGTTCAGTATCGCCTGGGGAGAACCGGAGTTCTAATGGGTCAAGACCCCGTTATGCTGATCACGAGGATGTAGACCACCGCAGACCTGTAGACGCGGCAAAGCGGGCTCACTTGGAAAAGTCCCGCGTACTTGACCCTCTGGAACAAGAGCAAACTCAGTTTGCCGCCGAGCTTGACAAGGTATTGGGCCTTGATGCTGACGGGGAGATAATCACAACGTCCTCCGAGGAGATTCTTTCTACTCCACTCCCCAAAGGATTTAAACTTCCCCCAGTGCCCATCTATAATGGCACCGGAGATCCAGTGTTACCTCTTTCCGGGATCTCGCCGAACAGTTTTGGGCACGTTTCCATACATGAGCAAAGCCCATGACCACTTTGGCTGACCTCAAGAACCTGGAACAGCGAGATGGGGAGACCGTTACCCAGTTTCTTGATCGCTTTACCGCCGAAAGCCTAAAAGTAGGTAGCCGATCTGATGATGTTATTATCACTGCCTTCATGAACGGCCTCTGACCAGGGCCACTCTACACCGAGCTAGTGCGACACCCCCCGACCACGACCCGGGCCCCTTTCGGCACCGTAAGCAGGTTCGCCAAAGCTGAGGAGCAAACCCGCCGCAAGCGCGAGAAGCATGCTTCCAAAAGGCAGCCAGATAAAACGTAAGCCGGGACTAGTACCCGACCCAGTGCCTTTAGCCGTCTAAGCAGAGGTAGGTTGGAACCTCGCAATGATGTCCCTCATTTCACTCCTCTTACGAAATCAAGGACAGAAATACTTTCTGTTCACAAGAATGATTTGCGACCGTGCCCGCGGATGACTGCTCCGGCAGAAAAACGTAACCGCGATAAGTGGTGCGCGTATCATCATGATCATGGACACGACACCGAAGAATGTCGCGAGCTTGGTAAAGAAATTGAGGACTGTTTGAAGAGGGGCTTCCTACGGCAATACATAGTTCAGACCGAGGACAGATCTCGGTTGAACCAAAATGGAGGTTCACAACAAGGCCGAGGAAGTTACAACGAGCGAGGTCCAAGACAAAATTGACCCCAGTGGCAGAATAACAGGTTGGGGTATAACAACTATGCACGACAAGACCAGGGTAATCGCCAACAGCCTCAATTGCTACCACCTCCACCGCCTCGTGGAGGACCCGGAGACAATCCACCAAATCACGTTATAAACGTGATCTATGGGCCATTCCAACAGGGATTTCCCGAAGTGTCCTAAAAGCCGAAGCGCGTAGACCTCCTCCCGAGGAGCCACTCCACAAGCGTTTCCACAAATCCGAACATGCCCGAGCTCACCCAACACACTGATGCCATCGTCATTGATATGGTCGTGGCCAATGTTACAATTAAGCGAGTCTTTGTTGACAACGGTGCCGCTGTCAGTGTCATATTCACTGATTGTTTCCAGAAATGGGCATACCTCGCGAACAACTTCGACCTGCCCCCAGGCCGTTACAAACTTTCACTCAGGGAGAGGTCCTACCTGAGGGAATTATCAACCTCCCAGCGTCGCTCGGTACTTATCCGGCGATAAAAACCATAAACAATTATGATTAAGCAATAAAACATAAACAAGCTAGAAAATAATAAAGATGTGGGAGGAGAGTTTTGATGTAATCACAACTAATACTTAATCGCAATTAAGCAAACCAAATCACAATTACTCTAAAAGCACTTAACAAATTAACAATTCAAGTAAAAAATGCAACCCTTGATCGAGTATCCCCTTGGTCCGGACTCAACTTTTCAATTCCTAAAACAAGCTCTCTAAGAATCAATAGCCAAATGCATTAAGAGTCAAGACAAGATAGTAGATTCGGCATAAAACTCATAAGCTCGGTTTTAGTGGTCGTACTCTATGTTATCCCCAATAGAATAAATCCATTGTTTGCTACAAGAGAATCGAATTCATAATAATTACGAGTTACAAACCCAATTCTAGCAACACACAAACAAATATCCAAATGGGTTATCAAACCACAATTCAACTCATAAGTGTGAATTAACAATACCAAATAACACAGAACATTCCAAAACATAATCTAATTGGTTAATAAACGTAAAAATTACATAAACATCATAAATCCAAGTTTCAACTAATGATCAAGGGTAGAATAAAAGAGTGCTATCATATCTACTAATACAAAGCTAAAATAAGAAGAAATCATAATAAGAAACAAAAACTAGATAGAATGAACCAAAAGGTGATGATCTCTTGATTTGATCTTGACTTCTTCTCTAAATCCTTGCTCAAATGGTGAATTTAGGCTGGAAAGTAGGTAAACGATACCCTAATTTGAATTGTGGACCTTATATATATAGAGGTAAGGGGTTTGGGTTGAAAATGAGTCTAAAAACGTGTTTCAGGATGAAAACAGGGTATCATATTGCGGCCGCGAAGGTGTGTCGCAGCCACGAACCATTTGGCTCGTCGCCTTGGCTGCGGCCTCGAACCCTTGTTAAGGCTTTTGGCTCGTTTTGTTCGTCGGGCTGGTCGCGGGTGCAATTACTTGATCGAAGCTCCTCTCTTTCTGTATCATTTTTGGCTCGTTCTTCGTTTCGGACTTCTTCAAGAGTCAACTTCTGGTCTCAATTTACCTGTATTATCTTGAGACGAGTCCCAACACATTAAATGACCCAATAATACAAATATGAACGATAGACAGTCGAATAAGCATGCAAATGTCACTAAAACGACACTTAAGGTGACCTAAATGCATGCATGATCACGTGTACTAGAGCAAGAGAAATTTTGTTATTTTTATTATATATATTAATTTCTGTGAATCTTCCATTACATGTATTTTAGTACAACCATTTTATTATAATTCTATTAAATCTCGTACTTGAGCATTTACATTCAATGGTTTCGTAATTATATAAATAAGAAAAAAAATAGAAAGACATAAATTTAGATTACAGTGAAGGAAAAAGTCCTTATAGCACTCGTAGTTACTTAAATACACGACTATAAGAAACTTACATTACTCTGTGTATTTTATTTTCTAGTCATTTGTTACCATATCATATTTACTATTTGAAGGCGATGACATAAACTATTTTCACTTATTCTATATATCCTTTTGATGTTTTGACTTGATGTGGATTAAGAAGGAGCCAAGATTAACAACCACCAAGAAGCGGTCAAAGAACTTTTGGTGGTATCTTTTCTCCTCAAGTTTATTAGGATTGGCTAAGTGCAAGACCTTGTCATCCTTATCAATTGCATGACTAACAATATTTGACAAAGTGGATGACCTCTTGCAACCACCACCAAGTGAACAAAGAAGATCTGCGGTATTTTTTCTTCTCCATGATGATTAGAGATTACCATGCTTGAGTTCTTGTTTCTGATTCATCTTTATTAATTTCATGTCTAACTCAATTACATAAAGTGGATGACCACTCGCAACCATCTGCAAATGGACAAAGAAGATCTGGAGGTATCATCTCTTCTCCAAGATGATTAGAGATTATCATTTTTGAGTATTTGTTTTCGAATTGATCTTTATTAATCTCATGTCACACTTCCTGATGAAGTGGATGACCGCTCTCAATCACCTGAAAGTGAAAAAGAAGATTTGTGGGTATTTTTTCTTCAAATTAATAAGATTTCAAGAGATTGTGAGTGATGCAGACCGACACTTCAAGGATTCTTCTTGGTGTAACATTTCTAAAGCCTTTAGATTTATGTTTCTTCCTTCATAGCCACTTGTTTATAGGTAAAATATATGGTTGATTATCTTGTTGACCCGCCCCTAGCATAATACATGACATAAAAAATGAATGGAAAAATTGGTAAAAATATCCTTTAAGTTTGACATAATTAAGAAAATATCCTTTAAGTTTGACACTTTTTAAAATTACCCTGTAAATTTTAATATATTGATAAAAAAATATTCCGTCATCGATTGCTACTTGTTAGCCTTCCGATGATGAGCTGAGGTGGACTCTTGTATCAGATGTGGCAACGTCTTTGACACATTTTTACTTGATAAAGGGAAAAGTTTATATTTAAAGCTAGTTTTTAAGAAACTGAAGCCCTGTTTGTTTATGACTGTGGGTGGCTGGAGTACTGTAAGCTGTGGGGAATATAGTGGAATATAGAGGTTGGAGTAAATGAGTGAGTGTTTGTTTATGTTGGTTGGAGATTGGGTTGTGGGGTGATTATAATATAAAATGTGTTAAAATTGATTTGATGTGTGTAAGAGTTAGTTAGTAAGTGATTGATTATTGATTAAAGTGTGTATTGGGAATGATGTTTGATTGATAATGTGTGTAAGAGTGAGTTAGTGGCTTGATGATGTGTGTAGAGATTGTGGGCAATTTATTGCTCACAACCGATTAACAAACACGTAATGGGTTGGGCTAAATCCACAACCGATTGACCCAACCCTAAACAAACAGGGCCCAATATTTAAAGTTGGTTTTATGAAACTGAATTCTAGAAATAAGAAAATAAAAACATTATCCCAGCTCCACCCCACCTGTCCATCACCCTTTCCTTCCCCCACCCTCCCTTTCTTCTTCTTCTTATCCACCTCTTCTGCAACTCTTTACTAAAAGAGAGTTGGTAGCGACGCCGTGGATCTCTGACCTTTTTCCTTTGCAACAAATTATGATGTGAGAGAATTTCTTACTTCCGGTGTTGGTAAAGACAAGAGGAAGAAAACAGATGATTCTCTCTGGCAAGTCGTGTACTTGAACTGCTGGGGGCAAAGCTTATCGTGACACTTAATGCCCGCAACGGTAAGATTGTAAATTTTGGATTTCAACTTAGTTGACTCGGTTAGATGGAACGAGTGGGACTGAGTTAGAAGGGTTGACTCGTGTTTTGGAGGGCAGAGCTGAGTTGGATCAGCAGGGTTTGGGTTTTGGATTGAGCGGAGGCATTAGGATGAGTGGAAACGCCGCCGGCGGGAGTGGGGAGGTAGGGTTGTTGATTGGGGCGAGAATGGGTGGTTTGGGGGGTGAAGGTGGGGGTTTGGGAACGGGGGCGAGGGGTTATGATATTTCAGTTTTGTTTAATCATTTTTATTACGTTTTTAAATTAATTTTGTATTTTTAATAATCTTTATATCTTTTGGATAATTAAGTAATTTTTTAGATTAGTTTAATTTTATAAATAGTTAGCTTAATTTTACAATTTATTTTATTAATATTTCATATTTTATTTTCCAAATTCACAATTTAAAAGAAAATAATTATAACAATACAAACGTAGAAAGAAAAACAGAAAACATTAATGCTTGCCACATAAGATAAAAAAGGCCACATAATCTTTTAATGCCATATCACCTTTGACCCATTGTGTTACCATCTATAATCGGTCCTGAGACATTTTACCAATTTTTTAAAAAGATACAGGTATTATAGAAAACTGATAAAGCTATTGGTAAATTTTATAATTATGTAAAACATACAAAGCAATTTTTACCATTTTCCCAAAATCAATTGTAAGTGTTAAATGTTTCATTTTATAATCTAGCAATATAAAATATATTAGCTTATATTTGTCAGCGTTTGTTGATGAGTTAGAGGGTGGAAGATTTTTCTTCTTAACAAATCATCATAGCGAATATATGAAATTTAATACAGTAATTAATATTAAGCATTTGAAACTAAGATATTTGAATTGGTATGTCAATGAGTAATAACTAAAATTTAAATATATACGAATTACACCTATTGTATGCCAAAGATCTTCAATTACAAACAAAATTCAAGCAGAAAGAAATAATATCATATATCTTATTCTTTTCAATTCAAAATATAGAAACAAGCCATAAGATAGTTAATAAAAAATAAAATATTATAGTGAATATACTTCATAAAATATTTTAGTTCTTTTAATCAGGTAGGATGATCAGTTAGTTTTTTTCACTTGACTATTCACTACAAGAAAAAAAGGGTATTTATCGTTACTCTTTTTGTAACTAAAAAGTGGTTACCAAAAATAATCCCTTTCGTAACTATTAGTAGTTACATAAAATATTTCATACAATTAACCAAATTTACTACACTATGATAAACTCTTTTGTAACTACTAGCACTACAAGAAATATTACAAATAGTGACTGATTTTAGTGACGGACAATTTCCGTCACAATCTAATTACGGACTAATGACGGAATACCCACGGATAGGGACTACAAGAGTGTTTGAGTATTAGCAACGACTTAGTGACGGAATTATGACGGAACTTAGAGACGGAAAAAAAATCCGTCATTAAACCGTAGTAACAAAGGACTAAAGAATATGGGAAAAAAATATTTTAAGGTTGGGACGAAAATAATCCGTCATTAATCTTATATTGACGGATTAGTAAAGGAATTGCATCCGTTGCTATGTAGTGACGGAAAATATTCCGTCATTAATCTTATATTGACGGATTAGTGACGGAATTTTAGCCGTTGCTATGTAGTGACGGAAAATATTCCGTCATTAATCTTCTATTGACGGATTAGTGACGGAATATTAGTTGTTGTTATGTAGTGACGGAAAATATTCCGTCATTAATCTTCTATTGACGGATTAGTTACGGAATTCTAACCGTTGCTATGTAGTGACGGAAAAATTTCGTCATTACTTAATGTCCGTAAATGATGCTTATTTAGTGACGGAATTGACCGTCATTAACTAATGACGGAAATTTCCGTCACTATACATAAAAAAATTTATAATTGTCATGACCAGCGTCGAACCCTTGACCTGGTGGACAGAAAGCAAGTTCCATACCACCTGAGACACTTATTGTTATGTTGAGAATCCTTTACTGGTTTTTATATATTAAGTTGTTTTACTTTCAGACCTCCCTAAACTTACTTGATAGTAATTTTGCTCGAAATCCCTTATCTTCACGAAACACTCTTCTTTCTCATTTTGCTCGATTGGCTGGCGTCCTCCTTCTCGATCTTATCCGGCGATTCAGTGCCGATTATAATCATTTGGTAGATAATAGGCTGACCGGGTGAAACCTAGGGTTTTTCAGGCGCTACATATATAACTTGCAAATGCTCATTTTCGGGTGAAAAGCAGCTGCACAGAGCCAGAACAAGTGCTCCGTCCTTCCTCTTCCCGCTGTAAGTCTAAACCCTCATTGATTCCTTTCGTTTGTTAAAGTTCATACCTTAGTGAAATCATTTGGTTGTAATGGCAACGGCGACTTACCCACCCCCGCCGCCTTATTACAGGCTCTACAAAAACTACTCTCAGGACCCCAACTCCGCTCCCCCGCCCCCACCTCCTATTCAGGGTCACTATCTCCTCTACGGCGCCAACTATACGGTACTACTTCTTCCTACTCTTGGTTTTTCTGCTATTTTACATCACAATTTTTCTATGGGATTTGGGGATTTTGAAGGAGTAAGAATATTTGAGTCCATTTAGTTTGTAAAATTATTTGTCCACAATATTTCCAAATGCTATAACATTTGTCGTCCTAATTCAATTACAAGTATGGTTTATTTGCCCTGCTAGATCTTAATTATAAACTATTTGAAACCTAAGTAAGGAAAATGCTCAGTAATTGTTCTTTGAATGATCATGCTAATTAAGAATTGAAGAGATTGCAAATGATTATCAGCGCATTCAGTTTCATTTCCATTTTCATGTTTTTAAATTCTTCGGGTTAAAAGTCTTTGTACATGGTTCTTCAATGATTTTTTTTCCTGGATTAGTTTTTTCTTGTATATGTTATGTAGGATTTGATGATAGAATGTATTTTGTTGTTCTTTTAGCATGGAAACATGATTAGTCCCAATGGGTGCGTAAAAGGCATGAAATAATAATCAGTGGGATATGAGTTTAACAATTGAAACATGTAGTGTTTCTGATTAGAAAAAAGACAAACAATTGCAATTTTCGAAGTTTCAAATTGTATTCGTGGAAGGAGACCATTTAAAAAAGAAAACCAAAATGCTATCCACTCAGTGTGAAATGTGTCCGTTCTGCTACTTAGTAGAATGACCAATACTTTACTGTTTCCGTGTGTCAACAAGCTCTATAGATTTTTCATTACTTTGATATTTCCACATGTCAATTTCAATTGTTTTGATTTGCTGAAAAATTTATGTCAGGGAAATAACCATTAATATAATAATTGACCATAATTCAACCATTTTTTAGCCCAGAAGCTCTCTAAATGGTTATGCTTTCTAACAATATCTTTCTTTCACTCTATTACCATTCTAAAGATACCGTAGTGAGAACAAGTTATATTTTGTGGATAAAAGTTATAAACAGAACGTTTAGCTAGTGATCACCTTTTGGGCTTGTAGAGTTTAAACAAGAATGCAAGTAGATTGCTATAGAATTATATATACTTGCATCTGTTCCCTCCTACTATCTTATTGTACTTTTAAATTAGAGGGGAGCAACATTTCTGAGTTCATGGTCTTTCTTTATTGCAACCAGTTCCATACTTTTGCATAATTAAGAAGAAACATGTTAAGTTTACAATTTGTAAGCATGCAATGTCAATGCCACATGCTGATATAGATTATGTCGCGCTATAGTTGTAGCATGCTGTTAGCTGTTCAAAATATTAAAAGGACGGGAAGGTTATGTTCTAACCTTGTGTTTTAACCTATCTTGTAGACGGACGATGTCCTTCCAGGTCTAGAGGAGCAGGGTGTTCGTTAATTATACCCAAAAGGGCCAAATATTGGTACAACTATCTGCACTTAAATTGTATTTGCAGTGTCAGATGAATGTTGAATTTTATGTCAGAAACATATCTCACTCACTAAGTTATTGCCTTTATTCTTTTAAGCTATTGGACGGTGTTTCATTTTTGTCTTGACCTCAATTGTGGTATTATATTTTTGTTCTCATTAAGTACTAGCATCGTGTTATAACTTGAGGTTCTCGTCATTCTGGAGTTATAATATATGTACGATGGTTTTCGTCATTCTGGAGTGAAATCTATTCTGATTTCTCCATTTGTAAACTGTAAATGATCAATTTTTTGGCTTGTCAGTTGGAAAGAAGAGGAACTAACACTTCTCTTCTTTGCTAGTTCAATCTGCATGTGTGCTAGAAATAAACGGATTGGCAGCAAGGATGAAGGATATATTACTGGAATAGGTAGATTGCCCAGACATCCATACTATTCTATGCCAAAAATATCACCTGGAGAAGATAAATGAAGCAAAAACTGTATGAGTTGAGTTGTTGAGTTGTTTCTTCATTTGGCTTCTGATTCTGTGAGTGAAAATGAGTTATACAAGTGGTACCTTCTCCTCCTCCCTAATTTCGTTAACCAGTGGCACCAAACACAACATTCCCGCAAAATTCAGCATTAACAGACAAGCAGCATCACTCGCTAAGATTTGTTGCTCCCACAACACCACTCCCCAACAACAACAGCTTAATCTCTCTGTTCTTCGCTTCACTCTAGGTATATACATTCCCTTTTCGCTTCTTCTATTAAACTATTATCTCTAATATGTGTCCTCTTCTTAGGAATACCGGGGTTAGATGAATCCTACTTGCCCAGATACATTGGATTTACATTTCGGGCGCTTTTATTCTTGAATCATTTTGTCGGCTCCGATTCTGCATCCATCACTCCACCTCAGCTCGTATGTAGTTCGAATTTAGGTTACTTTTAATTGTGATTCCTTCTGTTTTTTATTTATTTATTTTGGAAGCATGTTAATTTAATTAGCTTTATGATTGTAATACTTTCCTGTCTTTTTATAGAGAACGGAAGCTTTAGGACTGTCTCTGGCCTCATTTTCTGCAGTTGTTCCCTATCTTGGAAAATTTCTCAAGGTAACAGTTTCTTTCGGTTTCATTTGGATACACAGGTTTCAAATGAAAACATATGAAAACAAAGAATTTCAAGCCCACTCAATTTGGAGTGCATTTCGAATCTACAAATCCTTTGAAATATATTTCAAAATGATCTAGAGATTTCAAGTCCACCCCAATCCAAACAATAATTGGGGATTTAGTCCACAATACCTCCATCAGATGCAACCTTATTTCGTTTGCGCTTTTTTTTTTTATTATTTTTTTTTGTTTAGGGGGGAGGGGGGGCGGCGCTGGAGCAGATCTGATGAGGAATAGTTCTTAGGTTGGTGTTGTGGTTCACATCCTAAGTTTGTTTATAGGCTTGATTTTGAATTTTACAAGTGGGTAGGTATTAAACTAGTGCATGGGTTTCTGGATGCAATAGCAACTTGTCTAAATGGTCAGACTTGGCTATGCAGGGGGCTACTCCTACTGACCAGAAAGGTATCCCTGAAGGTGCTGAGCAAGTCTTTACCATGTCAGAGGACATATCCGAAAACCTAAAGGAAGATTTGGCTTGGGGAACGTATGTCCTATTGCGCAATACAAACTCAATATCAGTGGTGTGCTCCCATGTCCTCAACTATTGCATATCATGATTTAAGCAGGAAGATGAAATGGCTAACCGCAAAATATTATTCACATTATATATGAATGTATGAACATTTTCTTTCTTAAGAGATCTAACTCCTGAAAAGCATAGCTCATCTCAGTTGGAGATGCATTGTGTGTGCGTGGCTATTGGAATACGCCCAAAAACTTATCAAAAGGAAGTCTTTCGGGCTGGTTCACAAAGCAGACACAAAGAATTAGATTTTCCAACTTGAAGGATACTATGTATCTTCAGCAACCTGCAGGTATAATCATTTTGGATATATCTTTTCTCAATAATCATGTGCAAAATTTGTTAATTAATCACTTATTTCCAACAATAAATTTTTTTGTTCTGCTATTTATTAATCTTTACCTCTTATTTATTCAAATTTACGTATTCTTATTGCATATTTATTAGGCTGTTGATACCTGCTAAAAATTCAACTTGACTAGAGAGGTGTTATAAAATATGAATCAACAGAGCATAGTTCATATGATGCAACGAAGACAGCCTTACAACAGTTATGAACTGTTATGATTGGAATTGGAAACTTAGGTTTTAAAACATTTAACGTGCAGTGGAATAACTCTGCAATTCAAATCCTTGCAAATGTTAGCTCTTTCAATAACTTGAAAATTGCTTTCAAATATATATTCCAAATAACACTTTGGCTCGGGACGAAACCTTGTTGGTTTCTGAAGCTTGACATTTCTCAGTTAAGGGACTCTAGGATGGGACTTTGTTTGCTTGAATAAATATATTAGTGTTCTTCAAGAATGCTAGAGTGTTTGCTCAATTAGGTTGTCCTTTACACTTCAATAGCCAAAAGGCCGAGAAAGGTATTAAGTTTTTGGTTTTCCTTTAACTTCTAGAAAGCTTCTTTCCCGTACTTGACTTGGTTCGTTTATAGCTCCTTTTCCCCTACTTGGTACATTTATAGCTAAAAGTTTGAGTTTACCCCTGGAAGAGATGAACAAATAGGAAGACTACCAGTTCTGTTGCCTTGTCCTTTTTCTCACTTTTCTGTGAACTTGGTTACCTTTTCAGCATATATATTTGAATTTAGGCTTTAGACGTGATATCTTTTGATTGTCTGGTTGTCGAATTTCTTCCTTGAAAAAATTAACTATGACTTGGCAGGCAATGAATATTATGTTTGAACTTGAAGATGTCTTTAATCAGATATTCACATCTGGCTGTCAACTCAGACTAAATAAGAAAGGGGGCCATTGGTCTTATTATAACAAGGGTAGACGAAATGTATATGACTGTTTTATCTGTTCGGTTTCTAGTCTTGAAATGATTCTTTCCTTCAGAATATGGTTCAATGAAATGTATGAATACTGTAGATTCACAACTGAAGGAGATGGTTCCTGTGGGGACTAGGTCGCTTGTTGTGCAACCTATTCTGGAAGCTTCCAAACTAAGGCCGAGTGAAGCTAAGAAGTGCAAGGGTTTTGTCCTGTTAGCTTCCAACATTGACTATGCGTATACAGATAAAGACAAAGCATGGATAGCTGCCATTGCCAACAAGTTTAGTGCTACGATTGTGCTCTGATATGAATGGACCTCCAGGTGATTATTGCTCTCATTATGTCATTATATTGACTTATTTCCTTGTAATCATAGTTAGTTTCGATGGCTAATATGTAAAGTTACTGTGCATAAACATCTATATTCTTTAATTGTTAGAATAATTGTGTTGGAGTCACGTATTACTCTATTTTCACACTTCTCACTAACGTTGGCAATGGGGTTTTGGCAGCTGGGGCAATAGGATTGGTAGTTCTCAAATGTTTGTTAGTTGGTGCGGTTAAACTAGTTCCTTGTGTGGTCATTTTGGTTATTCGCAAATTTGGTTTCTAAATGAAATAGTTGTACCGATTTACCACATTCTGATCTTTCGGTAATGGCATAGATGTTACGGTGGAATTATTTGAACTTTGAGCACGTGTATTATGAAAGAATTAGTGTAGCTAAATTTGGTTGATCATCCACCTACAACAAGATGATAAGAATAACTGAAAGGATTAAGATTTCAAGAAGCAGAGGAACGGTGAGCTTAAGATAAATTAGCGTGAACCTTTCCTTTTCCATGTTTGTTTTATTGGCTGATATCTTGAAGGGTGGAATGAGCCCTGGTATTTCATGTTTCAAGGTTGAGAGAGAGTTACAATTTTTGTTGTTCACATATCTAGCCAAACTTTCGATTTGTTTTGCATCTTGTCTTCCAAAATCCTCTTCCATGCGCTTCTTCTGCTCTATATATCTTTCTCAAATTAAACTCTCCAACTCTCATCTGTGCTATGGAACTCTATATTGTTCGGACTCGCTACGGTATCCGAAAAGGGTGTGCTATGTAATCCATCTTCGGAGTAGCAAAGAGTTCCCAAACCAGAACACGTGCTTGTGCTGCAAGTCGATCTAGGCCTGTTTTATTGGCAGATTGGTGTAAATTGCTAATATTCTTCCCTCTGAGGTTGGTGCACGAGGACTAATTTGCATGTATTGAAGATTTCATCTGTATTCTTGCACAATTTCTTTGAGTTTTAGCATATTATATCTGTTTGTGCTGTTTTCTCGTGGCATTCACACTTTCTCCTCTGTTTGCAGGACATATGTAATGCACTATGGGTTATGTATAAATCTGATGCATGATAAGAAAGTGGTTCTTTTCTTGCAAATATTTTTTGATAGCTACAGTTGATAAAACGTGGCAACGCTGAGGTAAGTATTCCAAATCGTATTGATTTTCTTGTGGTGTGGTGTCAAAATCGTTATTGATTTCTTCTTTATAGTATGTCAAACAAGAAGTATGGTATTACTAGTAAGGTATGTTTTTCGTAGATGGAGGGTCCAGTTTGAATGACAAGACCATTATCATGGACAAAATAATAGGAATATTATACAGATGAAAATATAGTAAATCATGGAATATATGCTTCTGGAAATCATGGAATTATTGTTTCCAAAGACCACTATGAAATGAAAAGAGTGGAAAATCCGAACGCATAAATTTTAGATGTAATGTCTGTCTTGCAATAAAATATGGTAAAAGTGATATGATATTATCAAATTATCTTTTTATTTTAAAAATTAAATTAAGAAGTTTATTTAACTTAGATGATTCCATTCTTGGACAGATTCATAAACAAGCATAGGACTAATGATTTGCAGCGTTTATTCAATATTGCAGATTGCCATTATTTTGCGTAGTGGGGTATTTACTAGAATTTTTTTTTGACAGGGAATTTGGCGAAGGATAAAAGTTGAGGGAAGAGTGAGCTCATTCGATGTCTTGAAAAAGAGGCTGACAATCTGAAGAAGACTTTGAAATCATTATTTTGTATATAGTTAGGTACGTATGCACTTTGTAATTAGAGCTCTATAATATTATTTTTATGTAATTATACATTTGTAATACGTATATTGTTAAAATTATGATATGTTAAATAATGATTTGTTTTTTTCCAAATTAATTTCTTTTTTCCTATTCTTTTTATCATAATGGGATTCTTTAAATTGTACCATTTTGATATTACAAGTCTTCCTATGAAATATAAATATAATAAAGAATAAAAAATTGAGACAATATAGTGACGGCAATCTTCTGCTGCTAAGTTTTATGTAGTAAAATGTAATATCCCAAAATTTTAGTCTATTATTTAATTCTAAAATATTATTTTACATGCTCATATAAATAATTAGATATTATATAATTTATTACGTCTTTCAAAAAATTGTTACTTGATTATTGGTAACAAAAAACAGTGAAACAAATAATATGTAAATTTAGCCAAAAATCCTATTTATAATATTTTGATTCTAGGCTACTTATAAAATTAAGATTTTATATTCGGCCCTCATTTTGATTAAATAACGCCCGGTATTTTTCCTAATTATTATTATTATTATTATTATTATTATTATTATTATTATTATTATTATTATTATTATTATTATCATCATCATCATCATCATCATCATCATCATCATCATCATCATCATCATCATCATCATCATCATCATTATTTTGTTGATTTATTAAGTTGGCAAATCATTTTTATCCAATGTTGGGTTAGACCCAACACCAATTCAATTTGGCCATTTAATATTTCTAAGCATAATTTATATCGGAAATTATTACTATTAACTTGCGAATCCATTTATTTGCAATTTACTCGTTTATTTATTAATTTTCTTAAGCCCGACGTCTCAATAGGAATTACTTTATTGCATTCATTCATTTATTCATACATGTCATAACATGCCCATCGCTTTGAGCTCAAGACTCAAGCCCACTTCACTAATGTGCAAGAGCCCATGTCTTGAGCCCAAAAGCATTCAGAATTTCCAACAACTGAATTACGCTAATTACTAGTGAGGAAGATGTGAGGAAGATTTTTGGAAATCTGATAATCCCTATCCAAATATTCCTAAACCTAGTAGAAATACATTATATATTCCGCAACTAAACAATAAAATATTTTTCCCTCAATACCAACCTTGGCCGCGGCCAATTCATGAAAACCACCACCATCACGCCACCACTCTCAAGCATCCTTCCAACCCTATTTATACCCAGATCGACAATCGGTCTCGCGCTTGGGCTGGAACACCGAATCCAGAGAAGGTCGAAGAGGTACAACTATTCATTCCCTCTCAAAACAAACAGCTTTATTTCCGGCAATTTTACTGTACCAACACCAATTTCCCAGCCTTGTTCAACTGTACCATAATTCTATAAACGAAGATGAATTTCTTCCCACTCCAATCCTATTATCTCAATCGGCCAATAATGAAACCGTTTTTCTCTGTTTAGTCAAACCCAATAAATTTTGGAGAGGATAATGAGGGTTGTGGGTGTTGTAGTGCATGAGTGTGTGTGTGCATGTTTTAGTGTGTGTGCGTGAGTTGATGTGTGTGTAGGTGTGTGTGTATAAGGTTAGTATGCGTGTTGTAGTGCATGAGTGTGTGCATGTTTTAGTGTGTGTGAATTGGTCTACGGGTGTGTATATGTGGAAGTGTAGATCTGAGACAGTGGGTGTGTGTGTCCATGTGTATGCATGAATAGTTGTGTGTGTATGTGTGACTGCGTGAGGAAACAAAAAAAAAAGAGAATAGTGGGTGTAAGAATGGATGGAAGGCAGTATACGTGAAAATGGGATTTGATTCCCCATTTTCATTAAAATCATTTAAGTGGTTTTATTTGCAAATCAGCTTCTATGTTCTGGAAACTTTATATTTTACCCCACCAATATCCAAGCTTTCAACCGAATTCCATATTAGCCCCACATCTTTAGCATTCTATTACTCAAGGCTATCTCTTTCACTTTTTGTTGCTTTACATTTCAACCCTCTAATTTCAATAGTTAATAATTAGGTTTTAACCACCAGTAAATATGGAATTAAGTATCTCTACAAATTGTAGGTTGCAATGATTATGGATTTCGGACATTTTATTTGCATCATCTTATCTCGATCTCCTTCAAGACATTTCAGGTGGGGGTTTATTGTTTATCGCTTTAATTATATTTACTTGATTGCCTACGTGCTATTATTTTCAAGTTGTTACTTGCCAATACAAGTAATTATTCAATTTGCTACTTGCCAATACAAGTTTAGCTTATTGCCATTATGCTACTTGCCAATACAAGTTTAGCCCATTATCAGTATGCTACTTGCCAATACAACTTAGCTCTATGTGTCTTGCCAATACAAGCGCATCATTATAATAATTGCTACATTGTATGCCTTTTTGTTTATATAATTGTTGTGATAAATTGTGATCCTCCACGAGCTAAAGGAAGTTCACCCCAACCCAATATTGATCCTTTCAGGTTACCTCGGTGTGGGTCGGTGGAGTTGAGGCGGAGCCCGGAGCATATGATAGTCATTAAAATTTTAGTAAATAATTTACCATTTATATGTAGCTACTTGAAATTTATGTGGAGATATTGAAATGATTTGTTGTGGCTAGATTAATAGGTAAAATATTAATAAAGTTATATGGTTATTTACTTAATTATCTACGAAATATGTATGTGTATAAGTTACTTGCGTGAATGTCTATCTAGGATTTAAATATTATGTGACCATGCATGAGTGAATTATTATATGATCTCTTAATGAAATAAAATAAGTAATATATAGGTTAAATAAGTACACTCGTATGGTCTCCCTCCATACGATCAACGTAATATTATGTGATGTTAATTAATTATATTGTAAGCATGATTAGATGTGATGATTAAATTATATTTTGTTGGAGGTGTGATAAGTTTATCTTAATAATTTTATTCGTGACATGTTTATTATCAATATTATGTTCCTATAATTTAACTAATAAATAAATTATTTGTCTATACTTAGTTGTTAGTTGTTGATTTGTGTATGTTTATTTATAAATTTCAGTAGGATGTTGTTGTTAAATAGGTCTCCACCTTGCTACAGTCTAGACTATATATTTTCTTATTTACATTGTGTTATGACTTATGGTTTCGATACTATGCAAAATTTATATTTGAATTTATTGAGGTTATAGATTATAAAAAGATCCCTGATATGAAATTAATTATGCTCTTAGAATTAATTTGATAAAAATAGGTTTGTATATTGGGATACTTACAAAATGGTCGCCGAACTATTAGCACTTTTTCACTTCGGCATATAAACTATTAACAGTGACTAAACCGCCGCCAACCTATTTGAATATTACTACTCGAAAGCTGCCGGCCAGAATACCGCCCAAATTCTGTCCCAAAAGGTGGTTTTCCGAAATCGGGTGTGCAATGAATTTGGGCGGTATTCTGGCCGGCAACTTTCGAGTAGTAATATTCAAATAGGTTGGCGGCGGTTTAGTCACTGTTAATAGTTTATATGCCGAAGTGAAAAAGTGCTAATAGTTCGGCGACCATTTTGTAATTATCCCTTGTATATTTACTGAATTATTTGTATTGAATGTATGCGTAGGAATAATACAAACTTATTTGAAATAATTTCCTAGTATCGTATGGATGCTTAATTGTGTTATCTGAATTATCCAAAAGTGCAAACTGATTTTAGTATTAAAATATTGACTAGAATATTGTTAAGTTGTTGGATTTTGACCAAACTGTGATGATGTAATACGTCGTAGATGTTGCTAGTAATTATTCAAATATTCTTGAATAGTTACTATTATGAAATTTGTCTTAGATGAAATCATGATTATTATGTGAAGTTGATTTGATAGGGAAAGGTTTATGAATGATGTCATTTTATTATCTTAGTTTAAATTAATTTTCCATGATCGCTGATTTGCTAATAAATGATATGAGTTTGACTAGTAATTGTATATTTGTTTTGTTGTTACATGAGTTATGAATTTTCAAGTGCGTAATGATGTTAGTTGGCATAGGATATTAATCGGGATTTAATTTCTAATTTAATATTACGGGTTAAATAAATTCATATGCATTGTTATTTGGTTCTTTTAACGGCCTGTCTAGTATTATCTTTTATAGATATATATAAGGAAAAAAAAAAATACTTATTTCTATTTAAAATTGCTTTAAAATATTTATTGAAAATCGGGTCGTTACATAAAAAAAATTAATATAGTGACGGAAAAATTCCGTTACTAATATAAGCAAGATAGTGACGAAAAAATTCCGTCATTAATTTGTGATGGAAATATTTCGTCATTAATCATTTATCGATGGGCTAGTGACGAATTTCAGCCGTTGTCATATAGTGACGGAAATATTCCGTCACAACTTTATGACGGTTTTTTTTTAGAATTGTGACAGAATTTACGTCACTAAACTAGTGACGGAATGAAAAATCCGTCATTATCGATTTAGTGACAAGGGTTTTTGTAACTGAACACTTCTGTCACTAATTCGTCACCACTCTTTCATTGTGACGGAATTTTTCAGTTTAGTGACGGATATTTCCGTTGCAATCAGTGATGTTTTTTGTAGTATAGTAGTTACAAATATATTAGTAACTAAAAAGTAGTTGCAAAAAATAATTACAAATATATTAGTAACTAAAAAGTAGTTGCAAATTTTTTTTTTGTATCCTACTATAAGTGGCTACCCTATAGTAACCACATTCTAATTATGATTACTAAAAATACTATTGTGACCCTCTTCTTTTTTGTAACTACATTTTGTAGTGACAAAAAACCTTAATTTGTGTAGTGATTTCATCTTTTAAGTATTTCAACTAAATACTAATTAACTTTTTAGATGCACCTTACTGATTGCAGTGTATACCATTCACGTAAAATTAATTATATTGCATTAAATGAAGGACTAGTCACTCTATTTCTTACTTTAAAAGATAGTAACGTTTATGTTGTATTATGATGACATATTATATTGATCTTTTAATCATATATCTCGTCACAATCTTACTTAATAATAAAGGGGAACCCTCTATAAGAGAAAATAGCTGGTTTTCCCGCCAAAAATCTCATATCTATCCATAGTAAGCAATTTAGTTTAATGTTTGTTCAATGATAATAGCGTCATATTTGGAGAAGTAATTGTCTACAAGAGTAATATTCTGTTACCAAAATTAAAGTTGACAATATCACTCCAAGTCGAATGGACTGCAACCCAAAACATGAATGAATGAAAATATAGGCATCTAATTTGTCCATAAAAATTGGAATAAAATTTGAGTAATTGACAAATTACCAAAAAACAAATGAATTAAAATATATTACATTCTTATTACCATAAATTTTGGAATGTCTTAATTAATCATTACAACTTACCAAACAAAAATGAACTTACCAAAAATTTCGAACCGTGCACCTATTTAAGTTGTAGTTCCATTTCTTTTGATTATTCAAAGCGCCTCAATAGAAAATGGAATCGACACTCGACATGTTGTGATTTGTTGAAGTCAGTGAAGCATTTTTTGTTAGATGGGACCCATACCTATTTGATCCTCCGGAATTTTGTATTGTATACAATCCTGTGAGACATTCACACTTCATGGTAATACACGAAATGAGGAAGGTTCAATGGTTCTTTATTGTGTATTATAATTTTCTTTAAAAAATTTAAATCGCATTTGAATAAATATTTACTCAAAACTATTGTAGGGTATTCCTGATCACGTGTACCTAGCTTTTTGCCCGGAAGCTAATACAAAATTCAAGCTCCATATGTCGGATGTGCTATCATATGATGTTGGTGTGATACAACGTGACAATTTATACTACATTGAAGATGGTTGGGCACATTTTATCAAGGTGTCAAATATTCAAGTCGGAGATCGTATCAATTTTAAGTATGTTGCACCGTTGACATTTCATGTGTCAATTTTTCATAAGTTATGAGTGGTGGAGATTTTGCTAGATTTCTAATGTGCTGCACCCATCTAATATATTACATTTGGTTACTGGAGTTGTATCTTTCCTTTATGTTTTGTTCCTCCGATTTATTAATGTTTACATAGTGGAAACA
The DNA here is from genome assembly GCA_958295605.1 of Ajuga chamaepitys. NCBI lineage: Eukaryota > Viridiplantae > Streptophyta > Magnoliopsida > Lamiales > Lamiaceae > Ajuga > Ajuga chamaepitys. Next base: position 56,406,087 of record OY282502.1, read on the forward strand.
TTGAGATATTAATTACGTATCGTCCAGTATCTTTTTTCTGTTTGTATTTCTTTTCTTTTATTTGTATTATTCTATTTATTTAGTGCATTCAGGTGACCTAAGTTCGTCGTTGATCAATTATATTTGGATTAAAACGTTGATCAATTAGATAAGAGCTGTGGACTATTCATTTTGTTCATACTTATATTATAAAAACTTTTTAATGAAAAATTAAAATAAAACAGGAAAAAAATTGTAGGGTATATTAGAGCATGCAAGGAAATTAAAAAAATATATTATACTTTATAAAAATATAAAAAATAAAAATATTTTTTTAAAAATTATTAAAAAATCCTTAAAATAAAACATATCTCAAATAATTGATTAACGACTATATATAAGGGGGTGTTTGCATTTATCAACTTATAACTTGAGATAAACTATTTTATAGATTTTGCAAACAAACTTCTATTTTAAAATAAGTGCTTTTAATGTAAAAGTGCATAAGTGATTTTATAGCAGACACCCCAACTTCTACTTTTAATGAAAATCACTTTTTTTTTTCAACAATACCTACTTTTTACATAAGTATTTCTATAGAATCTATAAATTTATCACTTTTTCAAAAGCAAAAGCAACCACAATCACCCCTATAATGAATCTCTATGATCAATATTATTACAGAATTATATTTGGATAAAAACGTTAATCAATTAGATGTACCGAATCCTGACTATTCATAAAGATCCTTAAATCATTTATTCAGTTATAAGAAATTCATTTACAGTAAGTCAACGTGAATCCTGACTATTCATAAAGATCCTGACTGATGAATAAAACAAATCGAATATTACTTATTAAAAGGAGATCATACTTAATCATACTTATAAAGTCAAAATCTTAGAAATTTAAACATGCAATTTACTGTATAATCGTCGTGGAAAGAATAATGATAATAAGAACTCATATCTCTAATGTATCATGTCCTATAAAGGCTATCGAATAAAATAATGATACAATCTTAGTAAATGTTTGGTTTGGATTGACTGAACCCGTACCTATGTTTATTTAAATAGGTTGGACTAACCACCACAAACCACCACAAATTACAATACCACTTTAATCATTTATTTAATCATTATTAATAAATTTTTACACACATCATATCACATTTTACAATTAAAAATTGTATTCTACACTATATTCACTACCCAACCACCCAAATAAATATTACTTTTTTACTTTCTCGACTACTAACTCTAATCACCATCCTCAATCAACAATACCCCAGTCACTCCTTGCTCCAACCAAACATGCACTCATATGTTGGTCATGATCTTTATGAAAGGATTCGGGTCATCTATAATAAATGCTATAAACACACTAAATCTTTGACTTTAATTCACGATCAGAGTATATGATTAACTTATCCCTCTTCGTATTGCAATATGTCAGGAGTCTAAAATCGCAAACAAATCAAACATAACTTTTATAATCATGAATCCTGTCTTTTATTTTATTCATCAATCAATAAATACTAAATCTTGGGTCTATTTAGGCCTCATTCAATTGAGCGCATATATATGTCTTTTCTTTTATTCATCAATCAATTGATACCAAATCTTAGGTGTTTTTAGGCCTCTTCGATTTAAGCGCATATAAATATGTTATTGTAAGCCTTCGTCTTATTACCACGTTTCAGGAACCGTGTTTTCATTTAATATTTACACTACCCCGATATTACTGAATTGTTCACGGCATGGCCGCTTCAGATTCCGTAAACAGTGCTTTTAATCAAAAGATATATCTGAATGTGTACAAGTCGAATGACGATTTCGACTTTTGCGTACGCAGCTTTTCTCAAAGATTATTACAAAATCTTTCTATTACCCAGCTTGCATTTTGTATAATGATCACACTATATTGTTGTCTAATTTTTTATCTAATAATTCTTTTGCAGTGCCTCCCTAGGGATTTCGTGCATCGGAATAGTTGTGAATTTCCGGAATGTGTATGGATTAGGAATAGTCAGTATTGTTCTTGGCCGGTGAACATACAAAAAATTGGTTCACACTATTTTTTTACTAATGGTTGGACGAAGTTTGCGTATGATAATTTGGTAGCCGAAGGTGAATTCATGGTTTTCATGTACGTGGCATATGGATGGTTTGAAATGCATCATTTCAAGTGTGAAATGTGTTTAAAATAAAAAATGCCTTCTGACGAGGAGTATCCAATCTTTATCCTAGGTATTAAGTAAGATTATTTTTAATCGTATGCTTTTAACTTAGTACGTATGGTCTAAATCATTTTTTTTTTAGTCAAGTCGAAAGTTCGTGATAACGATGTCCCTTCTGGCCATGTCATCCCTGTAGAAGTTAATGGGAAGGATAATTCCACACCTATAATCGCCCCCGAACGTTATGTTCTAGGTAAATTAATTATATATTTAAGTTAACTTCATAGTGCATCTTTTTTCTTAAAATAAAATTTTGGATATATAGATTTTAATTACCTTTTATATAGTTTATAATGACGGGAGCACTGGAGTGATTCCGCCACACAGACAACACCAACATGATAATATTGGCTCGGAAGTAATCGACATTGATTCACTTCCAGAAATTGAATCCAATAAGGTTGGGGAGAATATCGAATTAGTTAACCCTGCAATTGGATTGGGTGGAAATTATGTTGGTTATGGGGGTTTCAAAAGCTACACATTGGAAATATTATTGACCTATTTTAAAAGTAAAAAGAGTAATGTTTGCATTTGCTATTTCGAGCAAGTATTAGATTGGATTCTAGCTTAATTCAAGTTATTATTGAATCGGGGGGTCCATCTATCTTATTTTTTAATTAATCAACCGAACTTATGGAGTCATAAATAGCAAAGTGTTGATTTTACTTGATTATTTAGTAATTTAAGTGATCATAAGTACTTATCTGTTAAACATTTCAATTATAAAAATCCCATCAAAATTCCTTAATTCTAAAACGCAAACATACTTCTGATTATATGTGATTTTTGCACAAATTTTATAAAAGCACAATCAAATGAAAACAAAATCCTAATAATGATGAGGCCATGTGTACTGCACCTTTAAGTTAATTGCTAAGCAAATATTTTACCTTACTATCTAAATATGCACCGTCATAACATCTATTGATATACTTATAAAGCTGCGTCACACGATATAAATAATGTGAGGAGTTGTACTTACCTATAACAAACTGTAGTGTTTTGTCTGAATTAATGGTCCAGTCTTGGTATATATGTCTCCTGTGAAATAAAAAAAAGTTCAAATATGACTTGCTATATATTGTACACGCACATAAGTCAATCGTCAATCCGACCATGACATGTAAAAATACTTATCCTCTACTTAGAGGGTGTTTGGTAGAGCTTATAAGCTCTATAAAACATCTTATAAGATGTATAAGAGCTTATAAGCTCTCAAAATTTGTTTGGCTAATTTTTTTAAAAGGAGCTTATAAGATGTATAATTAAGCTCCTTAAGAGCTTATAAGCTCTTTTTAAAAAGTACCACCACCCCACCTTTTTTTTTCATAAGCTCTTTTTAAATACATTTTTTTTTTTGGTAATTATACTTATAAAAAGATCTTATATACCAAACACATTAACATCTTATAAGATCTTATAAGTTATTTGATCCGTACACTTCTACAACTTATTTTAAAATAAGACCATACAACATATAAGCTCTAAAAGCATCTTAAAAGATGTGAGAGCTTATAAGATGTTTTAAATAAGTTTAGCCAAACACCCTCTTACTTTTTTAAAAACAGCTTATAAGCTGTTAACAACTTATTTTAAAATTAAATAAGCTCAGCTAAACACCATCTATAAGTTCTTGAGGAGTTTGATTAGACATTTTATAAGCTCCTTCAAGCAAAAACTAACCAAACAAACTTTATAAGTTAATAAGTTCTTGAACATCTTATAAGAAGTTTTAAAACTCTTATAAGCACTGTCAATCACCCACTTCATTGTTGCTTCGGCCTATTATTACACACGACTATTTTTCTTCAACAAATATCCTCTATTGCCTTCCTCTATTTTACACAAGAAAACCTTTAAAAAAACTATAAATTAAAGCAAATTGACTATTAATTCTTAAAATAAGCCGCAAAATAAATGAACAAAATAATTCAGGATATTATACAGATTCCTAATGTTTGGTTGGGGTTGGCCCAACCCCTAATGGGTTGGCTCAACCCCTCCCTATGTTTATTTACACAAGTTGGCCTAACCACCACAAACAATCATAAACGCGAAAATTACTTTAATCATTAAATCAATCATTATTAATAAATTTACACACATCATATCACATTTTACGAATAAAAATTATATCATACAATATAATCCCTACCCAAACACTCAAACAAACATTACTTTTTTACTCTCACAACCACTAACTACAGCCACTAACCCCAACTAACAGTACCTCATCCGCCCCCCGCCCCAATCAAACATGTACTACATCCTGTTAAACTAGCTTTTCTAGAACAAAATCAATCAACATACACAACAACATCTTAAAATAAACTATAAATTATGGATAATAAAATCGTTTAAGATTCATAGCAGATTGACTCTAGATACTTAGAATAAACTTATAATTAAGGATAAAAAAAAAATCATTCAGAATACTATACAAGATTCTAATCTATCCACAAATTAAGAGCGATTTTGTTCTAATATGATATTTTTCAAGATTTTCTTATCCAATCGAATATATATTTCCTTAAATTCGGTTTTTTAATTGTACAAACAAATCAGAAGACTTAAATAATTGAAATACCATACTCTTAGGAACTTAGACTTATATAATAACAACTACTTATATTTTTCCTCAGTTCTTTTTTATCACACTACTGCTCTACTACTACTTTGCAACCCTTATCATCAAGTTGCTGGAGATATGCGACAAATAAGAAAATCAAGCATAATTAATCGTAAGCGTCAAAGAGATGTATTCATGTCAGGTACGTCTTATTCTTACTTCCTTTTACATATTTTTTCAGATTTACTTTATACATGTTAATCCACACATATTGATAGTTAGAGGATACGACTTTTTACACAAAAACTTACTTTTAGATTATTATGACTTTTTCTAAGAGTTTAACATAAAAAATTAGTTCTACACATAAGAATTTAAAATCGCTTTTTACATTCGGGTAAGTTTATTTCTAGATTATGAAGGGATTTTTTTAAGTTTTTCAATATATATATATTACTGCTAACTTTACCTTTTTAAAAGTAAGATTAGTCACTGCATGTTTTTTTCCACAATGTATCTGGTGACTTCCCTTTGTATCTGCTTTCTGCAAACAGAAAGTACGAAATCTGTAAGCAACTGAGTTGACTAATATCACTGGCAGAAAGCAAACCTCATTCATCTCTCCCCTCTACCTAAACATACTTAGAATTGACTAACACATCTTTCATTTGAATGAGTTGTGCATTTCGCATCGGGTTTATCTAATGTAATGGAAGCTTTTAGTATATATTTTCACTTAGATTTGAAGAAATTGGCATAATATTTAAATATCTATATATAGTCATATACTTTTTCACACGAATAGCTAAATATATGTCCTGTTACTGGCTTAGTATTTAGATTTGATTATGCACATTTTAGTTCGAACCATAAATACCTAATCACTCATCCTAGCGAGTTGAAATGTTTAATCGTGCTAATGGTGGTCTCGAATGAAGGTCTCATTATTTTGTGTTAAAAGACCAGTATGATTAATTTGCAAGTAGCAAAAGATTAGCGAAGCATTAGACAGGACATTTTAATAAACACAAATTAAAATGAATTCCCAATTCTATCAAAGTTGAATATTCATGTACGGAATAAACGCAACAAACCTTATGATCCGGATCAGTAAAAAAAAAAATCAATATATCAATAAGGAGCTGATGCCGCTGCCGGAGCTTCGGAGGTAAGTTGTGGCCGGGCCGGTGGAGCTGCAAATTCTGATGTGTGTAAATCCTTTGTTTCAGATACGCGATTCGGTCGGCATTTACAAATGCTTTTGCGTATAGACCAATTACCCCCACCCCATCTGGATCTGTACAAAGTAATCAATAAATCAAATCAAAATCAACAAACATTACAACCTAACAGACGGATTTAATCCTTAAATCCGTTTTCTCAATCATGCAAATGAAATTTACCAAGCATTCCTAGGAGAATCCACTTTTCCTCAGACGAAGGATTGTTCCGTCCTCGGACGTTATTTACGATAAACTTTTCTTTTCTAGAGTGAGAGAGAGAGAGTCGCGCACTCTCTTTCTAATGGAGAAGATTTGATTTTCTTTTATGGAATTTTGAATTTTAAATTTGAAGAAATGTGTTTGTGAAAAGATTTAAAGGTGGGTGAATGAAATGAACTTACGAAGAAGGACAACAGAGAAGACGAAAAGAATATTTCAATAATGCTGGTTACAAAGAAAGAATATTTTCAGATTTAACTTAAAAAGACATATAAAAATTAAAAACAATATTTTAAAAATTAACAACAAATCATTAAATAATAAATAATACAAATAATTCAATAATGAATTATTTATAATCAATCAGTATTATCAATAATTTTTATAATTAACATTTAACAACCTCTTGCATTTCATCTAGATGTGGCAAAATCGACATGGCCTGACGGCCCGGTCCATTAAGCCCGATATTTAGATGGGTCGGTCATAGAAATTTAGGCTCGAAATATTGGGTTGGTCATAGAAATTTAGGCTCGAAAGATTATTTGGCCTGATCGAGCCGTTCTGATGAACTAAAGGCCTGACAGACCTTGGACCGACCCGATAATCTTAATATATTATGGGGGAATATCTCAACCCAAAATATGGTATTGATCCGACAGACGGATCAGGCTGCCCTAATTGCTACCTCTAATTGCACTAGTAAAATTGGACCGGCCTGTGGACCGACCCAGTTAGTTCAAATTTTATACTGGGTTAGGCTGCAAAGATTAAGGCAAGATAAATTCGAGCATACATGGATCGACCCGATCAGGGTTTTTTTCTTTTTTTTTTTGCGCGGCTCAAATTGATCTGGCCCATGGGCCTTGGTCCATGTCGAAAGAATTGCTAACGTGGTTATGCTAAATTAAATATGCAATGAGTTTACTTTCAATATAATTGTAAGGATCTTGATCAGCAAATTATGACGTAAAGCAACTCGAACAGCTCCCATACTTAAGTAAATCACTTGTGCGAAAATTGAGGCTGTGAGTTACATTACTTGAGCCCCTATATATTTTGAAATTGAATTGATTAAGTTAATTATCATAGTAGTTTAGTTTAGTTATGCAAAATAATGGGGGAAAAAGTTATCCATTTATGGTCTGATCTGGCTCGATGGACCGAGGTAAATTGGGTCGGGCATAATCTATATCTATATAATAACAAAATCCACTTAAAATAGTAATCTAAAATTTTTCCCGCCTAAATCCCTTCGCCATTTCTGGAAAACACTATTTTTGGTATAACCATTATTTTTGGTATGAAGCATTTCATTTGAAAATATTATTTTTGATATAAAGCATTTTATTTGGAAATAGCTTAATTTGAATTCTGCTTCCTTTTTTAATTATTTTTTAATCACATAAAAAATATAAAAATTGAATTATTTAGTAAATATTTTATAATTTCTGTTTATAATTTCAACATTTATATTTCTTCAAAAGAATAATATAATTTTTTGAAATAATTTTTTTTTCATTTCTAATGTGATTTTTTCTGTATAATTTAAATTAATCATCTATTATCGATCTATAGTTTGACACCATATTTTATAAATAAATTAAATTAAAGACAAATAATTATTTGTCGGTTGATTATGAGGGTTAATTATTAGTGTGTTTGTGATACAAATAAAAGTTAATAAAATTAGAATGTAGTGCTATTGGTACTCACTAAAAGCTTTTGAAATTTTTTTGAACATTATGTTTGATAAAATACAAAATTTAGATATTTTGGACAAATATAAACGTTTATAATAAAATTATAAATATACATATATACACTCATCATTTGTACAATATGATCAACATGACCTCCATGCATGGATCCTAGAGATATTCATACATATAAGAAAAACAAATATTAATATTTTGTAACTTATTCAAATTTATATATTTTAATTTTTAATATTTTTCATTGATTCTTCTTTCATTAACGTATAACTTTTCATCTCTTATTATATATTGATTGCAATAGTTTATTATATTAAAATTATATTAACATATAAAATTCTTATTATTTATTCATTTATATTTACAAACCGTGCATCGCACGGGGATACTGCTAGTATTTATAGGATTAAACTTGACTAAAACTAACTAAACTAAATTGAACTAAACTAAATTAAAAACTAAAGTAAACTAAACTAAATTAAACTAATTTTTTTTATAGGCCCGATTTATATTTGGCTCAACCCGAGTTTGGTCCGACCCATTGTTCTAAAACTAGGCCGATCCGAATTTCTAAAAAACGGTTATTTTAGGCGGTCACCAAGTTCGGCGCCGCCTAACCCGATTACGGCCTAGGCGCCGCCTAACCCGACTAATCCGCCTAACTGCACAATTATTTATTTATTTTTTATTTTTTTATTTTTTTCTATTTTTTCATAATTTTATAATTTTTTTTTTAATTTTTTTCACTTTTTTTTATCTTGTCAGTGTGTTTAACTTTAGGTGAGCCCTTTTAAAATTTTAATTTCTTTTCACACCCCTAATTTAGTGATTTCCCCTCCACCCACTATTAACTCATTTAAAATTTGAAGTTAGTGGTGTTTATTTTATTGTTTTTAATATTTTTTGTATGTATTATTTATTTATCAAATAATTACATTATTCGTCTAAGATGGTGCCGCCTAGGCCCTGTCTAGGCGCTGCCTAGGCGCTAGGCCCCAGTGAGCCGATCGACTAGCGCCTAGTGATTTTTAGAACACTGCCTAACCTAACACCTGTCCCGCTTGGGCCGTGCTAAATTGACAACTCTACTCTGACATACATCCACTCACCTTTTTCTAATTAAATATTATTATTTAAAATAGAACTACTTTTACAATCAAGCAAACAAAATCCACTATTTTTTCCTATCCCAACTACTAACCCCAGCCACTTTGTAAGTAAGAAACTAATTTCAAGGACTTCCAAAATCAAATACCCCGATATATTCATTTTGTATAACTAATATAAAAATGTTTATCTTCATAGAATTATTTAGAGTTAGCTAATTTGAAATGATCTGATTAGTCAGTGTTTAGACAGTTAAGAAGCTTGACGAAAAATATTAGCATATTATAGAGGTTAGTGCTGGTGTATGATGTTGTTTGTATTATAATTTTTTGCGCCTGCTACAACACACCGACCAAGAACATTGATTTTATGGAGCTTGCTGACCCGATTTACGACGGACCACTGAAATTGATAGGTGAAAGTAGACTTTCTTTTTTACCTGCTTTATATACAACTAACGAGTAATAGTAAATGCACATGTATGATTGATTGTTGATTTACATTGTTTATTTGTCATATTTACTTAAAATGAAGGACGCACATTTACTATTATGTCTGACTAATTAAAATTTTATGGTTTGTATATGGATTTATGTTTTCTTAATTTTACATATGGTTTGTGTTTTATATCATATCGTAATTTATATTCGGTTGTACTAATATATAATAATACAATTATTTCTTTATTAGAAAACTTGGAGCCAGTTCCTCATAAAGTCACTATTGAAAGCTGCACCCAACGAGTTTATCACACGTTCGGAGATGCTTTTCAAAATACTATGTCAAATCCTCTAATCAGTCCTCTTAGTGATATCACTAACGGTACGTTTATAATTTTTTTAAGTACTCACTTTTTCGTGTTCTAATCTTTATTTTTTTAGTTATTGGACTTAGTAGCACCTCTCAGAGCAGTCTTAAAGGGCGAAGTTACTCGAATAACTTTGCTTTGCCAAGTTCTTCATCTGCCAAACATCATCTTTCTAAGATAATTGATTTGATTGAAAGTGATTCGGGGACAGTACAAGTCAGCAACATAATTGATTTGACTGAAGCAGAGCACGTTAATCAAAATGTTGGTGATATAATTGATCTTAGTGTGGAAAAGCAAAACGATGAAAATGTTAATAATGTTGATGGTGATTCCGATGAAGACATATACGATGAGTTTGATGAAACATGTCAAGGGGAAAATTACATTGTTTGTAAGTTCCTTTCCAAATTCCTTTATGACTTTCAATTTCAATTTTTTTGTACTCTATAAACAAGCAAAATAAAAATACTATGTTACGTGAAATATATTGTTTTTTTAGCTGGTGAGTATAGCGACGGTGGAGACGCACGATTTAAATGCCAGTGGTGTGGTGCATTATTTTGGTATGACGAACGCTTGCGATTTGATTATAGGTCAAAACAACCAAAGTTTTCCCTGTGTTGTATGAAAGGTAAAGTGCAGTTACCTGAAATGAAGACACCACCAGAAGGTTTGCTTCAATTATTCTGTGGTAGCAGTAGAAAGAGCAAACACTTTTTGGATCATATCCGATCTTATAATAGTATGTTTGCATTTACATCCCTTGGAGGAAAGGTCGATAGGAGTCCTAATAATGGAAGTGCGCCCCCAGTTTTTAAGCTAAATGGACAAAATTACCACCTGTTGGGCAGCTTGCTCCCAGTTGAGGGTAGTACTCCGAAGTTTGCTCAGTTATATATATATGATACAAATAATGAGATCCACAATCGGATGAATTCTGTAAGGTAATGAACGCTACTTTCAAATATGCGATTGTTTTTATATTGTAGGATTAATCTATCCTACTCAATAACTTAATATAAAAAAATTTAAATTATTGCTTTAGGCAAAGGAATGAGATCAACAACCTCCATTCAGAAATTGTTGCTGAATTGAAGGAATTGTTAGATGAGAACAACGTTTTTGCAAAGGCATTTCGAATGGCTGGGCATACGATTCAACAGGGCCAATCTAATGTCAAATTGCAACTTATAGGAAGAGGTGATGCAAGAAGGTATAATCTCCCTTCAGCTTCTGAAGTTGCTGCTTTAATAGTTGGTGATTTTGATATCGCACTGGAGAGTCGGGACATTTTAGTGGAAACTCAATCGGGACAGCTGCAACGTATCAATGAACTAAATCCATCTTATCTTGGATTGCAATATCCCCTCTTATTTCCATATGGAGAAGATGGTTATAGAGAGGATATTCCTTACTCTGATGCAAGACTACAAATTCCAGGAGGAAGGAGAAGAGTGTCAGTTAGAGAGTTCTTTGCATATCGTTTTCAAGAAAGGGAAGGTGTTTTATCGATCATGTTGTTGTCTAGAAGGTTGTTTGAACAAATAACTGTGGATGGTTATACAATGGTTGAATCCGGAAGGTTGCGATTTGTTCGCACACATCAGAAACAACTTCGAACTTACATGTATAGAGGTTTGTCGGGCGCTTTGTTCCGTGGTGAGACTGATTCACGTGCCCAAGGTAAACGTATAGTTCTACCACCAACATATACTGGGGGGGCACGTTATATGATACAAAACTATCAAGATTCCATGGCGATATGTGATTGGGCTGGATACCCTACTTTGTTTGTAACTTTCACGTGCAACCCGAAGTGGCCTGAAATTACAAGGTTCCTACAGCCCATGAGACTTAATCCAGAAGACCGACCGGATATTGTTTGTAGGATATTTAAAATGAAGTTGGACAATTTGATTAGAGATTTTCGCCAAAATGAGATTTTTGGAAAACTCAAAGCAAGTAAGACTTTAAAACTCTTAAATTTTATTAAATTTTTCAATCGTTTTGCTAAAAATACCTATCTTGATTTGTAGTAATATACACCGTGGAGTTTCAGAAGCGGGGACTTCCGCATGCCCATATTCTCCTGTTTCTATCGACAGAGTACAGGTGTTCTACACCAGAAAACGTTGATCGTTTTATACATGCTGAAATACCCGATAAAGAAGCAGACCCAGCATATTATGATGCTGTCCAGAATTTTATGATTCATGGGCCGTGTGGCTTAGCCAATCCAAAATCCCCATGCATGTCCAATAACAAGTGTATGAAGCATTTTGCCAAAAAAATTGCAGAAAGTACATCATTTGATGCGGATGGGTACCCTATTTACATGCGAAGGGATACAGGGCATACTGTTCTAAAGAATGGCATTGAGTTGGACAATAGATATTGTGTCCCACACAACCGGTACTTGCTTATGAAGTATGGAGGTCATATTAATACTGAATGGTGCAATCAGTCGCGTGCTATTAAGTACTTATTCAAATATGTGAATAAGGGCCATGATCGAGTTACTGCATCGTTTTACCGAAGCTCGCAAGAAGAACAAGCTGGTAAGATAGTCGACGAGATAAGCATGTACTACGATTGTAGGTACATATCTCCATGTGAAGCCATTTGGAGAATATTTGGTTTTGAGATTCAGTTCAAAAATCCACATGTTGAGCGACTAAGTTTCCATCTTCCTAACGAGCAGTCAATCGTTTACGAAGATGAAGATGACATAGACCACGTTCTCCAACGCCCTTCCGTGAATGAGAGCATGTTCTTGGGATGGTTTGAAGCTAATAAAGAGTACGATGAAGCACAAGATCTGTTGTATGCTGAGTTTCCTCGATATTTTGTTTGGGATGCTAAGAAGAGGAAATGGACAAAAAGGACGAGGGGGTTTGCGGTGGCACGCTTAAATTATGTACCCCCTGGTTGTGGCGATGTATATTATCTAAGACTACTTTTGAATGAAGTACGCGGTCCAACATGCTACGAAAATTTGATGTTTTTTGATAAAGTTCAGTATGAAACGTTTCGGGATGCATGCTATGCAAGAGGATTGCTTGAGGACGATAAAGGGTATGTTGATGGCATTGCAGAGGCAAGTCGTTGGTCAAGTGCGCATTCGATGAGGAGCCTTTTCGTAGCTTTGTTATCAGAACATTGTATGAGTCGTCCTGAAGTTGTTTGGGAGAAACGTTGGCAATATTTATCAGAAGATGTTCTTTACAAACAACGTTCACTAACTTAGATTGAAGGTGCACACATATTTATGTTTGCTATAGTGTTAGATAATATGTACAAGCATTATTAAGTAAGATTCATACTATTTAAGTGTTAATTTTAATTTTTTTTTTTTTTAACTGCTATTAATTTTTTTTTTTTTTTTTTTTTTTTTGGTATATCTTTTACTTTTTTGAGCAGATTTGCAGCTCAGTGACAATGAAATAAAGAACTTTGCATTGATTGAGATTGAAAAGATGTTGCGCAACCTGGGAAAGAGTCTAAGCTATTATGAACCTATGCCTACCGCAAAGATGGATGCGTCGAGCCAACAGGTCAACAACTTGATTGCTAAAGAAATGAGCTACAATAAGGATGCTTTAGCCAAGGAACTTGACCATTTGTTACCAAACTTGACTGAAGAGCAACGAAGTGTGTATAATACCATCATGACCTCAGTGGATTCAAACAAGGGCGGAGTCTTTTTTGTTTATGGATATGGTGGTACTGGAAAGACTTATTTATGGAGAACTCTCTCTGCTTCGATACGAGCGAATGGAGATATTGTACTGAACGTGGCCTCAAGTGGAATAGCATCTCTGTTACTGCCTGGTGGAAGAACTGCACATTCCCGCTTTGCTATACCAATTCGTGTAAAGGAAAACACAACGTGTAACATCTTTCAAGGAACCGAGCTTGCTGGGTTGATTGTCAAGTGTAAATTAATAATTTGGGATGAAGCACCAATGATGCACAGACATTGTTTTGAAGCGCTTGACAAATCATTGAAGGATATCATGCAATTGAAAGATCCACGTAACAAGGTAACTCCTTTTTGTGGGAAAACTGTGGTTTTTGGTGGTGATTTTAGACAAATATTACCAGTTATTCCCAAAGGTACTAGACAAGATGTCGTTCGTGCTACAATTAATTCTTCTGAAATATGGGACCATTGTATTGTCTTGAGATTAACAAAAAATATGAGGCTTATGAGATTTGCAGCATGTCGTGACACTGATGAACTTAAAGAATTTTCAGATTGGGTTGCAAGTATAGGGGATGGTACAATAAGCGGTTCAAATCATGGAAATGCTAAGATTGAAATTCCCGATGATCTCCTGCTGAATTTTCACGATGACCCAATCGAATCTATTGTTCATAGCACGTATCCTGACTTTTGCAACAGATTGGATGATCCTAAATATCTGGAAGAGAGAGCTATTTTATGTCCAACTCTTGACATGGTCAGTACAATTAATGAACACATGATAGAGAAAAATGCAAATGATGCAAGGATATATTATAGCTCTGACAGTGCTTGCAAATCCGACTCTAATGGAGATCTGATGGGTGAAGTTCACACGCCCGAATTCTTGAACAAAATTCGATGTTCTGGAACTCCAAATCACGAGCTGACTTTGAAGGTTGGGACACCTATCATGCTTTTGAGAAACATAGATCCTTCCATCGGACTGTGTAATGGTACTAGGCTGGTCATTACAAAGTTGGGATTTCATGTTCTAGAAGGAAAAGTTTTGACTGGAAGTAATGCTGGACATTTGGTATTGATCCCAAGAATGTCTTTGACACCATCTGATCCCACGTTACCTTTTAAATTCCAACACAGACAGTTTCCTATTATTGTTTCATATGCCATGACAATAAATAAGAGTCAAGGCCAGTCGCTGTCACACGTTGGTTTGTACTTGAATAGACCAGTCTTCAGCCATGGCCAACTTTATGTTGCAGTTTCAAGGGTCACGAACCGAAAAGGGCTGAAAATACTCATTTGTGATCAAGAAAATAAGAGTTCTAACAAAACAACGAATGTTGTTTATAAGGAAGTGTTTAGAAATTTGTAAAAGTTTTATACTATTCCTGTATTAGTGTATGCAATGTAAAAACTTCAAAATTTTTCTAAGTTATTTTCACATTTCCAAGTATTTAAAAACTCTCAGGTTGTTATTTGTCTACTTGGATCCATTATCATTTGATTAATGTTGTATATCGACATATATATTTCCTTTTTAAGTTAGATCATTTTGTATGTTTCATGTAAATAAAAATTTTACATTATTTATTTTTTATGATACATATAAATACTACAATTGGAATATTATAATGTTATTATAATATTATATTTGTGAAATACATTATAACCGTGCATCGCACGGGTGATTTACTAGTTACATTTAAATATGATTTAAGTCGGAGAAGTAGCAAAATTACAACATATCTATAATATGTACCCTCTTTGTCCCACTCTAATTTGCACACTTTCCTTATTGGTACGTCCCACATCAATTTGCACACTCTTAAAAAGGAAATTTCTCACAATCTCCACCCTCAAAATCTCCACCTTTAAAAAAATCAATTAAAAAGTAAAAAATAGTTTTTTCTTAATATAAGTGCCCCTTCATATGTGCAAAATAGGATGGGACGATTGAAGTATTATTCTTGGGGAATAAAGATTTTTAGATTTTGTCCTTGATCTTAAAAAAGTTAGAAGACGTAATACATTTATCTAGTGCTTTTGAATTCGTCAAGATATGATTTAACTATAAAACAAGAATGACGTGTGACTGCACCCTTGGATATTCCAACGTGCCAAATAAGCAAGTTTTAAAGTAGGACACAGGTATTGTGTAAATCGCCTCCATACAATCATGTATTAAATAAATATACCAAATCAACATTGCACGGTAAAACAGTAGTATGGATTTTGTATCTCTAATATAATATATTAGAAATAAGAATTATACACATCACTTTATAAACGCAGAAACTTCAGAAGAAGATAATGAGACATTTCTTACAAACTTTATACTACCACCTACACTACAACTAAAGAAGTCTTTTGCATAAGACTTTTTGATACCACAATTGTGGTCACTAATAATAAGTTATTTGTGACCACTTGTTGTCACAAATCTCTCTACAAATTATTTGAGACAACTTTAAGACTACTTTTAGAGATAACTAGTTGTTGCAAAAAATATTTGAGACGCATTTGAGACCACTTTTGTGGTGACAAATATATTATTTACGACCGAGTTATTGAGACGACAATAAAGTTGTGACAAATACTCATAAGTTGTGACAAATACTCATTATTTGAGACCATTTTGCTTAAGTTGTGACAAATACTTATTATTTAAAAGTGGTCTCAAAAGACTCTTTTCCTTGTAGTGCTAGTAAATGAAGAACTTCTCTTGAATGAGCGAGAGAAATTATACTATTTTTATTTTATATATCTTAATTAATGTGAATCTTTCATTTCATATATTTTATTACAATTATTTTATTCCAATTTTATTAGATCTCGTACTTGTGCAATTACATTCAATGGTTTCATAACATAAAGTAGAAAAATAAAAGGACATAAATTTAGATCAAAAGTGAAAGAAAAAGGTTCTTATAACACTCGTACTTACTTAGATATCCGTCTATAAGAAATATACACAACTCAAGTGCGTATTTTATTCATGTGTCATTCATTACTTTATCATATTGCAAAATATTATTTGAAGGCAATGACATAACTTGTTTTCACTTATTCTTGATACCCATTCGATGTTTCGACTTGATGGGGATTTAGAAAGGATGCAAGATTAACAACCACCAAGAAGCGAAGAAAGAACTTCTTGTGGTATCTTTTCTCCTCTAATTTTACTAGGATTACCATGTTATATTTATCAATTGCATAACTAACACAATTTGATGAAGTGGATGACCACTCGCAACAACCTGCATGTAAACAAAGAAGATTTGAGGGTATCTTTTCTTTTCCAAGTTAGAGATTACCATGCATGCGTACTTTTTTATTGATTGATCTTTACTAATTTCATGTCTAACACTATTTGATGAAGTGGATTACCGCTTGCAACCACTTGCAAATGAACAAAGAAGATCTGGGGGTATCTTTTCTTCTCCCAAATGATTAGAGATTACCATGTTTGAGTACTTATTTTCTAATTGATCTTTATTAATTTTATATCTAACGCTATCTGATGAAGTGAATGGACTGCTCGGAACCACCTGCAAGTGAACAAAGAAAAAAAAGAGTTTATTTCCAGTTGAAAAAAGAATAATCTACCAAGATTCTCATTCTGATAGTTTCTTGGTATGAATTGTCAGAAGTTTTCGTCTTATTGGGTATTAGTAACATCCCACTAGAGAGAGCTGTTACAAATGGTATTAGAGCCAATTTCTGTCACTCCATCACACTGCCATGAACCACAAGTCTTGCAACCTTCCAAGTAAGAATGTATTTACTTTTTTTTTTTTTTTTTTTTTTTTTTGTTGATCTTGTAAATAAAAGATTGCTAAAAGAAAAAATAATATCTTTGGATGAGTTATATTTTAAGTTCTTGATGGCACTATATTTGAGAAAGGATATGGTATCTATGAAGCAATTTTGTGATTTATTATGGTAAACGTCTCTTAAATAGTACAATCTGGTGACTTAGTAGTACTTTGAAGTGCATGACTATGATCTTATATTAAGTGATGGCGCTCTAAGTAAGTAGGAAATATCTGAGCTAATTGGTAGTGCGAATGTGACAGAAACACGACGGAAGAAGTTCGGGGAGATCCTTGGGGTGAGGACAGTGGAGGCGTATGATAAATACCTGGGATTACCATCTTTGATTGGCAGATAAAAAAGAAGAGTGTTTCAGATTCTTCTTGAACGAATTCTTGAAAAGCTCAAGGGTTGGAAGGAAATTTCGCTAAGTAAGGCCGGACGGGAGATACTCTTGAAGACCATAATCCAAGCAATCCTAACGTACACGATGAGCTGTTTCCTTCTCCCAATTACCATGTGTCATCAAATCGAAAGTGCAATTTCCGGATTTTATTGGGGGTCGACGACAAACAACAAGAAAATCCATTGGGTCGGGTGGAACCGAATGACACAACAGAAGTCACAAGGGGGCATGGGATTTAGAGAACTTCACCTCTTCAACCTAGCAATGTTGGGGAAGCAATACTGGCACCTATCACAATCACCGAATTCATTGGCAGCCCGTGTACTAAAAGCAAGATACTATCCACGGACGGATATTGATGGTGCAAAACTCGGATATCAGCCGAGTTACCTTTGGCGAAGTATCCTTGCTTCCCGCGAATTAGTGGCCAACGGGAGTGCATGGAGAGTTGGGGACGGGAGGTCTATAAGATGTAAGCAGGACAGATGGATCCCCGAAGACACATACCGACAACCAACGACTTGTTCAGACATCATGGCCCAGGAGGAAAAAGTGGCCACTTTGATTGATGAAGAAAAGAAACAGTGGAAGGAAGGGACTGTTCGACGACTCTTTTCGGAAAAAGACGCTGTATGCATCCTCTCAATTCCCTTGGGAGAGGGCCAAAGACGAGACACCAAGATATGGCGTTTCACAAAATCCGGAAAATACACTATTCGGACGGCGTACCATGCTGCGGTCACTCGATTCTCCCAACTGGGAGAACATAGAACGGAACCAAGCCAAACCAACAAGCTATGGCATCAAGTGTGGCAGGTTGACACGTACCCAAAAATCAAAAACTTCATGTGGCAGGCCTGTCTCAATGCCATACCGACGAGATCAAAGCTGAACCAAAGAGGTGTGGAAATAGAGAGAGTATGCAGACTCTGCGGACTCCATGATGAGACGTGGGAACACCTTGTATTACGCTGCCCCGCAACACAAGTGATATGGCAACGAAGCCCGCTGCAAGTACAGATTATACATCATGAAGGAATCGGATTTCGGCAGTGGTTGGGCCAAGAGATGGAGAAAAATGTGAAGAGTTAAGCTCAAACAGTCATTTGAAGGTATTAAGCTTCAGTAAGAATGAGCTTAATATGATTAAAACTCAATCAAAGGATCATTAGAAGTTATATTAAATCAGGTTCAACATAAAAGAAGGTTTCATGCAGTGTTCGGCCCATTACTAGCCGAATTCCGGTTCAGTTCTCAAACCAGTTCTGGCCGAATTGGTTCAGTGTTGTTCGGTCTAATAACGGTTATTAGTGGCCGAGTTTTGCATATAACCGTTTCTGTTTCTGTTAAGCTGTTTTGGAAGTATATGGCGGTTGTAAAGTGCTTTGATTGGTTGGATGGATGACGGTTACTTGGTATAAGTGGAAAACCATGTATCATGTAGCTAACAACTCAGATTTTGACATAGAGAGAAGATTGAGAGGGTGAGATTCAAAGAGAAGAAAATGCATTGTAGCTTGGATAGTTTTCTTTTCTGGTTTTGAGCTTGTATGATCCTCTTGTAAATGATCTTCTTGTAATCAATAAAGGAGTGAGTGTTTTTGGTGCCGTGGATGTAGGATTCTCATTGAATCCGAACCACGTAATTCTTCTTGTTCTTTACTTTTCATTTAGTTTGAATTCATATCATCATATTTGAGTGTGTGTGAATCTTGAGTAGTTTAGGTGTTCTTGAGAGTTTATTTGAACCAACTTGCAACAAGTGGCGCCGTCTGTGGGAACGCCATGACTACAGCTCGATTTGATGTGGAGAAATTCAACGGGAATTCAGATTTTGGATTATGGAAAGTCAAGATGAAGGCACTCTTGGTGCAGCAGGGCCTTGCAGTTGCTCTAAAAGGAGAAGATGATCTTCCTATTGCAATGAAACCTGAAGAGAAGCAATCAGTGCTGGAAAGAGCTCACAGCACTATCATCTTAAGCCTTGGAGATAAGGCCTTAAGGGAAGTATCCAAAGAAACTACTGCAAAAGGTGTTTGGGAGAAATTGGATCAAGTTTATATGGTGAAATCTGTAGCAAACAGACTTTACATGAAGCAGAAGTTGTTTGCTTACAAGATGTTTGAAGAAAAGTCTATCACAGATCAGATAGATGAATTCAAGAAAATCCTGGATGATTTGGAAAACATTGAAGTCAATATGGAAGATGAAGACAAGGCCCTGATCCTATTGAGTTCTTTGCCCAAGTCATATGAAAATCTGAAGGATGCTCTCCTATTTGGGAGTAAAACTAGACTGATCTTGCTGGAAGTAGAAGGAGCCCTAAGATCCAAAGAGCTGCAAAAGGGAGTTGATAATCATCAAAGTGAGAGGCAAGCTGAAGGATTGATTATCAAGAAGGCATTCCACAAGAAACAAGCCAACCAAAAGAACCAGCAGAATTGGAAGAAAGGAGCTCAATCCCAGGAAACTGACAAAGAAACCAGAAAGTGTTTCAAGTGTCATAATGTGGGACATCTAGCAAAAGATTGCCCCACTAAGGCAAAGAATCAATCCAAGAAACCTCAGAATCAACATCAAAAACATCAACCGGCCAAACCCACTGCAGACATGACTGAAGCCAAAGGTGATACAGATTATGCAGAGGTACTAACTATCTCCTCAAACCCTGTATCCTCTGAATGGGTGCTAGATTCAGGATGTTCTTTTCACATCTGTCCTATTAAAGAGTGGTTCAAAACTATAAAGTATATAGATGGAGGATCTGTGCTGTTAGGAAATGATGTTGAATGCAGGGTGAAAGGAATTGGATCAGTTATGATCAAGATGTTTGATGGAGCTGTTAGAATCTTGGAACATGTGAGGTTTGTACCTCAACTTAAGAGGAATCTTATATCCCTTGGTATGTTGGATTCATTAGGGTATAAGTTTCAATCTGAAGGTGGAGTCCTAACAGTGTCAAAGGGGTCTTTGGAGGTGATCAAAGCTGTGAAAAGAAATGAACTATATTTCCTTCAGGGAAACACAGTCCTGGGAGAAGTGTCCATGGCTAAAGAAAGAAATAACACTCTTCTTTGGCACAAAAGACTAGCTCACATAAGTGAAAAGGGCCTGGAGGAGCTGAGTAAACAGAATCTACTGTGTGGGGATAAAATCACTCACATGGACTTATGTGAGTCATGTGTATATGGCAAAGCAAAGAGACTGAAGTTCAACAAATCAGAACACACAACAAATGACAAGCTGGACTACATACATGCAGATCTCTGGGGGCCATCCAAGGTGCAAACACTCAGTGGAGGGAGATATTTTCTGTCAATCATAGATGACTACTCAAGGAAAGTCTGGGTATACATTCTGAAAACCAAAAGAGATACTCTACAGATGTTTAAAGACTGGGTCATTGAGGTGGAAAATCAAACTGGGAAACAAATAAAACACCTCAGAACAGACAATGGTCTAGAGTTTGTTTCTGAAGAGTTTAATGAGTTTTGCAGAGGAAAGGGTATCAAGAGACATAAAACTGTTGCAGGTACTCCACAGCAAAATGGGTTGGTGGAAAGGATGAACAGGACTCTCCTAGAAAGAGTAAGGTGTATGATGATCAGTGCTGGAGTAAGCAAGAGTTTCTGGGGGAAGGCTGTCACAACTGCTGCTTTTCTAATAAACAGATCCCCCTCCACTGCTCTGTCATTCAAAACCCCTGAAGAAATGTGGAGTGGGAAACCAGCTAGTTATTCAGAGTTGAAGGTGTTTGGTTGCTTAGCCTATGCACACACAAAACAAGACAAATTAGAGCCAAGAGCTCTAAAGTGTATCTTCTTGGGATATCCCCAAGGTGTGAAAGGGTTTAAACTATGGTGTATTGAACCAGGGAATCAGAAGTGCTTGATCAGTAGAGATGTCATATTTGAAGAATCAAAGATGCCACTTCTGAAGGAGAACAACAGAGAGACTAACAGCTCAAACTCCTATCAAGATCAGCTTGAGGTGGAGCTTGATAATACAAAACCACAATTGGAATCTGGTGAAAATACAGAAGCTGACAATCTAGAGGATGAAGAAGTTGATACAATAAGATCATACCAGCTAGTGAGAGATAGACAGAGGAGGCAAATACATGCACCTCAAAGATATGGGCAAGCTGATATAGTGTCTTATGCTTTATATACTGCTCTAGAAGTTGAAAGCTCTGAACCAGAATCATATCAAGAAGCAATGAGGAGCTCTGAAAGTGATAAGTGGACAGTAGCAATACAAGAAGAGCTGTTATCCTTGGAAAAGAACTCCACCTGGAAAGTAGTGAATAAACCAAAATCACAGAAACTTGTGGGATGCAAATGGATTTTCAAAAGGAAGATAGAATCCTCAAAACCAGCAAAGCTCAGATATAAGGCCAGATTAGTTGCAAGAGGATTCACTTAGAAAGAAGGGACAGATTATACAGAGATATTCTCACCTGTTGTAAAGCACTGCTCTATAAGAATACTACTTGCTTTGGTAGCTCAGTATAACCTTTATCTTCATCAGATGGATGTGACTACAGCCTTTCTTCATGGAAAGCTTGAAGAAGAAATCTATACGAAAATTCCAGAAGGAGTTCATGTCCCAGAACCAGACAAGAAAGCCTGTCTACTGAAAAAGTCTTTATATGGGCTCAAACAGAGTCCTAGATAATGGTACATGAGGTTTGATGAGTTCATGTTGAGAATTGGTTTCAAGAGAAGCAAGTATGATAGTTGTGTATATCTCAAAACCAACTCACAGTCATCAAGTATATTCTTACTCCTATATGTGGATGACATGTTGATTGCTTGTGAAACTCAAGCTGATATAATTGAAGTAAAGGAGTTACTAAAGACTGAATTTGAAATGAAGGATCTTGGAGAGGCTAGGAAAATCCTAGGAATGGATATTCTAAGGAACAGGAGTAGAAATGAAGTATTCCTATCCCAACAGGATTACTTAGTGAAAGTCTTAGAAAGATATAATATGCATCAGAGCAAGATTGTTTCTACACCCCTGGGACAGCATATCAGATTATCTCTAGAGCAATGCTCAAAATCAAATCAGGAAGAAGTATATATGAGAAGAGTTCCATATGCAAGTGCAGTGGGCAGTGTGATGTATACTATGGTCTGTTGCAGACCAGACTTGGCTCATTCCATGAGCATAGTAAGCAGATATATGGGGAATCCAGGAGCACAACACTGGGAGGCTATGAAGTGGGTATTGAGGTATGTCAGAGGTACAGCTGATAAGGGTTTAAAGTTTCAAAAGCAAGATAGCTTGGATAATGCATTAACAGGATATGTGGATGCTGATTATGCTGCTAATATTGATATGAGGAAGTCTATTACTGGGTATGTTTTTACCTTATTTGGAACAGCTATAAGTTGGAAAGCATACCACCAGTCAGTAGTAGCTCTGTCAACTACTGAGTCAGAATATGTGGCACTAACAGAGGCAATCAAAGAAGCAGTCTGGTTAAAGGGAATTGTGAAAGAATTTGGTGTGTTCCAACATCAAGTGACTATCTGTTGTGATAGTCAAAGCGCAATACATTTAGCCAAGCATCAGAGTCATCATAAGAAGACAAAGCATATTGATGTCAGACTTCATTATGTAAGAGACTTGGTGAGCAAAGGATTGATACATGTAAAGAAGATATCCACTGATGTAAATCCTGCAGATTGTTTCACTAAATCTCTTCCAGCGGCAAAGTTTCGATTATGCTTAGATCTTATCAATATGAGAAGTTGTGTTGAAGAGCAAGATCAGAGGAATGTTGCTGAGGAAAGTTTGGAATGATGGTTTTGAGCTTAAGGTGGAGAATTGTGAAGAGTTAAGCTCAAACAGTCATTTGAAGGTATTAAGCTTCAATAAGAATGAGCTTAATATGATTAAAACTCAATCAAAGGATCATTAGAAGTCATATTAAATCAGGTTCAACATAAAAGAAGGTTTCATGCAGTGTTCGGCCCATTACTAGCCGAATTCCGGTTCAGTTCTCAAACCAGTTCTGGCCGAATTGGTTCAGTGTTGTTCGGTCTAATAACGGTTATTAGTGGCCGAGTTTTGCATATAACCGTTTCTGTTTCTGTTAAGCTGTTTTGGAAGTATATGGCGGTTGTAAAGTGCTTTGATTGGTTGGATGGATGACGGTTACTTGGTATAAGTGGAAAACCGTGTATCATGTAGCTAACAACTCAGATTTTGACATAGAGAGAAGATTGAGAGGGTGAGATTCAAAGAGAAGAAAATGCATTGTAGCTTGGATAGTTTTCTTTTCTGGTTTTGAGCTTGTATGATCCTCTTGTAAATGATCTTCTTGTAATCAATAAAGGAGTGAGTGTTTTTGGTGCCGTGGATGTAGGATTCTCATTGAATCCGAACCACGTAATTCTTCTTGTTCTTTACTTTTCATTTAGTTTGAATTCATATCATCATATTTGAGTGTGTGTGAATCTTGAGTAGTTTAGGTGTTCTTGAGAGTTTATTTGAACCAACTTGCAACAAAAAAGAACCCCGAGAGAAACGGTCTGCTGTTTATGACCTTGTGGCAAATTTGGATCAGCCGATGTTGCTTCTACCTCGACCAGAAACCTTTCTCAACGGAACAGATTCTAAGGCATGCCGAAAGAAGCTGGTTGGAGATAACTAATAGGAATGAAGCCACGAACCCACTACCGGAACCTCCTGAGCGAAACGACATATGGATAAAACCCCCTAATGGTTCTTTTAAATTGAATGTTGATGTTGCAACATACCGGAATGGACAGGTGGGTTTCGGCGGAGTTTTGCGAGATAAAGAGGGAGATGTATTGATGGCTTGTGCGACGAGACGATGGGGAAAAGGCGAATCAACACTAATGGAAGCAATGGCCATGAGATATTGCATTAACATAGCGGCGCAATGTGGATTTAGCAACTTGATCGTGGAAAGCGATAGTTTGTCACTAATTCAGAAGCTTAACAGGGGTGAATGGGAGGATGTCTATGGTCAGGTCCTGATTGAAGATATCCAACATCTCTCAAGGGTGGTTCAAATCCAAACCTTCTCACATGCGTTCCGGGAGGCAAACAGGGTAGCACACACCTTGGCACATTACTGCATTAATGTTTTAGACGAATGTATTTGGCTTGAGGAGTATCCACAGACAGTTCGATCCTTTGTACTCAAAGATTGTGGCTTGTTGACCACTTTGTGATGAATGAAATTATCATCTTTCTCAAAAAAAAAAAAAAAAAAAAAAAAAAGAAGGTCCTTGTGAGTCTAAATGGCCCAAAGATATTAACTAATAGATATTTTGCATTTCTTCTGGGAACAACTTTCTACCAAAACTCCCACTGCTTCATGTTGTCACTGCCATTGTGCAGCTGACAATTGTCCACTGCCACTTGACCGTTGACTGCACCAATGTGTGCTTGTGGGAGCGTGTGATGATCAGTTGGCTCAATGGAGTAGGTACATGTGAACCAGGACGGGGTTTCGAGTTAGAAATTTTATTATGAGAACTGAGAGGGTGATGAGAGAAGCACGAGAGTTCAAAATTGTGTCATTGAGTTCACTTCTAGTAAATTTCGAGGACGAGAATTTTTCAACGAGAAGAGTATGTAATGTCCCAAAATTTTTGCTTACAATAATGAGATATTGTTTTATATGCTCGTAGAATTAGTTTAACCTTTCTATAATATTGGGCTTTAATATTCATTTATATCGTTAAGAGTGGCCCACACATTATTATTTAAGGACACAAACTTGTGTGAGACCATCACACGTGTGGCGGCGTGTGACGAGAAAAAAAGTATCATTTTTTTTTAGCAAAAGTATCACTTTTATCTGTAAAAGTATCACTTTTTCTGAAAAAAAAAAAGTATAATCACTTTTTTAGTAAAAGTATCATTTTTATCTGTAAAAGTATCACTTTTATTTGTAAAAATATCATTTTTTTGTCTAAAAGTGTATTCCGTCACACGTGAGACTGTCACACACAAGACTCACTCATTATTTAAGTTAAGCTTAAAATCTTATTTGGAAATATTAGGCTCAAGTTAGTTATAATTTTTAAGACAATTTATTTAAACCCCAATTACATACATATATTCACAAGTATTCTAAGTTTTGAGGACGAAACTTTTATAAGATGTGGGGATTGTAACCCCCTGATTTTTCTTAAAAATGATTATTATACTTGAATTTGAATTTGTCATGATTTTATTGTGCATTATTGTGATTGTTGTGATACATGAGTTTTTTTATTTAATGTGTGCTATCAGAATATGACATTATTATTGTTCATGTTAGCCTATGAGCTAAATTCGAGAATATTGACATTAACTTAAAGAATATGATACTTGTTATAAATTTTTGCTTGAGTTAAGCCCAAAACCTTATTTTTAAATATTTGGACTAATTATAATTTATTTTCAACATGTTATACTTGGTTCAAGGTTATTGAATATGGCCCGTTGGTTGGCCTATATTAATTATTTTTCAACCCTTAATAAGGGGTCCTTAACATATTATTAACCTTAACTAAAATTTCTCCATCGTGCGATGCATAATTTAAAATATTATTCAAATTACAATTATAATTTAATATAAATAGTTCAATCCACATACATATTCAATTCTAGGTCCACTAAAGAACTAACAAATCGTTGCTTATATCTAATTTAATTATGTATATCAAAATTTTCAATAGGACTATCAGATTAAATATTAAGAAATGTTGATCGATTTATATCTATTGTAAGTATAAAAACCAAATTAACAATAAAAAAATATTCATGCCTAGAGAGAGACACAAAAAATGAAACAAATCTCCAAAAAAATTATTCAGTTACACTGGTGCACCTACACATTTACTATTTCTTTTTTGTTTTTATAAAAAAGACATTTATTATCTCTATTTTTGAAAATTGAAAATGGTTGGTTTTTACCATTTCTAATAAAATATAATAAAACACTAAAGTATTTTTAAAATTTAAAGTAGTTCTAAAGTGATTATTTTGTAAAGCATATGTAATAAATATTATTACAAATTAAATATTTCAAAAATACTTAATTATTTTTTATTTGCAGCTCAAACTAAATAGGTAATCCAACTCATACTACATATTCAAATATAACCTAATTAATCGACAAACAACTATATTTTCTTATGTATCTTATTTAAAATATAAGATATATATATATATTTGAATTAAAGTAAAAATAAAAAGATTAATTTGATATAATATATAATAAATGAAAATGTAATGAAAAATTGTTTGTGTTTTCACTACTAGAATCAAGGTTTTTTGCCACTACAAAATGTAGTTACAAAAAAGGGAGAGTGGTCATAAAAGTATTTTTAGTAACCACATTTAGCATATGGTTACTAATAGAGTAGCCACTTATAGTAAGCTGCAAAAAGTTTTTTTGCAACTACTTTGTAGTTACTAATATATTTGTAACTATTTTTTGCAATTACTATGTAGTTACTAATGTAATTGTAAGTACAAGTAGTTGCAAAAAAGTTTGTCATAGTGTGGCAAGTTTGGATAAAATTGTATGAAATATTTTATGTAACTACTAATAGTTACAAAAGGGTTATTTTTTGTAACTATTTTTGTAATTGCAAAAGAGTAGCGGCAAATACTTTTTTTTTTTCTTTTTTTTGCTGGTAGTGTTTAAGTTTTGAACTTAATTTTTCTAGTACATTCATAATAAATCAATCATAAGTTGTACTAAAAAAACAATTATAAGTTGCTTCCTAAGATTTTTTTATCCAAATTTGAAACTAATATTTTCCATGATTCACTATATATATTTATATATCTTCTTATTGGTTAAACTACCTATTTTTAGCAAACAAAATAGATGAGAAATTGCTCTTAGTTTTCTCTTATATAGAATTAAATTTTAGGGTCCTTCTACCATGCATCGTGCTATTAATACAATCAAAGATCTACACCGTTAAATTGAGCTCTTTTAATCTTGACCGTTGAATGATTTTTTCTATAAAAACTGGTTACCGGTTAAATAGGTTATCAAATTCTTTTCAATCAACCGTTAACCTGCAACATGTGTTTATCCTCCATTCTTCCTCTATCATAATTATAAAATGAATGGATTATTAAATTATTAGTTGTAAACGGATTACTGCTAATTTTGCGTATGTCTTTCCCTCTTGCCAGCAAAGGCACTACTGCCGCTCCAATGGAAAGCGGGATAAACACAAAAAATTGTGTTGTGCAAGAGATAGCATCATTTCTCTTTTTTTTTTTTTTTTTTTTTTTTTTTTTTTTTTTTCTTTTCTGAGTTACCCCCTATTTTTCAGCACTATAAATCTGAGTTTTAACCTTAAACAACTTTTGACAATCTCAAACTAAAATTAAATAAGATGTTTCATCATCAGACTTGTAAATTAGTTTCTTATTTTTTAAAGATTCAAAAAGAGAGACGGAGGAGAAAAAAAAAAGTTCAGATTTATAAATGGTTCTTATATATGCTTCAAAGGTTTAGAAAAAGAGCAATAGATGCACAATATCTGAAATCCAGAGAATCTGGAAGGCCTTCGCAGAGGAAAATTATTAGTACATTGAGTTTCTACGGATTGGACTGTGAAGTAGGAAATAGTGAATCAAACACTTAATTGACATCTTTCATTGGTATTGTATTTTTCATGTTTTTCATGTAGTAAATGAAATTTAATTTAATATTTAGTGATAAAATATGGTTGATTTGAAAATCTTAGATTAAGTTTTCAAATCTTAAATTAATTTAGTGATCTTTTCTTTTCTTTTTTATTTGCTTCTTAATAAATTAGTGATCTTTAAATTCATTTAATTCATTATAGAATTTTAATTACTAATTTAACACACATACATTTATGTTTTAGTCCAAATATAAGCTAATAATCCCTCCGTCCCGGCTTATCTTGCACAGGGGGGTCGGCACGGATATTAAGAAAAGTTGCTTTTTGGTTATTTGTTGACTTTTCAAAGGTGAATTGAAGGTGGAGATTGAAAGTGGAGATTTTGAGGGTGGAGATTATATTATAACTTTCCTTTTTTAGGCTGTGCAAGATAAGGTGGAACGATCGTTTAAGAAAAGTGTGCAAGATAAGGTGGAACGGAGGAAGTACATTATAAACTAAAAAAATAATTTCTCAACATATGGAAAAGAAATAAATGAAAGAAATCAATAAAAATTCTATACACGTGAAACAAGTTGAATTAACTTCTTGTTTATTTGTAATATCAAGTGAAAGTAACTTGTTGTTTACTTGTTATAGCAAGTGAAAGTATGATTGTATTAATATAAAGGTTGTACTTTAGAATTACCCTAAATTTTATTATATAGTAAGATATATACCAAACACATGAAACCCTATTGTCTGTCTAGAAAGAAATTTGTGGTCGCAAACCCAAATAGAAGAAAAAGAAGAACGTGGAAGTCCTGAATTTTGTTCAAATTACATCTATCAACGGGTAATTTAATTCAGACTCTTCGCCTTAAATTTTCATAGGAGAATGGATTAGCATAAAGGTGTACATTTTGATTGTTCATATATTAATATATATTATACTGAAAGAACACAGTTTCAATGAGAATGTGTTGGAGATTTAGGATTTCTATCTAATAAACTAATGCTAATTAATTAAATATAGCAGTAGGAATGATTAGGCTACAAGTATGATGATGGGGCATTGGAGTTATATGTACTGTGATAGAAATTTTGTTAAATAAAGATCATGTGAGTAAGTTGGTTCATGAAATAAAACAAATATGGAAATTGATGTGTAATGTGGCCATCATGAGGTTGTTGATTAATAATTAAATTATGTGTTATGAGATTTATGGATATTAATCATATGAGAATCTGGAATTGGCTTTGATATTGTTATAAGGTAGGAGAAGTTCAAGATTTGCTATTAAAAAAGTAGTTAAGATTTTAACCTTAGTATTAGATTTATGAACTCTAATTATATTATTGGGGCAACCCTAACATTTCGGTGATGTATGACATAAACATAAAGAGGTTTCACAATCAACATCTTTTTTTCACATGAAATCAATTAAAATATAAAGTAACATAATATTTTATTTACAAATTAAAAAAAAATAATGTTGCATCAAGATTAGTTGTTGATATATATTTCATTTTTACACTTCAAAAAACTTATACGCAGAGAATTATCAAAATTAAATTTTGTAGAAGACCATAATATTGAAATTTGTTTGAAATTCTTAAATTAATATATTAAAAGCAAAAGGAATGAGAAACGACGTGAAATTTTTTAAGAATTTTGAAGAAAGAGCATTGAAAAAAATATTGGATGTTGTTCCTAGCCTAACGAGAATTTTTTATGTTGGGATTAGGAAATATCAAAATTTTATTTTATGATTTAGTACTCTTTTTTTTTTTTCTATTTTATTTATTAAGATTTTACTGAGCATTTGATGGGTATATTAATGATAACAACAAGATCTTATTGGGTCATATAACAAAAAAATAAAATTATATATATATATATATGTGTGTGTGTGTGCGCGCGCGCCCGCGTACATAGATACCTAACACATAACACTACTACAAATTTTGGGACACCAAAATTTGGAGGCCCTAGGTGAATGCCCCCCCTAGACTACCCTCAGGACCGACCATGTATATTATTCAACTGCCTTGTTATTTAGATTTGGTTGAGAAAGGTTAAAAAATCTCTAAAGAGCATGATATCGTAAGTTCACAATTGAGGTAAGTACATTTCTCATATGCAGTATGAGTATTTTGATGAATTTACCTACATGTTTACTTTAAGTATTTGATATATGATTTTGCTAAAATGAGATTATATTCTATCAAAGTTCCATACTAAATATTATAAGTAAAGTTTGGTTTTATTATTGTGCTTATTAACTGAAGTTTACTTGAGTTTGATTTAATTAATTGCGTCTATAATATGAAGTTTACTTGAGCTTGATGATATTATTTGTATCTATAATTTAAAGTTTACTTGAGCTAGTTTTTATTATTTGTGCCAATTATATACGTGAAGTCTACTTGAGCTTAATTTCATTATTTGTAAACACTATATGAAGTTCTCTGATGCTATTTGCTAGTGCCGACAGCATGACACTTATTTGATTTGTTTTATATGGTTTTGCTATTGAAGTTTTATTATGTTCTTTTGAGGTTACATATGTGAGCTTGTTGATATAATATTATGCACGAGATTTTAGTCCACTTGTCTAACGGAGAGTTAATGTTTTGCAAAAGTAAAATATTATTTAAGTATTTTCAATATTTTATTATATTATAGGACTGATACCGGGGCACGAGTCTGGCCCATCAATTTTAGTTGTTCCACTAAGATTCAGCGACTAGCTCCCTGGGTTTCTTAATAGAGTTTTGCACATTGGTATCATGTTCAGGCCATTAGTTGTTTTTATTATATATAGTAAATGTGATATTAGTAGAATTCAAGAAGTATAAGCCCATTTTATATCACGCAAAGCA
Organism: Ajuga chamaepitys; assembly: GCA_958295605.1. Taxonomy (NCBI): domain Eukaryota; kingdom Viridiplantae; phylum Streptophyta; class Magnoliopsida; order Lamiales; family Lamiaceae; genus Ajuga; species Ajuga chamaepitys. The sequence continues at coordinate 56,437,391 of OY282502.1, forward strand.
AAAGTTGATAAAAGTATATCATTTTCTTATATTTATAGGACTAGTATCAGGGCACGAAACCACCCACCAATGAATTTTGGGGTACGAGACCACCCAACTATGAGTAAGGGCACGAGGCCCTATGAGTTTTAGGTGCTCCATTAGGATTTAGTGGCTAGCTACCCTGTGTCTTAATAGCGTTGCGTACATTAGTACCATGTTCGGGACCAAAAAAGTTTTTATTACATTCCCTCTGTCCCATCCTATTTTGCACATATGAAGGGACACGCATATTAAGAAAAAAATTATTTTTTACTTTTTAGTTGATTTTTTATAGGTGGAGATTGAGGGTGGAGATTTTGAGTGGAGAATGTGAGAGAAATTTCCTTTTTAAGGGTGTGAAAATTGATGTGGGACATACCAATAAAGAAAGTGTGCAAATTAGGGTGGGACAGAGGGAGTATATTATGTGAGTTTTTGATTTGTTAGATGATTTCAAAGTATTTCAATTGAGTTTTATAGTCCAAGGTAGAGGTGCTCAAACGGTTCCCGGTTCCCGGTTCAGAACCGGCGGTTCCGGAACCACAAGGTAATGGAATCGGAACCAAACCGTGGACTACACGGTTCCGGTTCCCGGTTAGAACCGTGTATTTATTTTTTTAATATATTATGCATAAATTTATCTCTCCAAATTTTAAAAAATAAAATGGAACTTTAAAAATATTGAACAATAGACATGAAATTTTTATTAATAATAAATTTAATAAATACTAATTCGGATTCGATAATAAAATACAATCACATTCATTTCAATGATTCAAATTACAATTTTTTCATCACATGCTAAAATCTAAATCTTACAAGACTACAAGTACAAGGAATTTCGAAAAAGGAAAAGGAAAAAAAAATTGGGCTTGAGTTTTATTTTAAGTAAAAATTAGTAATTAATTTTTAACATAAAATAAAATTGCCTACGTATCATTCACCGACCGGCATTTAGTGAATAAATCAAAGCCCATATGGTTCTTCTTACCTTGCTTACCTTTCGAAGGTGATCTTGGTTGTGGTCAGTTGAAGCTCAAGCATTGCCTCCTTCCTCGGATGAACCGGTTGAAGTTTCCCACGGGATGTAATCTCCTTCTTCATCAAAGTCGAAGTCTTCCTCTTATTGTCTTTTTTCGGCCTTTGTCCAATCTTCTAGCAAACATTAATTTTCAACATCCAACGGACATTTAAATTTAATCTGGACCGTTGATTTTAAATATTAAAAAAAAAAAAAAACTGAGAAACGGCGGTTCCGAATCGCCGGTGGAACCGCCGTTCCCTAATTCCTTGAACCGTATTTGATTCATCATTCACGGTTCCGGTTTCGGTTCCAAACCGGGAACCGTGGTCAACGGCACCGGAACCGTTGACCGCCGGTTCGGTTCCCGGTTACCGGAACCGGATGGGCACTTCTTGTCTAAAGGTACCTATTTGTAAAGTGATATTTTTAAGTACTTGAATTTTAAAGAAAAATATTTTGTGAGATAGGTGATGTACTTATTAAGCATTAGCTTATTGTTATTTACCTCATACTGCAGATAAAAAAAGAGTTAGAAGGAAGCAAAGCCGGTGTGGAAATGATAGTGGTGGTGGATCCTCGGAATTGGTTAAAGATTTAAGTAATATTTTGAGTTAAATATTATTTTTGAATAATGATAAGTTGTGCACCTTGTGGTTTTTTTATTGAGTTTTGAGTAAACCAATTTAAAAGTAATAACACGAGTTGAAGTTTTATAGTCTTATATAGTGAATATTTATTTCAAGTGGAAACATAGATAAAAAAAATGAAATTTTAAAATGAAAGCTTCGCTAGTCATCTTAGTGTACTTTTGTGTAAGATTTGCTTGAATTATTTTCTCTGTTTTCAAGTGAATCAAAGTTTATTATTTGGTTTTAAACAAAGAGTTTATTTCCAGTTGAAAAAAAAAAGCTAACAAGACTCTTATTCTAATAGTTTTTTGGTTTCAATTGTCAAAAGTCTTCGTCTTGTTGAGTACTAGTAACATCCACTAGAGAGGGGTGTTACAATTTTATTCCGGCTCATACTAGTGCATTTACATTCAATGGCACCGTAACATAAAGTAGAAAAAACTAGAAAGGCATAAATTTAGATCACAAGGGAACGAAAATGTTCTTCTAGCACTCGTAGTTACTTAAATATCTGACAATAAGAAACTTACAGAACTCAAGTGTGTATTTTATTTTCTTACCATTCAATATCTTATCATATTGCATAGTGTTATTTGAAGGCAATGACATAACTTATTTCCACATATTATATATACCCATTCAGTGTGATGAATTTATGTGGATTTAGAAGGTGCCAAGATTAACAACCACCAAGAAGCAAACAAAGAATTTCTGGTGGTATCTTTTCTCGTCTAAGTTTACTAGGATTGGCTATGTGCAGGACATTGCATCTTTATCAATTGCATGACTAACACTATCTGATGAAGTGGATGATCCCTCGCAACCACCTGCAAGTGAACAAAAAAGATCTAGGGGTATCATTTCTTGTCCAAGATGATTCGAGATTGCCATGTTTAGGTACATGTTTTCTAATTAATTCTTATTGATTCATGTCTACGACTATCTGATGAAGAGACCGCTCGCAACCACCCGCAAGTGAACAAAGAAGATCTGGGGGTATCATTTCTTCTCCAAAATGATTCGAGATTGCCATGTTTGAATGCTTGTTTTCCGATTGATCTTTGTTAGTTGCATGACTAAAACTATATTATAACATGGATAACTGATGAACGTGAACAATACCCTTTTTCTTAAACTTTTCATGTTCATAATTTGTGGAGAATTATGTGTAATTGTTGTGTTTATATGTGAAAATGTGTGTTAATGAGTTTGAGCTAATTTTCCTTTTAATATGATTTGATGCGCTTTTGGGTGTTTTTTAGTCGTATTTTCAAGGTTAGGAAACTCGAAATAATTTAGAAGATCGTCGCATACATTTCATAGTCCGGCCCATATCTCAAGGCCTAAATGGGCTAAAAATGGATCAGGATTAGGCCTAAACTGAAGATCATCAAGTCACGAGTAAAAGTCGTGAAAGAGTCGGGCCGAGAAAATGGATGAAAAGGCCTCAAATTGAAGAAAGAAAGAAGAAGAGGTCAATCGCACATACTCCACGTTCTAGGCTGCAAATCGAGGCCCAAAGAGACCTGAATCAGATCCAACAAGAGCTCAAATCGAAGTTCGTTGAGTCACAAACAAAAGCTGTGAAGGGGTCGATCGAGAAGACGAGAGGAAAGACTCCAAAATAGCGACGGAAGAAGAAGGCGCGAAGAGAGGCTAAATTGCACCAACCACCGCCGCACCTACCGGACCGGCCGCCGCACCTACAGTCAGCGAACCGCGCACGTCCAGTTTTTAGCATGTTGTCTTTGTATTTTGGCTGTAACTTCCTTGTTTAAGCTCCGATTTGAGTGATTCAAGTTGCTACGTGTAGCCGAGAAAAAAATCTACAACTTTTTACTTGAAGTCAAAGACTGATTCTGGACAAACTTTTCCCAAAAGTCACGAGAAGACCGAGTCGAGCGCAAACGAGAGGCTAAACTTAACAACTTATGATCCCTTGCTTTCTTATTTGTATTTTACTTTTATGCCCTTAATTTTAGGTCTAATTTCTGCAGATTTTAGGGGTTGGGAGACCTATATATTTTCCTTCCCCTTTCATTTGTAAGAATCCAATATTTGCCTCATTTGTAATCTTTCCCAATACTCTTCTCTCTCTTTCTTCTTCAATTTTCAGATTTTTAGTCTTCAAAACTAGGGCTTCTCTTCCTCCTCTTCAAGGAGGAAGCCGTCTTTGGAGGATAACTCAAGGGTTACTCGGGGCTTGTGACACCTGTCAAATTTATCAAAGATTTACGAGGATTCTTCAAATGATTGAGCATTTTCTTATCCCTTCTCTTTATTTTCAATTTTTATTGTTATTATTGCTTGATTGCTGATGATGCTTGTTATTATTTTGATGAGTTATGAGTAATTTCCTTGTTTTTCGAAGCTCGGGATTAGCCTAAGCTTCGGGGTTGATGATTAGTGGATTGACTAGAGGATTTGTTGTGGGTTGTGGTAATCTAGGGTTTGGATTTGGTTGATTTGTTATGATTATCATATGAAACTGGGGCTTTGATTATAGGCTTGCTTCAGTCGCTCGACTTTCAATAACTTGACCTTATTTTGTACGATTGTGCATTTGAGATGGGATAATCAAAACCTAGACTAGGGATTATCACCCTTTCGAGGAGATTCAATTTGATCTTAAATGAGCTTAGGAATTGATTTCTACGCCTTAGATTAGTCGGGAGAGAAATTCAATCTAGAACCTAAATCAATCAAGACCCAATTGGTTTGAGAGATACCTATGGAGGAGAAGCCCTACCAATCGAGGAAGTAGAGTCTAGGGGGTAATTGACTTCTAAGAGAATTTAACTTCACAAAACTAAATTGAAATTGGATATATATTTTCTAGTTTGGCATCAAGTTGTACCTCAAGCCCTACCCAATTACGAAACTAAACATAAAAAAGAAATATATATATATATATATATATGTATATATGTAAGAAAAATAACAAAAATATAGAACAATAATAATAATGTAACATGACAAAATTTATGAGAAATGTATGCCATATTTACCAAACTACCCTTATGCTAGAGCCATATAAAAATAAAGCTTCCAGCCTCCATTTGCAACCCATCTCCTTAAACTTTCATTTTGAACAGAGCCAATTCCAGGTACATTTTTCAGTAGTCGATTTTCTCTCCATTTATTATTTTTTTTTTCTTTTTAAAATTTCGTACTTCCATTTTAACCTATTAGCATCTAACAGTTATGAGCGTTTATTGTTTGTTTAATAATTGCTTAATTTAGTAACAACGTAGTGTTAAGGTGCTTCTTGCTAAACTAGGCTTTGCGGTATAACTTATTTATGTTTGTGTACCTGGTTGTTTTTTGCAATCGGTCCTTTAGATAGATTTTATTTTTCACTACATGATTTTATCTTTGATTAATTAATACTATCGTGAAAGATCTAGTTTTCCTTCTCGAGGGAGTGTTCTTACTCAAATTCCAGATAATGGTGTTGTATGTTGGCAAAGAAATAAGGCATATACATGCCTTTCATTTTGCTATTACTACTATGTTACCATGGTTGAAAATAATAAGAATTATGCAAAATCTTAATTTCAGGCAAGGAGATGCAACACTTTTATATTTGTAATGCCTGTATATGAGAAAAAAAAAAAAACAGTTACATATTCAATTATATTGTTAGTTTCTTTTTTTTTCTTTTATTGGTGGGTGTGAGGAAGTGTTCAATTTCATCAAGTGAGCTATACAATGTAATAGGATGCGTCTAGAATGTGGAACCGGGATCAGGGGGTGAAGAACCGGTTGGATAAACCGAGTTTTAACATGAAGAAGTGAAACTGTCTAGAGTGCACCGGGTTCGGGGTTGTTGAGCATAACCGTCAGTTGTGACGAGGTGGTTTCAGCTTTGTGACGGAATAAACCGTCACATTTGTCCGGTAGCAGCAGTCATCTTCAATCAGTTAGAACTTCTTGGTTGGTTACATTGGAGCTACAAGACCTATATCATTGGAAAGCTCTCTTCCTGAAGAACAACACTACGTCGAGCAATTTCCAGTTTTCATAGATTACAGAGAGAATTTGAGAGATATAGTAATCTGCCCTAATTTTGTTCCAGAATTGGGCATATTCTTTCAGAGTGTAATTTCTGTAATTGATTGGATATCTTAGTGAATTGAGGTGTGCTTGGCCTCCGTGGATGTAGTTCATCTTGAACGAACCACGTAAAACGATTGTGTGATTCATTTTATTTTCAGTTCTGCGCAAAGTACTCTTCGGCCACAACTCTGGCCGAACTGTTGTGTGTTTTTCAAACTGATTGTCTTCGAACTCATTCCAGATTCTTGGTGTTGTGTGTTTGGGAGTTGATTTGTCTAACAAGTGGCGCCGTCTGTGGGAAACAACTCGCACAAGTCAAAGAAGAGGAGGAATGGCTGGTATGAAGATGGATTTTGAGAAGTTTACTGGAAGAAATGACTTCACATTGTGGAAGATCAAGATGAACGCAGTCCTGGTTCACAATGGCCTTGATCTTGCACTGTTACCTCTGGAATCATGGGAAGAAACAGAGAAACCTAAGTTTGCAGCAGTGGATAAGAAGGCCCTAAGTCTTATCTTCTTGTGTTAAGGTGATAAACCGTTGAGGGAGGTTTCAAGATGCAAGAGTTCCTTAGAAGCATGGAGGAGATTGGAAGAACTGTATCAATCCAAGTCAGTATCTAACAAACTGTTCCTGAAGCAGAAGATGTTAGCCTTCAAAATCACAGAAGACAAGGTAATATCTGATCAACTTGATGAGTTCATTAAGATGATTGAAGAATTGGAAGATCTGGATGTGAAACTGGAGGAGGATGACAAGGCATTGATGGTATTAAATATTCTTCCAAAATCCATGGAAAGCTTTAAGGATGCCTTGATGTATGGGAGGGATGAGCAGCTGTCCTATGATGGAATAGTGAAGGCTCTGAGATCAAAATGCTTCCAGACTCAAGGAGACAAAGGCATGGTGCAATCTGGAGAAGGTTTGAATGTTAAATTCAAGAAACCGTGGCAAGGCAAGAAGGGTCAGAATGCTAAGGATCCAAAGTCAGGAGATTCAAATCCTAAGAAGGGGAATGACTGGGTTGAAAAGAGGAAATGCTTCAAGTGTAAACAGCCAGGTCACCTGAAGAAGGATTGTCCTAAGAAGAATAAGAAAGCTGGAAATCAAGGGGCAGAAGCTGCTGCCATTGATCATCAACAAGACCCCCCAGAAGTATTAAATGTTACTGATTCAAGAATGGTGAAGGAATGGGTCCTGGACACAGGGTGTTCTTTTCATATGTGTCCTCATCAGTCATGGTTTAATGAACTGAAGAAAGAAGATGGTGGAAATGTTCTCCTGGGGAATGACCAATCATGCAAGGTCAAAGGAGTTGGATCAGTGAGCATAAGAATGTTTGATGGAGTGATCAGAATCATCTCAAATGTTAGGTATGTTCCTGGCCTTAAAAGGAATCTTCTATCTCTTGGCTCATTGGTAACCAGTGGATGTCAGTTTAGCTCAGTAGAGGGATTCTTGCATATCACAAAACATGGAAAAATGGTGATAAAAGGAAGACAGCATAATGGACTATTTATCCTGATTGGTTCACCTATTGTTGGAAGTGTAGATGTGGTCTTGAACAATACTGAGATTGCTAAATGGCATAAGAGACTTGGACACATAGGAGAAAAAGGACTGAAGGAATTGGAAAGGAGTGGAGTTATTGGAAATCTGGGAAATCAAGAACTGGAGTTCTGTGATCACTGTGCTCTGGGCAAGTCCAAGAAGCTGCCCTATGGAAAGGGAGTTCATACAACTCAAGAACCATTAGATTATGTTCACTCTGACATATGGGGTCCTGCCAGAACAGAATCTCATGGTGGTGCCAGATATTTCATGTCCTTGATTGATGACTACAGCAGAAAGGTATGGATCATGTTGCTGAAGAACAAGAGTGATGCCTTTCATAAGTTCAAAACATGGTTGATCCAACTGGAAAATGTCAAAGGGAAGAAGCTGAAGCACTTGAGGACTGATAATGGACTGGAGTACCTCTCTACAGAGTTTACAAACTTCTGTGAAGAAAGAGGAATCAAGAGACACAGGACTGTGCCAATGAATCCTCAACAGAATGGAGTTGCAAAAAGGTTTAACAGGACTCTCCTTGAAAGAGTGAGGTGTATGCTGTTGGATGCTGGGTTGCCAAAGGTGTTTTGGGGAGAAACCATTGCTACAGCATGCTATCTTATTAACAGATCACCCTCATCAGTGATTGGGTTCAAAACACCTGAAGAGGTGTGGAGTGGACAGAAACCAAGTTATGAAGGATTAAGGGTGTTTGGGTGTCTTGCTTATGCCCACATCAAGCAAGACAAATTAGATGCAAGGGCCCTCAGATGTGTGTTTCTTGGATATCCGGATGGGATTAAGGGTTACAGATTGTGGTGCCTGGAACAAGGAAATCAGAAGATAATCACAAGTAGAGATGTGAAGTTTAATGAGAATGTGATGGCCTATACTTCTACAGGCTCTAAGGAAGAATTTGATGCTGCAAAAGAGGCAGAGGAGATATCAATTCAGGTGGAGCAACCTGCAGAAGATAATCACACACCTCAACCACAAGCAGATTTACAAGATAATGATTCATCATCTGAAGAAGAGGCACAAACTGGACCTGTACAAAATATCAGGGAATATAGCATTGGAAGAGATAGGCCTAGAAGAACAATCAACAGACCTGATTTCTATGGCCAAGCAGGGAGTGTATATTATGCCTTAAGTGTTGCTGAAGACCTGGAATCACAAGAGCCTAGCAGCTTTCAAGAAGCATTAGATTGTGAGGAAGGTGAACACTGGATACAGGCAATGACTGAAGAAATGGAGTCTCTGGAAAAGAATAAGACCTGGATACTGGTGGAGAAACCAAAAGGTCAGAAACTTGTGAGCTCCAAGTGGATATACAAGAAGAAACTTGAAACTGCAGGGTCCAAACAGGTGAGGTTTAAAGCAAGGTTGGTAGCCAGGGGCTTTACACAAAGAGAAGGAATTGATTACAATGAGGTCTTCTCTCCTGTGGTAAAGCATTGCTCAATCAGATTGCTTCTATCAAAGGTCACTCAGGAGGACATGGAACTGCAACAACTGGATGTAAAGACAGCATTCTTACATGGAGAACTCAATGAAGAAATATATATGAAACAGCCAGAAGGCTTTGTTGTTCCTGGGAAAGAAGACAAAGTATGTTTACTGAAGAAGTCACTATATGGACTTAAACAAAGTCCTAGACAATAGAACAAGAGGTTCAATGACTTCATGATCAGTGCTGGTTTTGTGAGAAGCCTTTATGACAGTTGTGTTTACTTCAACAAAGTTTCAAAGCAAGATAAAGTTTTTCTTCTATTGTATGTGGATGACATGCTAATTGCTAGCAGAAACAAGGAGAGAGTACAATGGTTGAAGGATAGACTTAATGCTGAGTTTGACATGAAGGACCTGGGAGAAGCAAAGAAGATATTGGGAATGAACATTCTAAGAGACAGAGAAGCTGGAGTACTTTGGTTATCTCAGAGACAATACCTATAGAAAGTATTGGAGAGGTTTCATATGCATGAAGCCAAACCTCTCTCCACTCCAGTTAATCTACAGAAGAAACTTTCCAAAGAACAATGCCCAAATACTGAAGAGGAGATCATACAGATGAGCAATATTCCCTATGCAAGTGGAGTTGGAAGTCTTATGTATGGAATGATCTGTAGCAGGCCTGACTTGGCATATGCTGTATCTTTGGTAAGCAGGTTCATGTCAAATCCAGGAGTTGAACACTGGGAAGCCTTGAAACATGTGATGAGGTATCTAAAAGGATCAGTGAACATGTCACTGAAATTTGAGAAGAAAGCAGATGGAGGTACTGTTGCATTGGAGGGGTTTGCTGATTCTGATTTTGCAGCAAACGTGGACACAAGGAAGTCAATTTCTGGATTTGTGTTTACCTTATATGGGACAGCCATCAGCTGGAGGAGTGCACAACAATCTGTTGTGGCACTATCAACTACAGAAGCAGAATATATCTCTTTAACTGAAGCTATCAAGGAGTCAATCTGGTTGAAAGGGGTGTTAAGAGACTTGGACATCAAGCAGAAGTGCGTAGTAATCTACTGTGATAATCAAAGTGCTTTACACCTTGTGAAACACCAAGCATTTCATGAAAGGTCAAAACACATTGATGTGAGGTTACATTTTGCTAGAGATGTCATAGATTCTGGGTCTGTGGAGGTGAAGAAGGTGCATACTTTGCATAATCCTGCTGATTTTCTTACAAAGGGTGTACCTGGAAACAAAGTAGAGCATTGCTCGAGCTTGCTGTAGCTTGAGCAGTGTCATGAAGAGCAATAACTGAAGTGCAGTGATGAGGCAGAAAACAGGTGTACTTGATTCATTGAGGTGGAGATTTGTGAGGAAGTGTTCAATTTCATCAAGTGAGCTATACAATGTAATATGATGCGTCTAGAATGTGGAACCGGGATCAGGGGGTGAAGAACCGGTTGGATAAACCGAGTTTTAACATGAAGAAGTGAAACTGTCTAGAGTGAACCGGGTTCGGGGTTGTTGAGCATAACCGTCAGTAGTGACGAGGTGGTTTCAGCTTTGTGACGGAATAAACCGTCACATTTGTCCGGTAGCAGCAGTCATCTTCAATCAGTTAGAACTTCTTGGTTGGTTACATTCGAGCTACAAGACCTATATCATTGGAAAGCTCTCTTCCTGAAGAACAACACTACGTCGAGCAATTTCCAGTTTTCATAGATTACAGAGAGAATTTGAGAGATATAGTAATCTGCCCTAATTTTGTTCCAGAATTGGGCATATTCATTTCAGAGTGTAATTTCTGTAATTGATTGGATATCTTAGTGAATTGAGGTGTGCTTGGCCTCCGTGGATGTAGTTCATCTTGAACGAACCACGTAAAACGATTGTGTGATTCATTTTATTTTCAGTTCTGCGCAAAGTACTCTTCGGCCACAACTCTGGCCGAACTGTTGTGTGTTTTTCAAACTGATTGTCTTCGAACTCATTCCAGATTCTTGGTGTTGTGTGTTTGGGAGTTGATTTGTCTAACAGTGGGGATTCGCCGTAGCTGGTACCCAACTATTGAGATTACTGAGAAGGAGGAGGTAGCCCTACACTCAGGAAAAGCTTTGACCACAATGTCTTATTTTTCTGAAATGTCTACAGAAATATTTAGATGATGTGGATTGGAATACCATGTCGCATTCTGATTCTCAGGAGAGATTGTTATGAAGAATGGTGCATAAGGATGAAGGTATTGCTTAAAGCATTTTCTTTGTGGGAATACATCGAGAAAGATATTATGGACGAAAATGATACCGCCGCTAATAGTGGAGACTAGAAAGTACTCACACTCATTCATCAATGTTTGGATGATTTTATGTTTGAGAAGGTTGTGGCAGCAAGCACATCCAAAAAACGGCTTCATTGGAAGTTAATGAGCTTGCTGCTTCGCTGGTGTTTCGTGAAGAACGATTAAAGAAGAAGCGCGCTACTCAGCAACCTCTGTTTTTCGCTTGCAAACAATAGAGATAGCGTAAAATTGAGGTGAAGGGGAGCAAAATGAAGGAAAAATGCAGGGGAGGCCATCTCGGCCGAGAAACATACAGCATCTCGGCCGAGACCCACTGTGAGCCAATTGCTATCTTTTGCTTATTTTGGTTATGTTGATATTATCTTTATTGAATTTTGATACCTTGCATATTTTTAGGAGTAAGATCATTTATGTTAAGTTAGTTAGTTGGTTGGTTAATAATTGGTTGAATTCGACGAGCACCGACTTGTACTCTTCTTTTTCCACAAACTTAGTTCGCAACTAAGTTTGGGGAGGGGGTGAGATCGTACAAATTGGCAGCTCGAGAAAGCAATTGGATGAGTTTAGGAAAAAAAATGTGGCATTGATTAATGATGAATTTTTTTGACAAATATCTTTGAAAGAAGCACATGGTAGAGCATGATAGACTTTTTGAAACAAAATTGAACATACACTCAAAACTTTTGATCAAAATTACAACCGAGTGAGTTTTTGTGCTTTAGAAGATACTCCCATCTTTGGAGTAATGTAAACTTTCCTTCGGTGTGAAATTCATTGAGTGCATTTAGTTGTCTCTAGAACTTGCCTTGATTCTCTATTTTGCATGAGTCGGTGCATTGTGTGACATTGAAAATGATCTTAGGCAATCCTTGACTTGAGCCTACTTTCAAACTTGAAAACACGTCCTTTTTACCTAATTTGATATTGTCTCTAGTTGAGCCCCTTGAGCTTTTAGCCTCTTGTTTGACAGTCCAACTCTACAAGCCGAAACCCTTTCAATTAGCCTTTGAACCTAATTGGACTATTTGAGTATGAGGGAGGTGGTTGGAAGGTGGTCGAGTAATTTGGGATGAAAGGGGTAATCTATGGGGAATATTGAAAGGTGAAAAGAGATGAAACACTAGGAAAAGAATCGAGAACACTAGTCCTCTCCAATATTTGTTTACATAAAAACAAAAAACAAAAAAAAGAAAAAAAAAAGAAAAAAAAAAGAAAAAAAAAGTAGTTGTATATACTCAATTGTTGCTTTTGATTTGGAGAGGCTAGTAATATAAATACCTTTCGATAGATGTTCTCAAAGTGGTAGAAATTCAAAGAAAATACACTCTAACGGAGAATTGAGAAAACAATTAGGTTGTGGACTTTGTGGTAAGGGGAAGAAATCAATTTTGGGATTGGTTTACTAAGAAAGTAAAGAGTGAGGTAAAGTGATTGTTGTTTGAGGGGTGGATGAGATTAGCTAACTCATTTAGTCCATTTTATAGTCACTTATACCAGAAATTTTCTCACCTTACCCCAAGCCAACATTACAACCTATTAAAGACCTTTTTGATTCTTTGTCACACATGTCAGTATACATCGAAGTTTAGATGATTGGCAAGCTTATGGTAGGCATTTTATGCATTTCAATGTAAGCATATACACTTCCCTTTTGATACACTTGAGAGTCAAGAGTTACACTCACCATGTGAGGATCTTAAGTTTAGAGTGTTTTGTCCCGAGAGTAGTGGATCTAGTCTATCACATATGCTCATTTTTATCATGATCTCTTACTCTTTTTCATGAAAATTCTGAAATCAAATGCCACTAAACTTTGCCCTAAACATGTGTTCTTTTGTCTTTCTCTTTATTGTTCGGGACGAACAAGTTTTAAGTTTGGGGAGATTTGGTACACGTGTTCCGTGCACGCACTTTAGGGCACTTTTAGTGTCATTTTGGTGTCAATAACGTGCATAATTATGTGTATTTAGTGCTTTTATATTCTAATGAGCAAAATAATGTGTTTGAGCTATTTTTGTATTAAGACAGGTGTAAAAAGGGTCGAAATCGAACATTAAACGACCGCGGAGTCGAGGGATCGATCGAGGCAAGAAAGGAAGGGCCAACTGAAGATCTCGGCCGAGATGAGCCTCCAGGGGTTTTCTGAAGTTTTGCAAGACTGAAGATCTCGGCCGAGATTCAATCTCATCTCGGCCGAGATTCAATCTCATCTCGGCCGAGATGAGGCTCCAGGAAATTTATGAAGAATCTCAAAGATGAAAGTCTCGGCCGAGATGCAATCCGATCTCGGCCGAGATGAGTCAAAACATAAAAATCCCTAGTTTTCCCTTTTCACGTCTCGGCCGAGATGCAACCCAATCTCGGCCGAGATCGACCTTCGACCCAAAATTCTTGAAAACCCTTTTTCATGTCTCGGCCGAGACACACTCCCGTCTCGGCCGAGATTCATTACCTTGTTTTAAAATCCTGAATACGTTTTTGCCTATTTTTGTCTAGCACTTTCTCCCTTTATATATATGTCATCCCATTCGAATTTAACCTAACCTAGAACCCATCCCCCTCATATAATCAGCCGCTTTTCTCCATTGGAAGCAAAGGAATGGAAGGGGGTTGAAGATCTTGATCTTCAACCTAACTTTTGGTTCTTTCTATCCTATTTTCATGTTTTCTTTAATTTTCTGTTATTTTATCTTGTATTAGGTAAAATGGGTGATTAGCACCCTTTAGTTCATCCTTGATCATTGTGGAACCTTGAGTTGAGACATTGATGTGATTATTAAGGTTAATGTTACCGAGATTATTGTGTATTTAAGTGTTTTGTGTTATTTGCTCTTATTGACTCACATTTATGAATTGATTATTGGTTTGATCACCCTTTAAGGGATTTGTGAATATGTTGCTAAAAAAGGAGATTACTATCCGTAATTGTAAGATTTCCGATTCCCGTGTAGCAAACAATAGTTATTTATTGGGGATAACACAAAGTTTAACCACTAAAATCGAGGTTTCGAGTTTTATGTTGAATTTATCTCGTTGTCCTAGTGTTTAATGCTTTTGGTGATCGAATCTAAGAGAGCTTGTTCGAGGATTCGGTTAAACTGAATAGGGTTAGTCGAAGAGCTTATTTTGATTAACTAACATTAAGGGACAACAAGGCTATTAGAGCTTGTTAATAGTCTTGAGATAGGGGCTTAAATCATAATTTAATCGGGCATTAACAATAGTTGCATCAATTGTTCAAGACCAAGGGGAAGCATGATCAAGGGTGACTTGTTTTACTATTTGAAAACTAAAACCGAAAAAGATTTCTTCTATTGTTTTTGAGTACTTGCTTCTTTTAATTGCGTTTTAATTGCTTTTAATTGTCATTAGTAGATTGTTAGTTTCTTATCAATCCCCCATCATTGCTTTCTTAAATATTTATTTCTTGCATACTTAATCATAAACTGCTTGACATCGTAATCAAAACTATTCGACCGCTCCCTGTGGGATCGAACCTTATTTACCATTCTACTCAGTAGGATAGTTAGTAAGGTTTAAGTGTATTCTTTATACACATTAATTTGGTAGTAAGAAACGACGCTACCAAATTTTGGCGCCGTTGTCGGGGAACGGTTTAGAACGATTTTGTTTTATGTGTTAAGTGTTTGTTTTAGTTACATAGCTAGTTGTTAGTTTTGTTTATTTAAAGAGCATCCGTCGAGCCAACGACGTTAAACAAAGGCGCTTGTCGGGAGGCACCCCGACTGTATATTTTAATATTTGCGTTTTTCAAATTCCTAGTTAGTTGCTTAATAAATGCCTTGTGACATATTTGATGTTTTTGTTAAGAAATATGCAGGTATAAATTAGAATAATCAAGAGATAGCATAAAATTGAGGTGAAGGGGAGCAAAATGAAGGAAAAATGCAGGGGAGGCCATCTCGGCCGAGAAACATACAGCATCTCGGCCGAGACCCACTGCGAGCCAATTGCTATCTTTTGCTTATTTTGGTTATGTTGATATTATCTTTATTGAATTTTGATACCTTGCATATTTTTGGGAGTAAGATCATTTCTGTTAAGTTAGTTAGTTGGTTTATTTATATATGCTTTATTTATTTTGTGTCTCTATTATATTATATGAGGAATAGGTATTTCACAGTCACTTTACAAATATCGATTCTTCGAAAGAAGGTGAGTCATTTCTTACACATTGTATATTAGCGCCTAGTAAATGAAGAACTTCTCTTAAATGAGCGAGAGAAATCTTGATATTTTTATTGTATAATGTATTGTTGTGAATTTTTCATTTCAAGTATTTCATTACAGTCATTTTATTCTAATTCTATTAAATCTCATACTTGTACATTTATACTCAATGGCTTTGTAACATAAAGTAGAAAAAATAAAAAAGACATAAATCTTGATCAGAAGTGAAAGAAAATTTTGTTACAACACTCGTAGATACTTAAATATCCGACAGTAAGATACTTACACAACTCAACTGTGTATTTTATTTTCTTGTCATTCATTACATTATCATATTGCATAGCGCTACTTGAAGGTAGTGACATAACTTATTTTCACATGTTCTATACACCCATTCGGTGTTTTGACTTTATGAGAATTAGAAGGCGCCAAGACTAACAACCACCAAGAAGAGAACAAAGAACTTCTGGTGGTATCTTTTCTCCTCTAAGTTTACTTGGATTGGCAACGTGCAGGACCTTGTCATCTTTATCAATTGCATGACTAACACTATCTAATGAAGTGGATGACCGCTCGCAACCACCTGTAAGAGAACAAAGAAGATCTGTGGGTATCTTTTCTTCTCCAAGATGATTCGAGATTGCCATGTTTGAGTGCTTGTTTTCTAATTGATCTTTGGTAGTGTCATGACTAAAACTATCTGATAACGTAGATAACTGATCGCAACCACCTGTATGTGCACAAAAAGGAATGATAACGGATTTTTCTCCTCGAAGATAATATGAGGTGCCCGGATTTGATATTTCTTGGTGAAAAGTGCGAGCATCACTATTAAATGAGATATTGATGACAGTAAAAGTTAAAACTAAAATAAGAACTCGTAGAGCCATTTTTTGTTTCAACAATTTGTTATTTTTATCATGAATGAGGAAATTTTGCATTTACATGAGTCAATATGGGATTTATATAGTGCATATATAACACAAATGGAATAAAAGAAATATAGCCAGTACCTAACTATTTTTAGCATCGTTATGTTATAACCAAGTGAGTTAGTTGCATATAACTAATAATAAATGCTCTGGTAGTTATGCCTAACTAGTAAAAGAAGAAATTTATAGACATAAAAGTGTGAACACACACCCTCACCCTGTAATCCGTATGTCGTTTGAGGCATTTGCATTTGAGCTATGGGTAGATTGTTTATCTAAAATTAAGTTCTCTTCATTAATTTCATTTAGGGTATCTTATAGGCATTTGATGATTACACGAGTTAACTACATACCCCATTGCCATTTGTTCTTTTTCTTTAAAAAAGAGTTATTTTACGATGGTATTTAGTTTTGATATTTATTAATCAAGATTGCGGCATATACATGAAATCTCAATTTTATTTATATAATGATAAAACCAATTTGAACTAATAACATTCCAAAAGACCGTGGGTGGTACAATCCCACACTTCATGGATTGTTCTTTTTGAAGCATTTCATATATCTTTTTAGATTTATATTTCCTCATAGCCACTTGTTTATAGGTATAATAAATTGTAAACTTTTAATATGTGTTATTTTATACTCTAGTAACATCAGGTATATTAACTAACAGCTGTGAATATTTGTTGTTAAGTTAGAGGGTGGTAGATTTTTTTTCCTGGCAAAAAAATTATAGCTGATATATGGAATTTATTATATTAATATTATGTATTTGAAACTAAGATATTTGAATCATTTAAACTATGAGTTATAATTAAAATTTAAATACATACAAACTACAAATAATGTATGTCAATTAAAATAAAAATCCAAGAGGAATGAAATAAGGTCATATATATTATTCGTTTTAATTAAAAAAAAAAAGAAATAAACATAGGTGGATAAATAAAAAATAAAATATTATAGTTAATATACTTCACAAAATATTTTTCTTGTTTAAATCAGGTAGGATAATTCATCAACTGTTTTTCTCTCCGCCATTTCATCTTTAAAATATTTTAACTAAATAATAAAGAGCGTTCAAGATATATTTTTTCCGAAGCAGTTTATGCCATTCGCGTAAAATTAGTTACATATAATTAAATGAAAGTTTAGTCATTCTATTTCTAACTTTGAAAAATAGAAAAATTTATTTATTTATTTAGCTGCTGCTACTACTACTGTTGCTACTACTACTACTACTATTATTATTATTATTATTATTATTATTGTTATTATTATTATTATTATTATTATATAATTAACATAGTAACGAAAATTTAACATATTAATAGTGATTTTTTAATCATCTATTTCATTACAATAACATTTAAATATGATTTAATTCGGAAAAGTAGAAAAACTATTGCATTTATGTACCGTGTTTAATTTTTGAAAGATAAAGATTTTTGGATTTTGTATTTTAATCCTAAAAGGCTAACATGACGTAACGGGTTTACGACAAATTTAATTATATACAGTACTGTTCATTCCATAATTAAAAAAATAAGTGCCTTTTTTTTTTATTTATAGAAATAATTGAAGTCACCTCTGGCAGGGGCGACTTCTGTTTAAATTTTTTTTTTTTTTTAAATTTTTGGTTAAAACGCCTCTACAAGAGGCGACATACGGTATACAAGAGGAAATACATAAAGTCGCCCCTGCGAGGGGCGACATCTTTACTTTACTTTTTTTTTTCTTTCTCCAACTACTTTATTTATTTATATATATATATATATTTTTATCTAAATAATGATTGTTACTTCTATCCCGGTATAATTGGTCCACCTTGGTCTATCTTTAAGATTTTAATTAAATTTACCAAAAAAAACGAACGAAAGTTATTTAAATAAACAAGGCAATTTTAATTGAATACGGTACTGTTCACGCACGTATTAAAATAATAAGTGTGCTTTTTTTCTATTTATCAGTTTAAATGAACTCGTCTGTGCCACAGGTGAGTTCACTTAAATCTGATGAGACTGATCTCGCCTGTGCCATGGGCGAGCTCAATTAGATTTTATATATATTATCTATTATTTAATTTTCTTTTAGGATTTTATATATATATATATATATATATATATATATATATATTATCTATTATTTTATTTTTTTAGGATTTTATATGTATACTAGTAAATTGTAAAAATTAATGTATCAAACTATATATAGATTATTGTATATCAATAATGATATGATATTGTATATCAATAATGATACCAGTGGGTTTTCTTATAGCGCCCACCCATAATGTGTTCGGCCAGCTAATACACTTCACAAAAAAACACGCTAAATATATTTTTCATTTCTTCCCCGCCTCCAATAGAGGATATTTTGTAGGTAAACTAATAAAATATTTTATAAACGAATAATCCTTAAAAAAAATTATTTTTGTTCTTAATAGAAGATGTTTTGTACGTAAACTAATAAAATATTTTATATAAGAATAATCCTTTAGATTATTTGTTTCTCAATTCTATTAACTGATATCAAATTCTGGATTATGTATATTCGCTTTATTTATTATTATCAATCAGTGTAATCTATTCAAAATTTATCATAATTTAATATGAATGTTTTGATAGAGACAAGATAAAAAAAAAAATATATATATATATATATATATATGGAATAAGATATAATATATATAATCCTAAAACAAAATTAAATAATAGATAATATATATATATATATATATATATATATATATATATATATATATAATCTTAAATACCCCATAAAGAAGAAAAGAATTTAAATAAGAGAGGCTTGATCTCGTCCATGGCACAGACGAGATCAGTCCCCTCCCAAAAAAAAAATATATAGACAAATAGAAAAAATAAGTGTTTAATACGTGCGTGAACAGTACCGTATTCAATTAAAATTGCCTTGTTTATTTAAATAACTTTCGTTCGTTTTTTTTGGTAAATTTAATTAAAATCTTAAAGATAGACCAAGGTGGACCAATTACACCGGGATAGAAGTAACAATCATTATTTAGATAAAAATATATTTATATAAATAAACAAAGTAGTTGGAGAGAGAAAAAAAAAAAAGAAAAGTAAAGATGTCGCCCCTCGCAGGGGCGACTTTATGTATCTCCTCTTGTATATACTGTATGTCGCCTCTTGTAGAGGCGTTTTAACCAAAAATTAAAAAAAAAAAAAAAATTAAACAGAAGTCGCCCCTGCCAGAGGCGACTTCAAATGGAACATTTATTTCTGTAAATAAAAAAAAAAAAACACTTATTTTTTTAATTATGGAATGAACAGTACTGTATATAATTAAATTTGCCCGGGTTTACCTAAGGCTTTTGAATTCAACAAGATATGATTTAAATATTAAACTTGAATGATATGCTTTGCACCGTAGGATATTTCAATGTGCCAAAAACACATGTTTTAGAATAGGACACGTGGTGTTGTTTAAATCGTCTTCATGCAATCCATGTATTAATTAAATATACCAAGCCAGTATTGAAGAGTAAACAGTAGTATGATTTATTTATTTTCACTTTACAAATATCGATTCTTCGAAAGAAGGTGAGTCATTTCTTACACACTTTATACTAGCGCCTAGTAATGAAGAACTTCTCTTGAATGAGCGAGAGAAATCTTAATATTTTTATTGTATAATGTAATTGTTGTGAATTTTTCATTTCATGAATTTCATTACAGCCATTTTATTCTAATTCTATTAAATCTCATACTTGTGCATTTGTGTAACGCCCCAATCCCATTAACTCGAGATTGAAGTAGTGCTACTAAAATTTTCATTTCTTTTAATTAAGTAATAAATCAGATAAAGTGTGAAAGCGTGACTTAAAATATTTATCGGATAAAAACAGAAATTGTATTGACAATAAAACACTGCCAAAACTTATTTACACTAGTGGTTCCAAAGTTTCTAAGAAAATGAAAACACCGAATTTTGTGACACATAAACTTATTTATATACATAGAAGAGGCAAAAACATCTTTAAGTTGCGGGTAGAAGAAGGAACTCGGTGACCTTTGCTGCAACAGTCCCGCCACCTCGCTTAACTAACCTGAAGATATATTGCAATTATGGGTATGAGTATAAACTCAGTGGGAACTTTGTAAGCAATTATACTAAATGAAGGTGCACAATAATAAATACATCATTGACTTAGGAGTCCATCATATGACTCAAAAGCCATATTGCTGGACTTAGGGGACAATCTTACGAGTCCCAAGCCCTACTCAAAAGCCAATCTTACGACTTAAGAGGTATCATATCAATAAGCCCGAAGGAAAACATATTTATCAAAGTACAAGTTCAGTAGCATAATGTACTTACAAATAGCCCAGTCACCCACCTTTTATGCTTGCTTTAAGGTAGGTAAGTCGCGTACGTCTCAAGGCCCGACCTACACTACACCTAGCACATGTTTAATTAATTATTATTACTTATCGGGCTTAGTATTTAACAATTATTAAGTGTGGTATACTATCCTTGAATTATATCTATTTTTACAATCTCTAACACATAAGCCAAGTTGTTATAACTTATAGTCCTAAATTAAAAGGCCTAATTATCTTATTAAATTTAAATTATTAACTACGTTAATAAATATTTTAAACTAACTAACATGCATCTTAAACAATAACTATTTAATACAAACTTAAGAAAATAGCTAAATCTATAAATCTACTTAAATCGAGAAAATAATTAAATTCCTAAATTTATATAAACTATAAATGACAATAACAATAAGAAAAGAAGACTATTAAAGAAGACATACCTCAAAAGATTTTTACACTATAAGACAACTCCTTAAAACACCGGCCAAGGCGTTGTTAAAATTAAACTGTTAAGGACCTCCTAGTTAAAGAAAATCCAATATATAATATATATTATTTTACTTATTTTGTTATGTTCCTCTAAGATGTTCAACTTATTTTTATATATGAAAATTGTAAGAAATGTTGCAAAATATTTTCGATGTGGGATAAGACTTTGTGAAACAAAATGTTTGTTTAATTATGATGAATCTCATAACATTGCAAATATACTCAGTCATGTAACTATTCCAAATTTTCTAAATATAGTATAAGTGTGTGTTTTACTATAAATAGAATATTACTATTTTATTATCATCATTATTATTATTATTATATATGTAATGCTTATTCGTATGCATATAAATATAGTTAGTAATAGTTATATTATTATATTATCATGTTATCTTTATAATACTTATAACCTTATATATATATTTTAGCTTTAGTTTTTATTTTAGGTAAATGAAAAATATTTTTAGAATAAATTAATTTTGTTTCTTATTTCTTAAGCCCGATGTTAACTTTAAGCTTCTATATTTTAAAATTTTTAATTCTTTCCTTTTAGGTGTTAGGAGTGCAGTCGATCAGGTACATCGCGGTCACACTTATTTTTCTAAAATAAAATCATAAAAGTCAAATAAATTTGCAATTTAAACTAAAATAAAATTGCTAAACATATTTTAAAATACAAAGAATGTATTTTATTGCGTTTTAGAGTTCGAGTTATAACAATTTGTACTCAATGGCTTCGTAACATAAAGTAGAAAAAATAAGAAAGACATAAATCTTGATCAAAAGTGAAAGAAAATTTTGTCACAGCACTCGTAGTTACTTAAATATCCGACAGTAAGAAACTTACACAACTCAAATGTGTATTTTATATTCTTGTCATTCATTACATTATCATATTGCATAGTGCTACTTGAAGGTAGTGAAATAACTTATTTTCACATGTTCTATACACCCATTCGGTGTTTTGACTTTATGTGGATTTAGAAGGTGCCAAGACTAACAACCACCAAGAAGAGAACAAAGAACTTCTGGTGGTATCTTTTCTCCTCTAAGTTTACTTGGATTGGCAACGTGCAGGACCTTGTCATCTTTATCAATTGCATGATTAACACTATCTAATGAAGCGGATGACCGCTCGCAACCACTTGCAAGAGAACAAAGAAGATCTGTGGGTATCTTTTCTTCTCCAAGATGATTCGAGATTGCCATGTTTGAGTGCTTGTTTTCTGATTGATCTTTGGTAGTTGCATGACTAAAACTATCTGATGACGTAGATAATCGATCGCAACCACCTGTAAGTGCACAAAAAGGAAAGATAGTGGATTTTCTCCCCAAAGATAATTTTAGGTGCCCGTATTTGATTTTTCTTGGTGAAGAGTACGAGCATCACAATTAAATGAGATATTGATGACAATAAAAGTTAAAAGTAAAATAAAAACTCGTAGAGCCATTTTTTGTTTCAACAATTTGTTATTTTTATCATGAATTAGGAAATTTTGCATTTACATGATTCAATATGGGATTTATATAGTGCATATATAACACAAATGGAATAAAATAAATATAAATAGTACCTAACTATTTTTAGCATCGTTATGTTATAACCAAGTGAGTTAGTTGCATATAACTAATAATAAATGCTCTGGTAGTTATGCCTAACTAGTAAAAGAAGAAATTTATACACATGAAAGTGTGAACATACACCTTCACCCTGTAATCCGGATGTCGTTTGAGGGATTTGCATTTGAGCTATGGGTAGATTATTTATCTAAAATTAAGTGCTCTTCATTAATTTCATTCAGGGTATCTTTCAGGAATTTGATGATTACATGAGTTACCTACATACACATTGCCATTTGTTTTTTTTTTTAAAAAAAAAGAGTTATGTCATGATGGTATTTAGTTTTGTTCTTTATTAATCAAGATTGCGGTATATACATGAAATCTCAATTTTATTTAAATAATGAAAAAACCAATTTGAACTAATAACATTCCAAGAGGCCGTGGGTGGTACAATCCCACACTTCATGGATTGTTCTTTTTGAAGCATTTCACAAACCTTTAGATTTATATTTCCTCATAGCCACTTGTTTATAGGTATAATAAATTGTAAATTTTTAATATATTTCATTTTATACTCTAGTAACATGAGGTATATTAACTAACAACTGTCAATACTTATTGTTAAGTTAGAGGGTGGTAGATTTTTTTTCCTGGCAAAAAAATTATAGCAGATATATGGAATTTATTATATTAATATTATGTATTTGAAACTAAGATATTTGAATCATTTAAACTATGAGTTATAATTAAAATTTAAATACATACAAACTACAAATAATGTATGTAAATTAAAATTAAAATCCAAGCGGAATGAAATAAGGTCATATATCTTATTCGTTTTAATAAAATAATAAAAAAAAGAAATAAACATCGGTGAATAAATAAAAAATAAAATATAATAGTAAATATACTTCAAAAAAAAAATTTCTTGTTTAAATCATGTAGGATAATTCATTAACTGTTTTTCGCTCCGCCATTTCATATTTAAAATATTTTAACTAAATAATAAAAAAACTTTCAAGATATATTTTTTCCGAAGCAGTTTATGGCATTCACTTAAAATTAGTTAGATATAATTAAATGAAAGTTTAGACATTCTATTTCTAACTTTGAAAAATAGAAAAAATAATTTATTTATTTAGCTGCTGCTGCTGCTACTACTGCTGCTATTATATTTTATATTATTATTGTTATTATTTTTTTTTTGTTGTTGTTGTTGTTGTTGTTGTTGTTGTTGTTATTATTATTATTATTATTATTATTATTATTATTATTATTATTATTATTATTATATAATTAACATAGTAACGGAAATTTAACATATTAATAGTGATTTTTTAATCATCTATTTCATTATAATAACATTTAAATATGATTTAAGTCGGAAAAGTAGAAAAATTATTGCATTTATGTAGCGTGCTTTATTTTTGAAAAATAAAGATTTTTGGATTTTGTACTTTAATCCTAAAAGGCTAACATGACGTAACGGGTTTACCTAAGGCTTTTGAATTCAACAAGATATGATTTAAATATTAAACTTGAATGATGAGCTTTGCACCGTAGGATATTTCAACGTGCCAAAAAGACATGTTTTAGAATATGACACGTGGTGTTGTTTAAATCGCCTTCATGCAATCCATGTATTAATTAAATATACCTAGCCAGTATTGAAGAGTAAACAGTAGTATGCTTTATTTATTTTGTGTCTCTATTATATTATATGAGGAATGAGGATTTCACAGTCACTTTACTAATATCGATTCTTCGAAAGAAGATGAGTCATTTCTTACACACTTTATACTAGCGCCTAGTAAATAAAGAACTTCTCTTAAATGAGTGAGAGAAATCTTAATATTTTTATTGTATAATGTAATTATTGTGAATTTTTCATTTCATGTATTTCACTACATTCCTTTTATTCTAATTCTATTAAATCTCATACTTGTGCATTTATACTCAATGGCTTCGTAACATAAAGTGGAAAAAATTAGAAAGACATAAATCTTGATCAAAAGTGAAAGAAAATTTTGTTACAGCACTCGTAGTTACTTAAATATCCGATAGTAAGAAACTTACACAACTCAAGTGTGTATTTTATTTTCTTGTCATTCATTACATTATCATATTGCATAGCGTTATATTATTTCCAACCTGAAGCTCTCAAACCAGCTGAGCTATGCAAACGATCAAGATGCAGCAACTCTAGAACAAGAATGCAATCAAGAAAAGAAATTGAAACAAGCAGATTTACGTGGTTTGGTTTGTGTAACCTACATCCACGGGAGAAGGAATGAATTCACTATGATTATCAAAAGAATACAAACATACAAGTTAAGCTGTCAATCAGCTTAATCCTCTTGTATATAACCCTCACCAAGATACAAACACACAACCCTCTTGAATGAAGAAGAAGTTTCTAGATTATGTGTTTCTTGAGATGAATCCTCACATGATCAATCACCTTTTCTGCTTCAAGTGTTGTTGTATTTATAGGAATTGAAATGATACATCCCTGCTGCCTTGGAACAACTCAACCGTACACAAAACAGAATAACAGAAAAACTGAAAATCAGTTTTGCAGGAAAAACCGTTGTCAAAGAGCACTGAAACCGTTGTCGTATGCCCGTCCAGAAAAAACTGATTTTAACTGTATAACTGCTTCTTAACAGATTTCTAACTGATTCCTCATGTTGAAGCTGAGTTGTATGCCACGTCATCAGCTATACATCATCACAATCTCCACCTTGGCAAAAACGAAGCATTCTCTACACATAGCACTCCAACTCACCTTCTCCTCTTATCCATTCTTCTTAATTCAAACTTGGTTGCTGCTTAATAGCAACAATGTTAATCAATTCCAGACAATGCCTAAGCTTCTGAATTGGCAAAGGCTTAGTGAGCATATCTGCTGCATTATCAGCTGTACCAACCTTCACAACTTCTACCAATCCTTTCTCAATCACATCTCTAACAAAGTGTAATCTTACATCAATGTGTTTTGACCGTTCATGAAACACTTGATGCTTTGCAAGACATAAAGCACTCTGAGAATCACAAAAAACCTTTACAGAATCCTGCTGTATCCCAAACTCTGACAAAATCCCTCTTAGCCACAGAGCTTCCTTCACAGCTTCAGTGAGAGCAATGTATTCTGCTTCTGTAGTAGATAATGCTACTACCGACTGCAAAGAAGATTTCCAGCTAACTGCTGTCCCAAACACTGTAAAAACATATCCACTTTGAGACTTCCTCGAATCCACATTAGCTGCATAGTCAGAATCCACAAACCCCTCTACAGTATCACTTATAGACTCTTTCAGTCTTTCAAACTTCAGACCATATCCAATTGTTCCCTTGATGTACCTTAACACCCATTTAAGAGCCTCCCAGTGCTTTCTTCCAGGATCTGCCATGAACCTACTTACCACACTCATAGCATGTGCAATGTCAGGTCTTGTACAGATCATGATGTACATAATACTGCCCACAGCATTTGGATAAGGCACTTTTTCCATTTCCAACTTCTCTTGATCATCTGTTGGCCTCTGAGACTCTGATAGTCTGAAATGCTGACTTAGAGGAACAGAAACTATCCTAGACTCATACATATTGAACTTCTGTAATAACTTCAAAGAGTAATTGACCGCACTGTCGGGTGCAGTCAAATTAAATGTTTTATTTCCTAACTATTCCTAACAGTAGCTAGAGCAAGTCAGGGTCGATCCCACAGAGAACAGGAATTAACTAAATAATCGTACTAACCAATTCTATATAAATACTAATAATATAACTATAATAAGGGGGGGGGGGGGAGTTTAATTAGATTTAATTAACTAATGCAAATAACTAAAGACGATTTAACTAGTGAATAAAAAGTATCCCGCCTTTAACCCAGTATCCCCCTAGCCTGAATATTCATGTAACTAATGCAACTATTTAACTAATCAGTTCTGAGACCCCTACTCCAAGAATTAACAGGTACGCTTAGCTAACCCTTGTTACCCCTTAAGTATAATTAATCCTAAGAACTTAGCAATTAATCCTATCCAATTAAGTAGTTCTAGGAGACGCTCGCTAAAACTATCGTAACTAGACGCATAGGGAATTAAGGCAACGGAGTAGGTACGGTGTTATACTCACGAACGTGGTACAAGTGACCGCGACTTTGTGTTATCCTAGCGAGTAACCACTTTTTGCTACTTTTGGGCACAAACGCATAACAATTACGGATTATGAATTTATGACCTAGCGACAGCTATATGCCTATTACTAGGGTGATCAGTCCACATAACAAACATATAAAAGATAGAGTAATCCAATAACACAATGTAATCTCAGAACATAATTAAATTAAGCAATTACTGAATTAATTACATAAATAACAGTCTAGGGTTCAACATAGTTAAAGACGGGAAAATAAAGCTTACCCGATCATAGCGATCGCTAAGAATGAACTATAAAAAGAAAACATTAAAACTATAAAAACTCTAAAACCCGAGTGCTGAATCTTGAGTCTTCGTGTTCTTCCGAATTTCCAAGTCCGCGCTCTTGAATCAGTGTCAAAGTGTAATTTTCGGACTTTTGGATCTTCTATTTATAGTCGAGGATGAATTAGGCTCAATTTGGGCCAGAAAAGGATTAATCCGCGCGCCTTGGGCTGGGCCATCGCCTGTCTCGGCCGAGAATTCCTGGCTCGGCCGAGCTCTCTATAAAAGTGACTCGGCCGAGAAATTCTGGCTCGGCCGAGAATCTTCAACAGCCAATTTTTGGCATCTTCGCTGACCTTCAAGCTCGGCCGAGCTCCTTTGGCTCGGCCGAGACCAATTCCCAGCAACTTGGATCAATTTTCGCTCGGTTTTGACATGCGACACTTGTTCTCGCATCCAGTTTAAGTCGAGTTCGACTTTTTGGTCTAATTTCACCTTAATGCTTCAAAACAAGTCAAACAACATCAATTTGTCCAATAATACCAATACGAGCAATACACGACTAATTATGCATGCAAATGTTCCTAACTAGACATTTTAATCGACCTATTATGCACGCATAATTACGTGTACCTAAATCCCCCAAACTTAAACCTTTGTTCGTCCCGAACAATGCAAAACAAAGAAGAAACACAAAAGACACGTGTTTAAAGCGACTTAAGTGGCAAACAAAGTTTCAGAACATATTTTTATAAAGAAAGACAATACGATAACTTGAGCATATCTAACATAGCAACTTAGACTACTTTCAAGACTTGATACTTTTAACAAGTGATCCTTACGGGTTAAGTGTATCACTCTTCTCTCAAGTGTATAAGGTAAAGTTAATTCACTCGCATTGGACTACATGTAACGCCTACCATATGCTTGCCCGTTATCTAAATCAGACCTCGTACTTGACATGTGTGATATAGGATCAAAAAGGTCTTTATTTAGGTTGTAATGTGGGCTTAAGGTAAGGTGGGAAATATTTGGGTATAAATGACTAATCTTTGGACTAATCGAGTTTTTCCTACTCAACCACCCCTCAAAACAATCACTCAATCCTCACTCTTTTAATTTCAGCAAACTCCCCACAAGGAAATTCCTTCACCCAACAAAAATCTTTATAATAACCCAACACTTTCTCATGCTTCATTTCCGGGTACCACAATTTTGTGGTACTACCCAATTTCTCACATCAGTTCAAATCATTAAGCATTGTTTAGCCTCCTAACCTCTCTTTGAACAAAAGTAATAAAACACTTATTCACAAACGACTTTTTCTCTTTTTCTTTTCTTTTTTTTTCTTTTTCGTTTTTCTTTTTTTTTTTTTTTTTTTTTCAAACACTGACCAATACGTCACACTTTACACCCCCTCCCCCAAACTTGGTTGAAAACCAACGTTTGTGGGGAAAATAGTGGGATGAATTGGTTCAAAACACATAACACTTAAGAGAGGTTAGTCTAAGCTAGATTCTTTCACCTATCATTTGCATTCCCCTTTTTCTTCCACATTCTCCATCTCTACCCAAGTTAATTCCCAACTACCTTCCAATCCTCCTCCCTCATACTCACTCTTAGTCCAAATGGGTCAAAGGTTTATATGGAAAGGATGTGGCTTGTAACATAGGGCGTCAAAGAAAAAGCTACATAGCTCAAATGGGCAAACAAAGGAAAATTTAATTGGTGAAAAGGAAGACATGGAAAGGCTGAATAATAGGTTAAAAAAATCAAGAACCGCCTAATATCATATCCTACATCACAGCATGTTTGACATATTCACGATAGAGACTCCGGGCAAGTTCTAGAGTCGACTACATATAACCAATGAATGCACACCGAAAGAATGTAAATATTACTCCAAAAATGGGAGTACAAATTTTGGCTCAAATACTCACCAGGTTATAATTGATCACAAGTCTCAAGACCAAGCTCAATTTTATCTTCATTACATGTCATGCTCTATCATACGTCATAATTTCAAATTCAACACATTTTATGATCATCACGAACTCGTTGCACACTTAATAATGTCCCAAATTGTCCTTAAACACGTAAAACACGACTCAAGTACAATCACGGGTTCGACTTAATCCTAGACTCAAATGCAAAACACAATAAATAAAAACAATTAAAATGTACTAACTAGCTATCGCAGATAAAGGCACGCAGGCCTGACGATCAACCACACATTGGCTCACAGGCCCGACGATCAACCACAGAATGCAGACCAAGTTTGTAATCTAGCAACACCAAAAACTTAACAGAAAGACAATAAAAGAGGAAATGCAACCAATCCGACCCACTTACACCCCCTCCCCCAAACTTAGGTTGAAAACCGAAAGTTGTAGGGGACAAGAGTGGTTCGAATTGGTGCTACTCACAATGCTCCTACTGCGGTGGTGGGTTAGGCGGGTAGCCTTGACCCCAATAGGGTGGTGGCGTGTTCCAACGTTCCTCTATTGCCCTCTGCCAGTCCAGCTGTTGCTGATGCCAAGACTGCTGTTGTGCCCATCTCTCATCCTCGATTTGATATCGAGACTGCTGTTGGGCCCATCGATCATCCTCGATTTGGTATCGAGACTGCAGTTCTCCCCGAATGAGAGAGACATCCTCTTGGAGGGACGAGACCAAATCCTCCATGTGCTCTCGGTATTCGGCCTCGCTCATAATGGCCGTAGTTGGGCGCTTCCTTCTCGGCCGAGATGGCCGACTGCTTTCTTCAGCGGCTGTGCCGGGCTCTGCCTCCTCGGCCGCCTCAGTATCCTCGTCCTCCTCTATATTGGCTACCTGAGCCACGTGATACTTCCGGACCTCATCAGGGTCCGGTATCCTCGATGCTGCGATGTGGGCCGGGGATGCCAAAGCCAAGTTCGGCCGGTCTCGGAGACTGTTGACCAAGGTCAGCGGCATATTGGGCAATATCAAGAATGGTCCGTGCGTCTGGATCACGAACATGATCGTCCGGTTGGACGGGGTTCGAGCTATACCATTCGGAACGGAGCGGACTACCATCCGCATGTGCTCGAAGTCATCCCAGTCGAGCTGATATCGAGAGGAGACCGGGGCCAAATCAGTCAATGGAATTCCAAAATGAGCCGCGATCGGAGTTATGAGACCGCCAATGTATATTGGCTCCTTCCGCTTCACCACCTGGGCGAACTGCTCAATCAATATTTCAGCCCCATCCACCTTGCAACCGGTCATGATCGCGAACAAAACTTCCAGCTCTTGCATTCGGAAGGCCCCTGTTTCTTTTCTCGCAAAAAGAGTCAATGCGAGAAGTTTTTGAATGTAACGGACTACCGGGCTCCGAATCCATGAAGTCTTGGCATTCTTCGTATAGGGCTGCGGACCAACGAGGCCTGGTGCATAAGTCAACCGCCCCCAGAATTGGTTGACCTCGAATTCCGCTATCCTCTGTTGATTTTCATATGCATCTCGGGGTGTCCACCTGTGTACGGGATGTTCCCGAGTCTGTCCGAAAAGTACCGCTAGCTCGGTTACTGACAGCTCATGTGACTCTCCATTTAATTGGAAGGAAATACGCCCCGGTTTGGCCCCACATTTGTCGGGGTCAATTGTGATCTCTAGAGTGCTGAGAAATTCGAGGGTGAGGCCGGCATAAGTGGCTTGAGCTTTCATGTACCCTAGTATTCCGGCATTCTTCAGCAGGGTGTGTACATTCTCCAGTAGGCCGAGTCGGCGGAGGATGTCATCGTTGCCAAATCGAGTGGGCATGATCGGGCGTGTGCATAGTTTAGCGATCCGGGCCTGATGAGCCTCTTTCTCTAGGACGAACCCATAGTGTCTGCTATCAGTCGGTGGAAAGTTTTGAGGATGGACTACGGGGTCCTCCATAACGAGCTCTTTGCCCTTTCCCTTGCCTCGACTCGATGATCCGGAACTTTTTCGGGGACCCATTTCGTATAACCAAACACGTTTGGATGAGGAAAATTGGAATTAGGTCGGTTCGCGCCCTTTTTAGCTCGTCCAACAATTTTCACCAAATTCAAAATTAATCGGTGATAGGTGTGTGAAATTGTGTGTGCTACTGATTTCTAGTGTTTTGGTGGGAGAAATATATGTATTAGGTGATTTATATGGTGAAAGTGTGTGAGGTATGTGTGTTTTCGAAAAGGGGGAAGAAGGGAATGGGGGTTTTGTGGGCTGTTCGCGTGTTTTAAAACTGGCATCGCGTACGGCTCGGCCGAGAAAATGTGGCGCGGCCGTGCCGCGTATAAAACAGGCTCGGCCGAGACTTTGTGGCTCGGCCGAAATATGACTCCAGGGCCAATTCCCCTGTTTTCAGCGTAAAGGTGTCTCGGCCGAGAAAATGAGGCTCGGCCGAGACCTGTATAAAAGTGGCTCGGCCGAGATTTTGTGGCTCGGCCGAGATTTTTGTCCAGCGAAATTCCCCTGTTTTTGGCCGGATTGAGTCTCGGCCGAGAAAATGTAGCTTGGCCGAGCAAACTTACCAGTTACGATTTTCCGTCTGTTTGACCCCCTGTTCCGTGCTTTATCCCTTGAATTTTATGGTTCGGTGCCTTCTGGTCCAGCTAGTTCCTAAAGACTCAAAAACAAATAATAGTAAACCCATACAAAAAGCAATAATACTAAAGAAACGAAATGTGAAAAAATAAAACGGGTAAATGTCGGGTTGCCTCCCGACAAGCGCCTTTGTTTTACGTCGTTGGCTCGACGGGTGTTACGTTCAATTGAGTGGCGGGTCCGCAAGTTGTATGATTTCTTCGGGCAGCTGTTTGAATGTCTCGAAGTAAGGTTTGAGCCGATGCCCATTGACTTTGAGTATCTTCCCCGTTTGTTCACTTTTTATCTCAACTGCGCCATGAGGAAATACATTATAGACAACAAATGGACCTATCCAACGGGAACGCAACTTACTGGGGAATAGCTTGAGGCGAGAGTGATAGAGAAGCACTTTATCACCCACAACAAAAGTCTTCCTGTGTAGACGAGAGTCATGGAAGGCTTTCGTCTTTTCTTTGTATATCAGTGCATTCTCAAATGCCTCATTCCGGATTTCTTCGAGTTCTTGCAGTTGAAGTTTCCGGTGAGTGCCAGCTTCATCGTAATCCATGTTGCACCGTTTAATTGCCCAGTAGGCGCGGTGCTCAAGCTCGACTGGCAGGTGGCAAGGTTTCCCATAAACCAAGCGGTATGGTGACATGCCGATGGGTGTTTTGTACGCTGTTCTGTAAGCCCATAAAGCATCGTCAAGTCGCACGCTCCAATCCTTCCGGTTTGGCTGTACCGTCTTTTCCAAAATGGATTTGATCTCGCGGTTGGATGTTTCGGCTTGTCCACTTGTTTGGGGATGGTATGCTGTTGAAACTTTGTGCAAAACATGGTATTTTCGCAGCAAGGCCTCTACAGTGCGGTTACAAAAGTGCGTTCCCCTGTCGCTAATGATCGCTTTTGGAATCCCGAACCTAGAGAAAATGTTAGACTTAACAAAATCTGCAACAACTCGAGAATCGTTAGTCCGAGTGGCCTTGGCCTCTACCCATTTGGAAACATAATCTACAGCAAGTAAGATATACAAATTTCCATAAGATGAAGGAAATGGTCCCATAAAGTCCATGCCCCAAGTATAAAAAATTTACAAATCATTATGGGTTGTTGGGGCATCTCATTCCTTTGGGAATTATTACCGGTTCTTTGACAGCTATCACAAGTTTTACAAAATAAATGTGCATCTCTAAACAAAGTTGGCCAGTAAAATCCACTCTCTAATACTTTATGTGTCGTTCTCTTAGATCCAAAATGACCCCCACATGCATAAGAGTGACAAAACGATAGGATAGAATGAAATTCAGATTCAACTACGCATCTCCTAATTATTTGGTCAGTACAATGTTTCCACAAATACGGGTCATCCCATACATAGTATTTAGCCTCACTCCTTAATCTATCTCGCTGTGCTTTAGACATTTCTTTAGGAAAGACATTTGCAACAAGGAAATTAACTAAATCGGCATACCATGGTGGTGTTGGGTCGACGTGTTGTGTTACCTCGAACAGTTGTTCGTTGGGAAAGCTCTCCTGTAGGGCAGGTCGTTCTCTTCAAGGGTCAACCGGCTCAAGTGGTCTGCGACCGAATTCTCAGTTCCTTTTTTGTCTTTGATCTCCAAATCAAACTCTTGGAGGAGGAGGATCCACCGTATTAACCTCGGCTTAGCCTCTTTTTTCGACAAAAGGTACCTAAGTGCTGCATGGTCAGAGTGAACAATAATTTTTGTACCCAATAAATAAGAACGAAATTTTTCCAAAGCAAAAACAATAGCTAGAAGCTCTTTCTCAGTTGTGGTGTAATTTGCTTGGGCTGGGTTCAAGGTTCTTGATGCATAATAGATAACATGCGTCACTTTCCCTTTTTGCTGTCCCAACACAGCTCCGACCGCATAGTCACTTGCATCGCACATGATCTCGAATGGCAAACTCAAATCCGGCGGTTGTATGATGGGTGGTGTCGTCAACCTTTCTTTTAGCGTGTCAAGAGCGATTTTGCACTCAGGCGTCATCTCAAACTCCACATCCTTCTGTAACAGTTTGCACAAAGGGGCTGAAATCTTGGAGAAAATCTTTGATGAATCGCCTATAGAAACCTGCATGACCAAGAAAAGAACGAACTTCCCGCACACTCGCGGGGTAAGGCAAAGCAGTTATGATATCTATTTTTGACTTATCTACCTCGATCCCTTTAGCTGAGACAATGTGGCCTAATACTATCCCTTGTTCAACCATAAAATGACATTTTTCCCAGTTTAGTACAAGGTTAGTGTCAGCACATCTTTTCAAGATTAAGACTAGGTTATCTAAGCACTTTTCAAATGACTCCCCATAAACACTAAAATCATCCATAAATACCTCTATGATATGACCTACGTATTCAGAGAAAATACTTACCATACACCTTTGGAATGTTGCTGGAGCATTGCAAAGTCCGAACGGCATTCTTCGCCAGGCGAATGTCCCAAAAGGACAAGTAAATGTCGTCTTTTCTTGATCCTCTGGTGCAATGGCTATCTGAAAATATCCTGAGAAACCATCTAAAAAGCAATAAAAAGAATGCCCAGCTAAGCGCTCAAGCATTTGATCAATAAAAGGTAAAGGGAAATGGTCTTTGCGAGTCATAGAATTTAGCTTACGATAATCCATACATACTCGCCACCCAGTCTGGAGACGGGTGGGAACCAACTCACCTGCTTGATTTTCCACAACTGTGACCCCCGATTTTTTTGGAACTACTTGAGTAGGGCTGACATACTTACTATCTGAGATGGGGTAGATGATGCCGACGTCTAACAACTTGATTACCTCTTTTTTCACAACCTCCATCATCGGCGGATTCAGGCGCCTTTGAGGCTCTCGACTGGGTTTGGCGTCTTCTTCAAGGTGGACCCTATGCATGCAGAGCGAAGGGCTAATCCCCTCAATGTCGGCTATGGTCCACCCAATTGCCTTTTTATGCTCCTTGAGCACGGCTATCAGTGAGCTTTCTTGGTAGGACGTGAGCTTGGATGAGATGATGACTGGCAGCGTCTCACTTGTCCCCAAATATGCATACTTCAGGTGTTCAGGAAGGGATTTTAGCGCGAGAGTAGGGGCTTGTACCGTGGATGGGAGCATCTTAGTATTAGACTCGGGTAATGGGATGAATCTCTGATCGCGCTTCTGCCTTGCAAACTGTGGTGTTTGAAGTGTTGCCACTAATTCCACCAATTCCTTACACGTTTCCCAAATCTCATCTGGTCCATTCTTCAATCGTGTGGTCAAGAATATTTCTGTTGGGTCCCTGCACAAATGAAAAACTTCCTCGACGAGAGGGTCAATGACACTAATCGAAAAGACAGAGTGAGCATCCTCCGGGAATTTCATGGCATCGTAAATATTAAATTTAACAAATTTCCCATCAAACTCCATTGTGAGGTTTCCCTCACGGACGTCTATCTTTGTTTGGGAGGTATTCAAAAATGGCCTCCCTAACAAAATAGGCGTAGAAGTAGATGTATCCCCATTCATATCCAAAACATAAAAGTCTGCAGGGAACACTAAGTCGCCTATTTCCACTAGAACATCCTCTACTAGTCCGTCGGGATATGAAGTACTACGATCAGCTAACTGAATAACTATCCTAGTTTCTTTTAATGGTCCGGGTTTTAATGCATGAAATATGGAACGAGGCATGACGTTTATAGATGCACCTAAATCGAGCATAGCTCGTTCTATGATGTGATCATTTATTGTAACTGGAATTACGAACATACCTGGGTCCTTGCACTTCGGAGGTATCTTCTTCTGGAAGATGGCGGACACATTTTCTCCCATTATGATTTTCTCATCCCCCTTCAACCTGCGTTTGTTAGTGCATAAGTCTTTAAGAAATTTTGCATACCTCGGAATTTGTCTGATTGCGTCGATTAGCGGAATGTTTATCTCGACTTTCTTGAATACATCCAAGATCTCTTTTTCCTTGGTATTCTTCACTCTAGGTGCGAGTCGACTCGGAAATGGCAATGGTTGGGTCGGAATAGGTGTCGCAGGAGTCTGCTTCTGCTGGAGCTGTGTCTCGGCCGAGACAGATGATTCTCGGCCGAGCCCGACTGCCACCTCATCACTTTCTCGGCCGAGATAGATTTTCTCGGCCGAGACCTGCTGTTCGTCAGTTTCTTCAGTTTTTCCTCCGTTTTCGCCAATATCCTCGTCTGAACTTTGCCCGGGCTTCTTAGGCTCTCCAAGCTCCGTTCCACTCCTAAGTGTAATTGCACTAACGTTCCTTGGATTAATCTCAGGCTGAGCGGGTAGTTTACCGCTGTTCGCACTCTCCAATCGACTCACCGCGGTAGCTAGTTGACTTATTTGAGTCTCAAGAGTTCTGATGCTCGACTGGGTGTCTTTTTGGAACTGCAATGTGTTGTTGGCCAGATTCTTGACAATGTCCTCTAACGAGGAGCTGGGTGCTTGTTCAACCGCCTGTTTTTGTTGGTACATACCCCGCGGAAAGCGGTTTGATTCTCCCGATTGCTACGGCTGATTCTGCTGTGGCTGATTTCCATACCTCAAATTTGGATGATCCCTCCACCCCGGATTATAGGATTGGGAGTAGGGGTCATACTTCCTTTGTCGAAAATTATCCGAGCCTACGGCGTTGGCATGGGCCTCCAACTCATTCCCTAGAACCTGGCACTCGTTGGTAGAGTGCTCCAATGTCTCACAAATACGGCACGGCTTGATGACAGCTTTGCCTTCAGAGGCAACCTTTCTTACTAAAGTTGTCAATGCTTCCAATTTGTCTTCTATGGCTGAATCATTCATCTCCCTTACTGGCCTAAGTGGTGCGTCCCTATACCCAAATTGTTGTGCATTCGCAGCCATCTTGGATATTAGTTCCCTTGCTGCTCTTGGAGTCTTCTCAACTAGAACTCCACCACTAGCTGAGTCTATCATATTCCGATCTGCTGTTGACAACCCTTCATAAAAGTACTGGATAAGTAGCTGGTCGGTGATCTGGTGTTGTGGACAGCTTGTCTCCAGCTTCTTGAACCGTTCCCAATTTTCATATAAATTCTCCCCCTGCAGTTGTCTAGCTCCACTAATCTCTTTTCGGAGGTTCGTAGCTCTAGAGGCGGGGAAGTACTTCTCCAAAAACTGTCTCTCCATTTCTACCCACGTGGTAATGGACGAAGGGGGCAAGTAGTAGAGCCAATCTTTGGCCAAGTCCTTTAAAGAAAAGGGGAAGGCTCGCAGCTTGATTGCCTCTTCAGTAACAGTGACGGGCTTCATACTCGAGCAGACGGTGTGAAACTCCTTTAAGTGCTTGTGGGGATCCTCACCGGAAAGGCCATGGAATGAGGGCAAAAGATGGATCAGCCCCGATTTGAGTTCGAATGTAGTGTTTTCGCCCAAGGTCGGGAAAGTAATGCACAAGGGCTGATGCGTGACTCCAGCGTTGGCCAGTTCCTTCATGGACTTTTCTTGTGCCATTTCCTCTTGCTCAATTTCTGACTCAAACAGGGTTTCAGTAGTGTATGGTAAAGCTTCGACTTGCTCTCGATGTTCTCTCGCCTTCTTCCTCAAAACTCGATCTCTTCGGCAACGGCGCCAAAATTTGACCGCACTGTCGGGTGCAGTCAAATAAGATGTTTTATTTCCTAACTATTCCTAACAGTAGCTAGAGCAAGTCAGGGTCGATCCCACAGAGAACAGGAATTAACTAAATAATCGTACTAACCAATTCTATATAAATACTAATAATATAACTATAATAAGGGGGGGGGGGGGGGAAGTTCAATTAGATTTAATTAACTAATGCAAATAACTAAAGACGATTTAACTAGTGAATAAAAAGTATCCCGCCTTTAACCCAGTATCCCCCTAGCCTGAATATTCATGTAACTAATGCAACTATTTAACTAATCAGTTCTGAGACCCCTACTCCAAGAATTAACAGGTACACTTAGCTAACCCTTGTTACCCCTTAAGTATAATTAATCCTAAGAACTTCGCAATTAATCCTATCCAATTAAGTAGTTCTAGGAGACGCTCGCTAAAACTATCGTAACTAGACGCATAGGGAATTAAGGCAACGGAGTAGGTACGGTGTTATACTCAAGAACGTGGTACAAGTGACCGCGACTTTGTGTTATCCTAGCGAGTAACCACTTTTTGCTACTTTTGGGCACAAACGCATAACAATTACGGATTATGAATTTATGACCTAGCGACAGCTATATGCCTATTACTAGGGTGATCAGTCCACATAACAAACATATAAAAGATAGAGTAATCCAATAACACAATGTAATCTCAGAACATAATTAAATTAAGCAATTACTGAATTAATTACATAAATAACAGTCTAGGGTTCAACATAGTTAAAGACGGGAAAATAAAGCTTAGCCGATCATAGCGATCGCTAAGAATGAACTATAAAAAGAAAACATTAAAACTATAAAAACTCTAAAACCCGAGTGCTGAATCTTGAGTCTTCGTGTTCTTCCGAATTTCCAAGTCCGCGCTCTTGAATCAGTTTCAAAGTGTAATTTTCGGACTTTTGGATCTTCTATTTATAGTCGAGGATGAATTAGGCTCAATTTGGACCAGAAAAGGATTAATCCGCGCGCCTTGGGCCGGGCCATCGCCTGTCTCGGCCGAGAATTCCTGGCTCGGCCGAGCTCTCTATAAAAGTGGCTCGGCCGAGAAATTCTGGCTCGGCCGAGAATCTTCAACAGCCAATTTTTGGCATCTTCGCTGACCTTCAAGCTCGGCCGAGCTCCTTTGGCTCGGCCGAGACCAATTCTCAGCAACTTGGATCAATTTTCGCTCGGTTTTTGACATGCGACACTTGTTCTCGCATCCAGTTTAAGTCGAGTTCGACTTTTTGGTCTAATTTCACCTTAATGCTTCAAAACAAGTCAAACAACATCAATTTGTCCAATAATACCAATACGAGCAATACACGACTAATTATGCATGCAAATGTTCCTAACTAGACATTTTAATCGACCTATTATGCACGCATAATTACGTGTACCAGTATACCTTGTAGAGGGCTTCACTTGTCTTCTAACATTTCAGCTACATTTAAAGCATAGGCCATAAGAAAATCTTCATTATACCTTGTAGAGGGCTTCACTTGTCTTCTAACTCTGTCTTTAGCTAGTTGGTATCCTTGCAAGTCTTCACTAGATTCATCCTGCTCTTCAGTATCAACAATATCAGCTGGAGTTGATTCTAGAGAATTATCATCACTAAGCTCCACCTTCACTCTTGTACCATGCTGAAAATCTGTCACAACAACCTTCTCCTTGTATTCTTCAGTTTCTAGAAATGGCATTTTGTCCTCACAAAATGTAACATCTCTACTGATAATCACTTTTCCATTTCCTGATTCATAACACCACAGTCTGTACCCTTTTACCCCCTTTGGATAACCTAACATCACACACTTAAGAGCTCTAGGCTCTAATTTGTCTTGTTTGGTATGTGAATAAGCTTGACACCCAAACACCTTTAAGTCTGTATAAATGGGTGCTTTCCCAGACCATAGCTTGTCAGGAACCTCAAAATCTATTGCTGAAGATGGCAACTTATTGATTAGGTAAGCTGCTGTTGACACTGCTTCTCCCCAGAACTTCTTAGGAAGTCCAGAGCTTATTAAGATGCACCTTACTTTCTCTAACAGAGTCCTGTTCATTCTCTCAGCAACCCCATTTTGTTGTGGAGTTGCTGGGACTGTTCTGTGTCTCTTTAATCCTTTATCTTTACAAAACTGCATGAACTCCTCAGACAAAAATTCCAATCCATTATCAGTTCTTAGACATTTTACTCTTAACCCCTTTTCAGCTTCTACTTCATTACACCATTCTTTAAACTTCTCAAAAGTGTCTGACTTGTGTTTTAACACATACACCTACACCTTTCTTGTGTAATCATCAATTATAGATAAGAAGTATTTGCCACCACCCATAGTCTGTTCCTTTGAGGGACCCCACAGATCAGAATGCACATATTCTAGAGGTTCTTTTGAAGAATGTTTACCTGTGGGAAATGGAGATCTCTTGTTTTTTCCAAGGATGCATTCCTCACACATTCCTGAATGAGCCTCCTTATTTCTTGTAATTAATCCCTGCTGAGTCAGTTTTTCCAAAGCTAAAACTCCAGTATGTCCAAGTCTTTGATGCCAGAGATCTGAGGTTAAGGACTTATTAACCTCAGCTTCACCAACCAAGGTTTCTGCCTCCAAATAGTACAAGCTAGACTTTCTGTTCCCTTTCATAACAAGTCTTCCTTGCTTATACACTGATATTGTTCCTGCTTCAAATTTGAACAATACCCTTTTGACTCAAGTGTTCCTAAACTTATCAGGTTCCTTTTCAACTCAGGAATGTATCTTACATTTGATAAAACTTTGACTGTTCCATCATGCATTTTTAACCTGATACTGCCACTGCCCTTTACAAGCACTACTTCATCATTTCCCAGCATCACAGATCCAAGATCCTGATCCTTAAAATCTTCAAACCAGTGCCTATTAGGGCACATATGAAAACTACAACCTGAGTCAAGGATCCACCTGTTTTCACTACTGAGCTCTGATATATTCAAGATTTCTGCCCCTTCTTGTTTCTCCACAATATCTGCAGTATTCTTGCTTTGTTCCTTCTGAGACATTTTCCTTTTCCACTCATAACAGTCCTTCTTTAGGTGGCCTGGTTTCTTACATTGAAAACACTTCCTGGTCTCCTTCTGATCTGTCTGCTTCCCTTTCCCTTGGAGAGTCTTGTTATTTGATTCTTGTGTGTTGTTTTTCTTGAAATTCTGCCATTTGCCTTTCTTGATAATCAGGCCTTCTCCATTGGATTTATGGACACCATCAGCATTTCTCATAGGATTTAGGCAGAGCATTTAGTAGGATAATGGCTTTGTCTTCATCCTCAAGTTTTACTCCAATATTCTCTAGATCATCTAGAGTTTTGTTGAAATCATCCATTTGATCAGTAATGCTCTTATCTTCTGCAAACTTATATGCATACACCTTCTGTTTTGTGTATATTCTGTTTGCCAGTGTTTTAGTTAGATATAGTTCATCTAACTTCTTCAAAACCCCTTCAGCTGTGTCTTCCTTTGATACTTCTCTCAAGACTTTATCAGAGAGACTCAAGATCACAATACTGTGGGCTTTTTCTATCATCTCTTCCTTCTGCTGTTCTGAAGCCTTTTCTGGCAACCCTTCCCTGCCTTTCAAAGCTCCTGCCAACCCCTGTTGAACTAATAGGGCTTTTAGCTTTAATTTCCAAAGGGCATAGTCGTTTCTTCCATTAAACTTTTCTGCATCCAGTTTTGTAGTTGACATATTGAATCTTGAGGTTTGAAACTGGAACCCTTCCTTCGTTTCTTGCATGGAGACCTTCAAACAAACAAGTGATGTGCAGAAGGCAATGTCTTCCTTCCCACAAACGGCGCCACTGTTATGTTATTTCCAACCTGAAGCTCTCAAACAAGCTGAGTTATGCAAACGATCAAGATGCAGCAACTCTAGAACAAGAATGCATGCAAGAAAAGAAATTGAAACAAGCAGATTTACGTGATTCGGTTTGAGTAACCTACATCCACGGGAGAAGGAATGAATTCACTATGATTATCAACAGAATACAAACATACAAGTTAAGCTGTCAATCCACAGCTTAATCCTCTTGTATAAAACCCTCACCAAGATGCAAACACACAACCCTCTTGAATGAAGAAGAAGTTTCTAGATTATGTGTTTCTTGAGATGAATCCTCACATGATCAATCACCTTTTCTGCTTCAAGTGTTGTTGTATTTATAGGAATTGAAATGATACATCCCAGCTGCCTTGGAACAACTCAACCATACACAAAACAGAATAACAGAAAAACTGAAAATCAATTTTGCAGGAAAAATCGTTGTCAAAGAGCACTGAAACCGTTGTCGTATGCCCGTCCAGAAAAAACTGATTTTAACTGTATAACTGCTTCTTAACAGATTTCTAACTGATTCCTCATGTTGAAGCTGAGTTGTATGCCACGTCATCAGCTATACATCATCACACATAGTGCTACTTGAATGTAGTGACATAACTTATTTTCACATGTTCTATAAACCTATTCGGTGTTTTGACTTTATGTGGATTTAGAAGGTGCCAAGACTAACATCCACCAACAAGAGAACAAAGAACTTCTGATGGTATCTTTTCTCCTCTAAGTTTACTTGGATTGGCGACGTGCAGGACCTTGTCATCTTTATCAATTGCATGACTAACACTATCTAATGAAGTGGGTGACCGCTCGCAACCACCTGCAAGAGAACAATGAAGATCTGTGGGTATCTTTTCTTCTCCAAGATAATTCGAGATTGCCATGTTTGAGTGCTTGTTTTTTAATTGATCTTTGGTAGTTGCATGACTAAAACTATCTGATGACGTAGATAACCAATCGCAACCACCTGTAAGTGCACAAAAAGGAAAGATAGTGGATTTTTCTCCTCGAAGATAATTTGAGGTGCCCGGATTTGATTGTTCTTGGTGAAGAGTACGAGCATCACAAATAAATGAGATATTGATGACAATAAAAGTTAAAACTAAGATAAGAACTCGTAGAGCCATTTTTTGTTTCAACATTTTTTTTTATTTTTATCATGAATTAGGAAATTTTGCATTTACATGATTCAATATGGGATTTATATAGTGCATATATAATAAATATGGAATAAAATAAATATAGTCAGTACCTAACTATTTTTAGCATCGTTATGTTATAACCAAGTGAGTTAGTTGCATATAACTAATAATAAATGCTCTGGTAGTTATGTCTAACTAGTAAAATAAGAAATTTATACACATAAAAGTGTGAACATACACCTTCACCCTGTAATCCGGACGTCGTTTGAGGGATTTCCATTTAAGCTATGGGTTGATTGTTTATCTAAAATTAAGTGTTCTTCATTAATTTCATTCAGGGTATCTTACAGGCATTTGAGGGTCGTGTTCCGAGTCTTGCGGGAGAATGAACTCTATGTCAAGAAGTCGAAGAGCACATTCGCGCTTGAGGATATTCACTTCTTGGGACACATCATCGGCCATGGGAGGCTCCACATGAACGAAGAAAAGATCAAGGCAATCATCGAGTGGGAGATTCTAACCAAGGTAACCAAACTTCGATCTTTCCTTAGTCCTGTTAATTATTATCGCCGGTTTATACAGGGGCATTCAGCGAGAGCAGACACATTGACAGACTTACTCAAGAAGAATAATGCGTGGGAGTGGTCCGACGAGTGCCAACGGGCCTTTGAGGAGTTGAAGGCCGCTGTGGGTCAAGAACCTGTCTTGACTCTACCCGACTTCACTAAGCCGTTCGAACTACACACTGATGCATCCGATTTCACCATAGGGGGTGTTCTTATGCAGGAAGGACATTTGATAGCCTTTGAGAGCTGGAAGCCCAATGACACCGAGCGATAGTACACGGTGTTAGACAAAAAGATGACGGTAGTGGTCCATTGATGAAGGGTGTGGCCACAGTACTTGCTCGGGGCGCACTTCACGATATAGATGGATAATGTCGCCACAAGCTACTTTCAAACATAAAAGAAGCTATCCCCTAAGCAAGCACGGTGGCAGGATTTTCTAACCAAGTTCGACTACACGTTGTACAAGCCGGGGAAGGCCAACGTAGTAGCCGATGGATTGAGTCGCAAGGCAGAGCTTGCAGCAATTAGCCAAGCCAAAAGGGAGGTGGTCGAACGCATCAAGAAGGGACTTGAGTATGACCCGATGGTTGTAGAGGACGACTTACTGTACACCAAGGGACGACGCTTATATGAGCTGAAGTGGGGTAACCTAAGACGTGAACTCATCAAAGAGTGTCAAGACACCAAGTGGGCGAGACATCCGGGCCAAAAGAGGACGTTGGCATTGTTGGAGTCGGCATATTTTTTGCCGCAAATGAAAGATGGTGTCGAGTATTATGTGCGAACGTGTCTTGTATGCCAGAATCGGCAATCGACGGGACTACTCGAACCATTACCCGTCCCCGAGAGACCATGGCATTCCATCTCACTTGACTTCATTAGCGCACTACCGAAGTCGGAAGGATTTGGCTCTATCATGTTGGTGATAGACCAATTTTCTAAATATGGGACGTTTATTATGTGCACAAAGTATTGCACGGCGGAGAAAGTATCAAGGGCGTTCTTCAAGAATGTCGCGAAGTATTGGGGATTGCCCAAGAGAATCGTGAGTGATTAGGACCCTCGTTTTAGGGGAAAGCTATTGACGGAACTCTTTAAGCTCATGGGCACGAAGTTTAATTTCTCGACGAGTTTTCACCCTCAAATTGACGACCAAACTGAGAGGGTGAATGCCTTGTTGGAGTGCTACCTCCGACACTTTGTAAGTGTCAACCAAGGGGATTGGGCTAAGTACACGGTGTTGCCCAATTTTCTTATAACTTGCAGCGTGAAGCCACTGGGGGGAGCTCGTCCGAGCTAGCGACGAGACAACAACCCCTGACCCCGCACACTTTACCATTGCCCGAGGGACAAAGTTTGGGAGCATCCAGGATGGCCAAGTCTTGGGAGGAGCAAGCCGATATAGCCCGGGCATGCTTAGAGAAGGCCCGCAAGTGCATGAAGAAATGGGGGGACGAGAAAAGGAGGCCTTGAGAGTTCACCGTGGGTGACCAAGTCCTTGTGAAGCTTTTACCTCAACAATTCAAGGCGCTCCGAAGCTTGCACAAGGGATTAATTCAAAGGTATGAAGGCCCTTTTCCTGTCATTTCTAAGGTAGGCAAGGTTTCGTACAAACTTGACCTACCGAGTATGTTGAAAATCCATCCGGTCTTCCACGTGAGCATGTTGAAGCCGTACAACGAAGATGGGGAAGACCCAAGCCGAGGGCATTCGAGTCGAGCACCGCCCGTGGTTACCAAGTCTTATGACAAGAAGGTTGAAGAGGTGCTCACTAGAAGGATCGTAAGGCAACGAGGAGTTCCACCAAAGACAGAGTACTTACTTCAATGGAGGGAACTGCCAGAGTCCGAGGCAACGTGGGAACCCAAAGAGGACTTGTGGCAATTCAAGGAACTGCTCGAGCAACACACGGTGATGAGGACGACGCCAGAATAGGTGGGGGAGAATGTCACGCACCTTGGACAAGGACTGCATTTTTCCTCATGGACTTGGAGGTTCTCCCAAGTCTAGC
Organism: Ajuga chamaepitys; assembly: GCA_958295605.1. Taxonomy (NCBI): domain Eukaryota; kingdom Viridiplantae; phylum Streptophyta; class Magnoliopsida; order Lamiales; family Lamiaceae; genus Ajuga; species Ajuga chamaepitys. The sequence goes on from OY282502.1 coordinate 56,482,192, forward strand.
CCACAAATTGGCCCAAATTCCTTAACCCACATGTAAGAATTCTCTAGAATAGTTTAGATCCTTGTACATAGTTCTTGAAGTTGTAGAGAGTTATGGACTATTCTAGAGAGCAACTCCTAGCCCTTAGATCAATTGATCTCCACCGTCCACTAGGGAGGTGGCATTATATAAATAGGATTAGGAGTTCATTTGTAAATCATCCAAGTGTTTTGAGTTTAAGTGAATACAAAGCTTTCCTGCTAATCTTTTTGAGTTCTTACTTAGCTTTCACTTAGCACACACAACACTCACTCGGGAGCAAGGCTGACTTAGTTACCGCGAGAGGTGGGAAGGAGTTAAGTGCCGCACGGTACGTGTTAAGGGAACAAGTCTATGACAATCTACTCACTACAACAAAAAGAGTGTCTAGTTACACTATTTTTCTTGCTTAGCGACGCTCACTTATATGAACTTATAAAAAATATGCTAATGCGTGACCTAGTAGATCCCTACAGCCATTAATATTCAAAAGAAACACCATGTGATAGCAAAAGGTAGCATCTAGAGTAAGTTTCATAATTTTGAACATAATATAACAACTTCAGACTGTTCAATTGATATTATTATTTGGAACATTTGAACAGCTGCAAAGCAACTACATAAACACATTAAGGATTTATAAAATTCATATTAGTCACTAGCAACCTACAAAACACGAAAAATAGTACTATGCACAGAGCATTTAGTGATTGAGTCCAACCAGAAAGATGGCGCAATCCACTGCTTCCAACTTCAGTATCAGAGAACTCCAAGCATTTCAGACGAGATATGCCTAACATTATGCACTAGAAGAAACAAAATCAGCAAGTGATCCTATAACGAAAAAGATCAACATACACAAACA